>JAGDYQ010000129.1:1700170-1852452 GCA_021962125.1 Bulinus truncatus
TCAACATCAGTTTATTGGACCTTTTTTCAACATCAGTTTATTGGACCTTTTTTTCAACATCAGTTTATTGGACCTATTTTAGACATCAGTTTATGGGACCTTTTTTCAACATCAGTTTATTGGACCTTTTTTCAACATTATTTATTGGACCTTTTTTCAACATCAGTTTATTGGACCTTTTTTCAACATTAGTTTATTGGGCCTTTTTTCAACATCATATTGGGCCTTTTTTCAACATCAGTTTATTGGACCTTTTTCAACATCAGTTTATTGACCTTTTAGACATCAGTTTATTGGACCTTTTTCAACATTAGTTTATTGGACCTTTTTCAACATCAGTTTATTGACCTTTTTCAACATTAGTTTATTGGGCCTTTTTTCAACATCATATTGGGCCTTTTTTCAACATCAGTTTATTGGACCTTTTTTCAACATCAGTTTATTGACCTTTTTTAGACATCAGTTTATTGGTCCTTTTTTCAACATCAGTTTATTGGACCTTTTTTCAATATTAGTTTATTGGGCCTTTTTTCAACATCAGTTTATTGGACCTTTTTTAGACATCAGTTTATTGGACCTTTTTTCAACATCAGTTTATTGGACCTTTTTTTCAACATCAGTTTATTGGACCTATTTTAGACATCAGTTTATGGGACCTTTTTTCAACATCAGTTTATTGGACCTTTTTTCAACATTATTTATTGGACCTTTTTTCAACATCAGTTTATTGGACCTTTTTTCAACATTAGTTTATTGGGCCTTTTTTCAACATCATAATGGGCCTTTTTTCAACATCAGTTTATTGGACCTTTTTCAACATCAGTTTATTGACCTTTTTTAGACATCAGTTTATTGGACCTTTTTTCAACATTAGTTTATTGGTCCTTTTTTCAACATCAGTTTATTGGGCCTTTTTTCAACATCAGTTTATTGGACCTTTTTTAGACATCAGTTTATTGGACCTTTTTTCAACATTAGTTTATTGGGCCTTTATTCAACATCAGTTTATTGGACCTTTTTTAGACATCAGTTTATTGGACCTTTTTTCAACATCAGTTTATTGGACCTTTTTTTCAACATCAGTTTATTGGACCTATTTTAGACATCAGTTTATGGGACCTTTTTTCAACATCAGTTTATTGGACCTTTTTTCAACATTATTTATTGGACCTTTTTTCAACATCAGTTTATTGGACCTTTTTTCAACATTAGTTTATTGGGCCTTTTTTCAACATCATATTGGGCCTTTTTTCAACATCAGTTTATTGGACCTTTTTCAACATCAGTTTATTGACCTTTTTTAGACATCAGTTTATTGGGCCTTTTTTCAACATTAGTTTATTGGACCTTTTTTCAACATCAGTTTATTGGACCTTTTTTCAACATTAGTTTATTGGGCCTTTTTTCAACATCATATTGGGCCTTTTTTCAACATCAGTTTATTGGACCTTTTTTCAACATCAGTTTATTGACCTTTTTTAGACATCAGTTTATTGGACCTTTTTTCAACATTAGTTTATTGGGCCTTTTTTCAACATCAGTTTATTGGACCTTTTTTCAACATCAGTTTATTGGACCTTTTTTAGACATCAGTTTATTGGACCTTTTTTCAACATCAGTTTATTGGACCTTTTTTTCAACATCAGTTTATTGGACCTATTTTAGACATCAGTTTATGGGACCTTTTTTCAACATCAGTTTATTGGACCTTTTTTCAACATTATTTATTGGACCTTTTTTCAACATCAGTTTATTGGACCTTTTTTCAACATTAGTTTATTGGGCCTTTTTTCAACATCATATTGGGCCTTTTTTCAACATTAGTTTATTGGACCTTTTTCAACATCAGTTTATTGACCTTTTTTAGACATCAGTTTATTGGACCTTTTTTCAACATTAGTTTATTGGTCCTTTTTTCAACATCAGTTTATTGGACCTTTTTTCAACATTAGTTTATTGGGCCTTTTTTCAACATCATTTTGGGCCTTTTTTCAACATCAGTTTATTGGACCTTTTTCAACATCAGTTTATTGACCTTTTTTAGACATCAGTTTATTGGACCTTTTTTCAACATCAGTTTATTGGACCTTTTTTTCAACATTAGTTTATTGGACCTTTTTTAGACATCAGTTTATTGGACCTTTTTTCAACATCAGTTTATTGGACCTTTCTTCAAAATTAGTTTATATAGGGACCTTTTTTCAACATCAGTTTATGGGACCTTTTTTCAACATTAGTTTATTGGGCCTTTTTTCAACATCAGTTTATTGGACCTTTTTTCAACATTAGTTTATCGGACCTTTTTTCAACATTAGTTTATTGGACCTTTTTTCAACATTAGTTTATTGGACCTTTTTCAACATTAGTTTATTGGACCTTTTTTCAACATTAGTTTATTGGACCTTTTTTCAACATTAGTTTATTGGACCTTTTTTCAACATTAGTTTATTGGACCTTTTTTCAACATCAGTTTATTGGACCTTTTTTCAACATTAGTTTTTTGGGCTTTTTTTCAACATTAGTTTATTGGACATTTTTTCAACATCAGTTTATTGGACCTTTTTTCAACATCAGTTTATTGAGCCTTTTTTAAAAGTTCTAACGTAGGTTGCCGGGTTCGATTTCCAGTGAAAGCCACGTAGGTCATTATGTCTCCCACTGTGTCTCCATTGGTCAGTCCTTGGTCATCGCACCATCGGCAATGGTGGAGATGTTAAAAGGACACAACAAAAATCATCACATTGAATGGTTTATAAGGTCAAAGAGATAAACATATCATTTCAGTGTCCCGTATAGTTTCAGAAATGAACAACGTTTACTGAAGTGTTCTATTAATATTAAAGAATACCTTAGCTGAATTATAATTATCAGAGATATGAGTAAGGTGTATACTGTCTCTTACATAGATTCTATTTCGACGGTTCATGATCTTATTAAGTCCATTATTTTGTGTCATACTTTTCATTTTACGTAGCACTTAAATTAACTCTTTTGCATTTTTTTGATTCTTTAGTAACAATGTTTCCACTTATTTGTAGGTTCTAGTCAACTGTTGTGTATTTTTTTTTATGTTTGATTGGCGACATGGGGAGTGACCGGTAACAAAGGAGATAACGACTTTAGAGTTCAGGGAAGTGACGGGACAAATGACACGGGTGGACATGACACAAGGGAGTGGTGATATTTTTTACCCTTCTCGAACAGAGACTGTTCGCATATATAAACAGTGACCAGTTTATGACCGTGGAGGGGGGGACAGTTCTTTAGGCATTGACAGTTGACAGCGGATGTAATTATTCTTTAAGTAGTGAAGTATAAAGTGATGAGTGAAATGTTGATAACACTGTTTCTTTGTGAATTTAGCATTATGAGAGATTCATGGGATACCCCGTAGTTCATTACACTATATATATAAAACACAAAACTTTGAGAAGACGCAGGACTATTTATAGATCGTGGAATTCCCGAGCACAGACGACACCAGCGGAAAATGAGGGGGGGTTGAGAAAAAAACAACACTATAGTGTAGAGCCGGGGGGGGGGGGTGTGGAGCTGGATCACAGCAAGCGTTGTTGTTTAAAGTGGTTCAAGATGGATCACAGCAAGCGTGTTATTTCATACATCATTTATGAATTTATAATTTTGTGGACAACTGTATGTGGAGAGCCCCCATAAGAAACCTGTGTACACATACACAACCATTTGAAATTTAAATAATTGTTTTCATTTTTTTCAACTACTTTTTATTAGGAAGGACAGGTATTTAAAAACTGTAATCCTCCATGTAAGATTTGCACATGTGAAAATGGTAATCTGGACTGCAAGCCAATGGAGTGCTCAGTCGCCGAATGTGCTGCCGAAATGTAATAGAAAACTTTTGCCAATGATGCACATCTTGTCCAAGTTTAGAATAAGTCATAAATGTTCTAAAGACTTTAATAAAACATTTGATATTAAGTTATTTGATCTTTCTTTCCAATTGTATTTATTCATTACGCTAAAACAGTTCTATAGTGCAATCAATAGAATAATGCAAGTCAATCTAGCTACCAGGTGAGATTTTAATACGTTTTGCACTGGAAAAGGGCGGCATTTCTTTTAGAACTCGTCCCCTGGTGCCAATGACGCCATAACTCCAACGCATTAACGTCCAGTGATTGATCCTAGTTATTGATAAGATGCGATAAATATCTGGACATCATCAGAATATGATTTACATAGAAAGTATATCGCTATTGAAAACGTCCTATAAAATACACAGCCATGTGTGTTATTTTTCCGTTGAATTAGTGTAGCACCTAAATATTGAGACACACTAGTGTAGCACCCAAATATTGAGACACACTAGTATAGCACCTAAATATTGAGACACACTAGTGTATCACCTAAATATTAAGACACACTAGTGTATCACCTAAATATTGAGACACACTAGTGTAGCACCTAAATATTGAGACACACTAGTGTAGCACCTAAATATTGACACACACTAGTGTAGCACCTAAATATTGACACACAAGTGTAGCACCTAAATATTGACACACACTAGTGTAGCACCTAAATATTGACACACACTAGTGTAGCATCTAAATATTGAAGGGTGAAGCTAGAGGGGAAGTAGAAGGGCATAATGGCTCATGGTATGACAGAAAGAGCAGGGGAGGTAGACAGAAGACGACCCCGACGGTGGCTAAATCACGGACGGACGATTGTAGTAGAGACTGTGATTTGACGGGACGGATAACTCCTCAGGATTTTCCCGGTCAGAGTAGATCTATTTTTAGACACCCACCTAGGGCCACCAAACATGTCGACTCAGAAGAGGGGCCACCTCGGAGACGATCCCTTTCTCCTGAAAGACCGGTTACAACAAGACCCGCGAGTAGAAGTAGGCGCGGTAAAATGGAAAGTCTAGGTCTTGAATTAATTGTGAACCAAGGGGAATCCCACCATGGGGAGGGGTCGGGCCCTAATAAAGCTAGGCTATGTATCCCTCCATGTAAAAGGGACATGTTAGGCGTGGGGTCAGATCTGAATGTGGTATTGGCTAGTTAGGTGGATGTGGTATGTGGTAGCTATGTGAATGTGGTATTTCGCTGCTCGGCGGATGTTGTTGGCTTAGTATACCCCTGACAATTGTTCACTCTGTCTGCCCTAACATCGGACATAATTGGTCAGTGTGGGCCAACCCACATTTTTTATATCCCCAATACTACTGGACTGATCCAAGGAAACAAAATCAAAACAGTGCTAAGTTAATAAATATACCGGTTGTCACAGGTTGTGACTAATCTGTCGAAACTATCCCCTTACTCCAACCCTTAACCTAATAATAGTAATAACGTTAATATGTAGATTAAACTATACATAACAATCCACGTTCCCGCTCCTCAGTTCCCCCCCCCCCGTTTCCACCCCACCCCCGTAATTGCGTCACAAGACCAGGTGTTCGGCAGAATCTCCGTCGACGAACCAAAGTAGCTGTTAACAGTAACATGTTATATTCCGCGGGAAAATCTCTGACCACCGGACTCCTGTACGTACTCCGGTCGGCGTCTTCAAAGAGACCCACTCGATGTCCAGTTACTAAGGTCTTTGTCTATACGACATACTTCTCCCCCCCCCCCCTTAGGCTCCACCCCCTAACTTGAAAGTTTGAATGAAGCAGATATCATATTTGATTGGTTAATGGTCACGTGTGAAAGGTGAGGTGGGAAATGAAAGGGAGAGATTCGTGGTCAGTCGGCCGCGGAGCGGCGTCTTGTCGAGTCGATTAGTAAATAGTCTCTGAGTGAGAGAAAGAGAGACATAGAGAGGGAGAGAGAAATATACATAGAGAGAGATCTAGAGTGAACACGTCCCTGACTTTATTCATAATTTTATATTGGATTACCTCGTTGCTGTATCTTTTTGGATTATCTTTGATTTATTTGAAAGGCCACCAGATCCCTGATACGGGCTGGTGCCTCTGTGTATAATAAATAGTTGATTGTTGTCACACGACACTTGTTGAGTTGGTCCTCGTCACCTGTTTTACCTTTAATTGTTGTGGAGACTGTGTGTGTGGCAGGAATACAAATAAAATACGAGTCAACTTTTGAGTCAGCCCTCATACACTTAGACACAAGCCAAGGGTACCCTTCTCGGGACCCTCAACATCTGGGGTCTCGTTCCAGGGGCCTTTAACAATCTGGGAGGCTCGTCTCGGGATCGAACCTTCACCTGAATTTGTATTCTACAATAACCAGGCGGGGCCGAAAGCTGATTCAACATAGACTCGGGGGGCTCAATATCTGCCACAAGTCGTCAGTGGGCCAGTTCTTCATCAGACTTGGCCGGTTTAAAACGTGAGTGATAAACGCTACGTTCACTCACGTGTATCGTCGGAGAGCACCAGAAGTCTACAATTCGTCAACAGGCCAGTTCTTCAACAGACTTGGCCGGTTCAAAACGTGAGTAATAAACGCTACGTTCACTCACGTGTATCGTCGGAGAGAACCAGAAGTCTACAATTCTTCAACAGGCCAGTCATTCAGTGGACTCGGCCGTTTTGAAACAGGAGCAGTAAGTGCCACGCTTACTCACATCGTCCGAGTGAAAGTACAGACGAAGTCAACAAGACAGTAAAAAAAAAAGCCGCACTGTTATCGGCGAATAAATAACATTTTGACTTTAGACTTTATGCATGTGTGTAAGATTGTGTACGGTGGAAGATATTTCGTATTCTGTTGAAAGGAGGGAGGAAGCGTCAAGGTAAGCCATTTTAATACACTTCTCTTTTGATTGTGATCATTTGTGAGTGCTCCAACTGTGTGTTAAGCTGCACGGCGAGCTTTGTCTGGGTTAACCGTTACTCATTTTAGGCTCGTATTAACGTCACCAACCATGAAATCTATGGAGGAATACGTACAGTACTTCATAGGCCTGGGGTGCGACGTTAATTCGGCCATAAAACACGCTAAATTCGAAAGGGATAGAGAGGTGGAAGAGGCTAGGCTTGATAGGGAAGCAGAATCTGAACGTACTAGGCATGAAGCAGAATCTGAACGAGCTAGGCTTGATAGGGAAACAGAAGCCGAACGCGCTAAAAATGAAAGAGACAAAGAGGTGGAGTTAGCTAGATTAGCATCTGAAGAGAGGGTGACCCTAGCACGGCTAGAGAGGGAAGGGGGGCCGGCAAGCCCAACCCCAAGTAATCAGTCAACGACATCCTCCAAACCCAAACTCCCCAAACTTGACGAGACGGACAATATAGACGCCTACATTCGTAGGTTTGAAAGATACGCTCTGTCCGCGGGTTGGGAACGACATGAGTGGGCCCCCTGCTTGACATCACTGCTCACGGGACGGGCCCTGACGACAGCGACCCGCTTGACGGCTGACGAGTCAAATGACTTTGACTCATTGAAGGCTGCCCTCCTAAAGTCATACGACTATACGGAGGAAAGCTTTAGACGAAAGTTTAGGGGGCCCAGTTAGAAAGAGGGGAGACCTACCCCCTATTTGGTGCACGTCTAGCGGACCTCCTGACGAGGTGGGTTGAGCTCAGTGGGACTGAGCCGACCTTTGATGGCCTAATGGACCTCCTGCTCAGGGAGCAGTTGATGAACGGGGCCCCTAGTGGGCTACAGGTGTTCCTGAAGGAGCGTAAGCCAGGGACATGGGACGAGATGCTCGCCCTGGCCGAAAATTACAGGGAAGCTCGCCACGGCAGGGGCCGCGAGTCTTTCCTAAGTAGGGAAGGAGAGGCGGTTGAGGCCGAAAGGGCCCCAACAAGTGAGGTGGAGGACAGGAGGGAGGCTCCTAAAGATAGGGTGAGGGCCCCTGTAAACGGGAACAGGGTGTACAGCCACCCGACTAATGCTAAGTCGGTGTGCTACACGTGCGGGGCCCCAGGGCACCGCTCTGTTTCGTGTAAGATGCAGAGAAATGCGCCCCTTGCTAGAGGGGTAGGGCCCATACCTATGGGGGCAGTAGTAGAAGTAGGAGCAGGGGAGAAAAACCTCCCAGTGATAGACGGCCGCGTAAATGGCCTCAAGGTTAAGGTCCTAAGGGACTCAGGCTGTTCAGGGGCCGCCGTGAAGGAATCCCTGGTAGGAGAGGGAGCGATGACGGGTCGCTGGGCCCAATACAGATGTATTGACGGCACCGTTAATGAGGCCCCAATAGCCACCGTCTATGTAGACTCTGACTACTATCGGGGCCCTTTAGAGGCTATGGTCCTCCCAAATCCAATAGTGGATTTAATTATTGGTAATATAAAGGATGCCAAGGCCCCTTGGTCTAATCCAGTAGACCACAGGGACCACCATCATGCCGACGAGGTCAAGGGGCCCAGGCATATTGACTCTAAGGGGAAGTTTAGGGGTCAAACCAAACGCACCAGGGGGTCGTGGTTTGATCGTGTCCAGGGAGAGTCCAGGGGCCCAGTCAGGAGGGCAGGGAACCCATGGGGCTCTATGCTGAAGGGTGAAGTTAGGAGGAAGGTAGAAGGGCATAAGGGCTCATGGCGTAACAGAGGGAGCAAGGGAGGTAGACAGACGACGACCCCGACGGTGATTAAATCACGGACGGACAATTGTAGTAGAGACGGCGATATGGCGGGGCGGATAACTCCTCAGGTTTTTTCCTGTCAGAGTAGACCTATTTTTAGACACCCCCTAGGGCCACCAAACCTATCACCTCAGAAGAGGGGCCCCCTCGGAGACGATCCCTTTCCCCTGAAAGACTGTTTGCAACACGACCCGCGAGTAGAAGTAGGCGCGGTAAAGCTGAGAGTGTAAACCATGAACGACGCGTGAACCACGGAGATTTTCCCAATGGGGAGGAGTCGGGCCCTAGTAAAGCTAGGCTATATATCCCCCCGTGTAAACGGGACAGGTTAAGTAGGGGCAGATTTGATGAGTTGGTGCCCGGCATAACTAGTCGACAGCTGCATGTCGGATTGAGCTCACTCACAAAGGGCCACTCTTAGAGAGGTTATTAGATGGCTTGCCTAGAGTGAGTGAATGTCGGGTGAATGTAGTTATGCCATTTATTATATTCATTTATGCATGGTTTCCTCTCTATTTCAGGTTTTATGTTGTAACGCTGTTGTACTTATTAATGTAAAGTCATCCCCTCAAAGGGAGACTATATTGCTTACCCTATGTCGTATCCAGTAACTGCCTATGTAGGCTTACTGATACAATTAATTTTGTTTTAAGTGCCACCTTTCGGAAGAAAGAGTGTACACTATTTTACTTTTTTTATTTTATCTCTCGACCAACTTGAGTTGGCCAGACTTTATGTCCGGTTTATTGTTTTCGGGATTATTCAAGTAAGTATGTTTTTACCCACTGGCCCTATCCATTATGTTGTTGTCAGGGTTACCAAGATAAGTTTTCTTTTTATGTTATGTAATGGCCTCACCTACTACGGTGTCGTCATCCCTATAGTTCCGATTGGGTTGAGGGGTGATGTCACAGGTTGTGACTAATCTGTCGAAACTATCCCCTTACTCCAACCCTTAACCTAATAATAGTAATAACGTTAATATGTAGATTAAACTATACATAACAATCCACGTTCCCGCTCCTCAGTTCCCCCCCCCCCCGTTTCCACCCCACCCCCGTAATTGCGTCACAAGACCAGGTGTTCGACAGAATCTCCGTCGACGAACCAAAGTAGCTGTTAACAGTAACATGTTATATTCCGCGGGAAAATCTCTGACCACCGGACTCCTGTACGTACTCCGGTCGGCGTCTTCAAAGAGACCCACTCGATGTCCAGTTACTAAGGTCTTTGTCTATACGACATACTTCTCCCCCCCCCCCCTTAGGCTCCACCCCCTAACTTGAAAGTTTGAATGAAGCAGATATCATATTTGATTGGTTAATGGTCACGTGTGAAAGGTGAGGTGGGAAATGAAAGGGAGAGATTCGTGGTCAGTCGGCCGCGGAGCGGCGTCTTGTCGAGTCGATTAGTGAATAGTCTCTGAGTGAGAGAAAGAGAGACATAGAGAGGGAGAGAGAAATATATATATAGAGAGATCTAGAGTGAACACGTCCCTGACTTTATTCATAATTTTATATTGGATTACCTCGTTGCTGTATCTTTTTGGATTATCTTTGATTTATTTGAAAGGCCACCAGATCCCTGATACGGGCTGGTGCCTCTGTGTATAATAAATAGTTGATTGTTGTCACACGACACTTGTTGAGTTGGTCCTCGTCACCTGTTTTACCTTTAATTGTTGTGGAGACTGTGTGTGTGGCAGGAATACAAATAAAATACGAGTCAAAAATAAATTAGAAAATGGTAAAAATTTGTATATTTTCTGAACAAAAATAAATTAGAAAATTGTAATAATTTGTATATTTTCTGAACAAAAATAATTAGAAAATTGTAATAATTTGTATATTTTCTGAACAAAAAAAATATTAGAAAATTGTAATAATTTGTATATTTTCTGAACAAAAAAATTCTTATTAACATTTTGGTGACCCCACTTCAAGCCTGCCAGTGACCCACAAGTGAATTGCTAAACACTCTGATAACCACTAGTACAGGTTTATAGCAATTAGAAGATGAAAGTCTGTACATCCGTTAATACAAACTTCTTTTTCAATCTGGTTGTTTTTTTTTATAATAGATAAAATCACATTGTGTCGATCTATTTCTATGTCGATGGAGCCAATCTATATAAATAAAACATTGTGTCGGTGTATTTCTATGTCGATGGAGACAATCTATTTGAAAAATATATTGTGCCGGTCTATTTCTATGTCGTTGGAGCCAATCTATTTAAATAATACATTGTGCCGGTCTATTTCTATGTCGATGGAGTCAATCTATTTAAAAATAACTTGTGCCGGTCTATTTCTATGTCAACGGAGTCAATCTATTCAAATAATACACTGTGCCTGTCTATTTCTGTATCGATGGTGTCAATGTATTTAAATAGTATTTTTAAACGATGGTTACACCAATGTATCATTAATTTAGTCTCAGAGTAAAATGGAAAGGGGAGGAGAGGAGGGGGGGGGCAGAGTGACGTAATTCAAGACTTCTTGGCATGACGTGGGTTGGCTTGAATTTGTTTCACGTTTGGTCTGGATAAGACCACGTGGCGCTCCTTAGCAGCTGGGAGGAAGAAATCTTTTTACAAAGGGAAATGCAGTGTTCCTGCCCTTGGATGTGGGTGTCTTGATGGTGCCTTGGTTGTTAGCGGTAATGGGGGTTCAAAGCGGATAACAACTACAGCCACAAGTGCCGCAGCTAGATATAGTGGTGCCCATTGCATGCAACAATTTAACAATGAGGCAGCAAAAAAAAAAAACAACACAGTGTGGTTTATGAAGCTATACAAATGTCATAGTTTAATGGCCCACACAGTGTGTTTTATGAAGTTATAGAAATGTCATAATTTAATGGACCACACAGTGTGGTTTATGAAGTTATAGAAATGTCATAATTTAATGGTCCACGCAGTGTGGTTTAAGGAGTTATAGAAATGTCATAATTTAATGGCCCACACAGTGTGGTTCATGAAGTTATAGAAATGTCATAATTTAATGGTCCACGCAGTGTGGTTTATGAAGTTATAGAAATGTCATAATTTAATGGTCCACGCAGTGTGGTTTAAAGAGTTATAGAAATGTCATAATTTAATGGACCACACAGTGTGGTTTATGAAGTTATAGAAATGTCATAATTTAATGGTCCACGCAGTGTGGTTTAAGGAGTTATAGAAATGTCATAATTTAATGGCCCACACAGTGTGGTTCATGAAGTTATAGAAATGTCATAATTGAATGGCCCACGCAGTGTGGTTTATGAAGTTATAGAAATGTCATAATTGAATGGCCCACACAGTGTGGTTTATGAAGTTATAGAAATGTCATAATTGAATGGCCCACACAGTGTGGTTTATGAAAGTTATAGAAATGTCATAATTGAATGGCCCACACAGTGTGGTTTATGAAGTTATAAAAATGTCTTAAAAGAATGACCCAACAGTGTAATTTATGGGATGGAGTTATAAATATGTCATCATAGAATGACCCCACGCGCCACAAGGGGCCTAGGTCTCGGCTAATCACTGAACATGTAACATGTGCAACGTGTGTGCTATTGTGGGTGGATGGCTTATAATTTAGCCAGTGGCTAGACGTATAAAGGGTAACAGCTCTAAATATAGAACGTACGGTCAACAATAGGAGCTCGCCTGAGTAAGTTATGTTAAAACAATGTTGAAGTTATTTTAAACAAGTTGAAGTTACGTTACATAAAACAGGTTTGAATGTACGTCATCTTACGTTAGACAAGTTGAAGTTAAGCTAAACAATGTTGAAATAAAGTCGAACAATGTTAAAAAAAAAACGACAAACAATGTTGAAGTAAAGTCGAACAATGTTGGAAAAATAAAAATTACACTATAAAAAAATATTTTATAATAATCAACGTTTTTCTTGCGTACTAAACAGCAGAAAATAATTTCTGAATAAATTGGTAACATGGTAATAGCTTATAAGAGCTTCTGATTTTTATAAAAGCGAAAAACGTTGGGCGCATGAATTTTATGTGAATGTTTGTATTACAGTATTAGTATCATCAAATGTTAACAATTAAATCCTAAAAGAATTATTACAGAATGTTTTCGAAATATCACGATATTGCAGATCATTTATTTATTACAAATTCGATAACCAAATGCATATGAGTATGTACAATTAACTCAAGTGTTGTATAACCTACACTCATGATATAGAATGTAATACTTGTAAAGTCAATTGAATCAATATATTAATACAGTGAAATTATTTTAAACATGTTTTCACTTATATAAATTAGAGTCTGTTATAAAGGTCTGGATATTTGTGTTCATGCGCCCAACTCATAAAATCATAATGAAATAGTAAGATTATTGCATTGTCATCGGGTTCTGAGTTTTATTGAAAGTATCAGAGCTATAACTTTTCGGAAAGTGGTCTAAGATTGGATTACGAAATTCCGCGGACAAACAATCAGACAAGAAGTGAAGTTAATAAAATCGTTGTAAAAAACGACAAACAATGTTGAAGTAAAGTTCAACAATGTGGGGGAAAAAAAAAAGACAAACATTTTTGAAGCTTTACAAAAAAATGAATTGTTTGTCCCTAGAATATATTATAGTTAAAAAATGCTAATTAATTGTATAATTTGACATAGAAATAAAATATATGTTAAGCAATAAAACTATTTATTAAGGATTCAGATCGAAATATCAATTCTTTTTTTATTTGTTCATTTTGCAGCAGCTTTATAAATATTGCTGTTGCTAGTGAAAAACAAACGTAATTGTGTACACAATATTAGGAATTTTATCATATCTAGAAAATGTGTTGTTTTTTGTTGTTGTATCACTCTATGCGATCACCTATTTAGCCTAACCACTATAACAGCTATGATTGAGGTAACATATTTTTTTTTCTTTGCATTATTTCAGAATATTGTATTGGTCACCAGGATCTTCGACATGCAGACGATAGTTCTCGCCTGGTTGCTGGGACTAAGTTTTTATTTCTCTTCTGCTACCAATTGTGACTATAATGGAGTTGAAGTTCAGGTGACTTTTCTGTTATTTAATGGTTGGTTTGAACATTTGAAATAATGTATAAAAAAAAAGAAATACGAGCTAGGAGAAATGTCGAAAATCCTTAGAACAAAAATAAAAAGTTCCTTTAGACTTCGCGGGCAATCCTGGAAGATGAAGTGGTTAGCATAACCCCCAACCCGCCTTTACACACGCACACACACACACATATATATATATATATATATATATATATACATAATTTTATTTGGAGGATAATAAGATCATGTGTAAAGGCCACGTTATGTATGGATGATAGGTCGCTGATTTAGTTTTATTACACATATTTTGTCTCATTTATCATTATTTGTGAAGATGTTCTTAAAGTTTGTTACAATAATATCATTAAATTGGGTGAGCGGGGAGTCTTCGTTATAGCTCTTTTTCATTGTATAGGGTTGTATTTTTGTTTTTCATTTTAGAGGGGTAGAAAATCGACTTCAATTTGGCTGGGGGGTTGATGTAACATAAAATCTAACATACACACACACACACACACACACACACATATATATATATATATATATATATATATATATAATGCGAAATTTTAATAGGAAATTACACGGGGGGGGGGGTGAAGTAGCTCTTTGTCAGCATGAGCGCTAGACTGTTTCTTGTATAATGAAAATTAAATTAAATCTGGGAAGGTATATAAAAGCTATTTGTAACATAACAGACTTGAAAGTCTCTTCGGAGTTTCATGTATAATGAAAATTAAATTAAATATCCACAGATATGTGTGAGACGTAACACATAGGGCCTACATCAACAGTTGTAAATCACTGATTAGAAACTTTCCTATATATATATTTGTTGAACAAGGAATACATAGGGACTACACAATAAAATGATGTGACATGAATTATGTCTTTCCCCTATGAACATCTGTCGTCGTCTGATTATCATCGTCTGCCAAAGCCAAATTTCTTAAATGGCCAGTTAATTACGCTTACTAAATTTCTAGGCCAAATATAATTATTACAGAATGCAATTATTATACACTTTTTTTTTTCGTAAATCAAATTTTTAGCCTGTTTTTTCCTTTTTTTCTAGGACGGACAGTCCCACGTATTATGCAGCGACCCGTGCACAACGTGCAAATGTAGAAACGGGCGACTCTTGTGCTCGTCTAGCAAATGTGCCCGGCCCAAGTGTCCTAATCCTGTATACAGGCCCTGCAAATGCTGCCCCGCATGTCCTTAACCTTCAGTTCTCGGAGCTGCTGCAATATGGCGATCATCAGTCGATCATCAATCGATCATCAGTCGACCATCTATCGTGATCAATGCCCCTAATGCTTTATTGCCCATCTCTGTTTACTTTATTATCTTTTTGCTCTTTTTGTGTTGTTTTAAAAATCAGTGTTCCACAAACGTTACGTTCTTTGCATTTTCTGTACGTTTTTTGTATCAATTCTGGACAAAATTAATTATATTTTTTTTTTATTTAAAACCTATGTCGGAAAAAAACAACAAAAAAAAAAAAAAACAACTGTTTATTATATTTTAACTAAGACATCTAAATAGTTAATTACATATTAGAATCTACACTTTATTAATTTTTTTTTTCATAGTTTGCTGTAGCGGTGAGATACCTGTATTTTTAAAACAAATACAACCAGATCATTACGATGAAGTTGATTGTCTCAATCTGTTTGATGATGGTGTTTAGTCATTTATCTCTGTTGGATGTGGCAAGGTTCTGTCATAAAGAACGAGAAATTAGCATGCTGATGATAATCATCATATATAATATTATTCATTTCCAGTGTGCGTTAAATCGAAAGCGGAAAACAAGAATTCAAAATGGCGTCATCCCCTGTGTCTCGATTCAAAGTTTCTTTTTGATATTATCTACAGTTTTCAATAGTTTCTGTGCTTTTAATTATGAAATGTAAAAGTCCCCAATATCAAAAATTAATAATTAGCATATAATATCATTCAATCATTGTAGTTTTTATTACAACAGAGCATTTTAACATCGTCAGACGTAAACAATAGTAATAATCGAAAATCTCCGACGTCAGCGACGATAAGACATTTGACCGCGTTTTCGTATCTAATTTCGTAAACAAAGTCAATATAATATTTTAAAAAAGAAATTCTGCGAATTTCTATACTAATTAAATTCTCAGCTTTTATAATATTTATTTTTTTTTTAAAATACGGCTTTTAATTATTTCTTAATTACAAAATAACAATATGGGCCTAAAAAACTAGGTCAAAAGGCAATGAAAATATAACCGAGCAATATTTTTTTTCTAGCACATTAAAATTGCATTTTAATTTGATTGGCGCGGTGATATGATGGTTATGCAGCTTGGACGATGTTCTCTTTTATGCAGACTGCCCGGGTTCGATTTCTTCCAGAGACATTTTTTTTATTGTTTTTTTTTTCATAATATATCCTTTTAGTTATTTTAATGAAAAGTAACTAATTAGATCTCTTTGACATTTTTTTTTAATTTAATTAATTTATCTTTTAGGATGTTGTAAGAAAAAGAAACAACAACTAATTAGATTTTTAATTATTTCATAACTTAAAAAAAAAATTAACACAGAGGCGTAACTAGGGTTTGGGGGGTCCAAAATCGAAAGTCCCACCGGGCTAATGCTTTAGGAGAGCCCCCAAAATTATTTTTTACATTAAGTATTAAGTACATAATCTCATGTCATGGTATCGAATGTCAAAATGCAGGGCCCCAAAATCCTAGGTTCGGCAATGGCTTAACAAGTCTATCTTCCCGCAAAGGCTTTGCGGGGTACAGCTAGTATATAATATTTTTCATTTCCAGTATGCGTTAAATCGAAAGCGGAAAACAAGAATTCAAAATGGCGTCATCCACTGTGTCTCGATTCAAAGTTTCTTTTTGATATTATCTACAGTTTTCAATAGTTTCTGTGCTTTTAATTATGAAATGTAAAAGTCCCCAATATCAAAAATTAATAATTAGCATATAATATCATTCAAATCATTGTAGTTTTTATTACAACAGAGCATTTTAACATCGTCAGACGTAAACAATAGTAATAATCGAAAATCTCCGACGTCGGCGACGATAAGACTATTGACCGCGTTTTCGTATCTAATTTCGTAAACAAAGTCAATATAATATTTTAAAAAAGAAATTCTGCAAATTTCTATACTAATTAAGTTCTCAGCTTTTATAATATTTATTTTTTTAAATAAATACGGCTTTGAATTATTTCTTAATTACAAAATAACAATATAGGCCTAAAAAACTAGGTCATAAGGCAATGAAAACATAACTGAGCAATATTTTTATTATAGTACATTAAAATTGCATTTTAATTTGATTGGCGCGGTGGTATGATGGTTATGCAGCTTGGACGATGTTTTCTTTTATGCAGACTTTTCGGGTTCGATTTCTTCCAGATGATTTTTTTTATTGTTTTTTTTTTCAGAATATATCCTTTTAGTTATTTTAATGAAAAGTAACTAATTAAATCTCTTTGACATTTTTTTAAAAAATTTAATTAATTTATCTTTTAGGATGTTGTAAGAAAAAAAACAACAACTAATTAGATTTAAAATTTTTTCATAACTTAAAAAAAAATTAACACAGAGGCGTAACTAGGGTTTGGGGGGGGGGTCCAAAATCGAAAGTCCCACCGGGCTAATGCTTTAGGAGAGCCCCCAAAATTATTTTTTACATTAAGTATTAAGTACATAATCTCATGTCATGGTATCGAATGTCAAAATGCAGCCCCAAAATCCTAGGTTCGGCAATGACTTAACAAGTCTATCTTCGCAAAGGCTTTGCGGGGTACAGCTAGTATATAATATTATTCATTTCCAGTGTGCGTTAAATCGAAAGCGGAAAACAAGAATTCAAAATGGCGTCATCCCCTGTGTCTCGATTCAAAGTTTCTTTTTGATATTAATAGTTTCTGTGCTTTTAATTATGTAATGTAAAAGTCCCCAATATCAAAAAATTAATAATTAGCATATAATATCATTCAAATCATTGTAGTTTTTATTACAACAGAGCATTTTAACATCGTCAGACGTAAACAATAGTAATAATCGAAAATCTCCAACGTCAGCGACGATAAGACTATTGACCGCGATTTCGTATCTAATTTCGTAAATAAAGTCAATATAATATTTTAAAAAGAAATTCTGCAAATTTCTATACTAATTAAATTTCAGCTTTTTATAATATTTATTTTTTTAAATAAATACGGCTTTTAATTATTTCTTAATTACAAAATAACAATATAGGCCTAAAAACTAGGTCATAAGGCAAATGAAAACATAACCGAGCAATATTTTTCTTATAGTACATTAAAATTGCATTTTAATTTGATTGGCGCGGTGGTATGATGGTTATGCAGCTTGGACGATGTTTTCTTTTATGCAGACTGCCGGGTTCGATTTCTTCCAGATACATTTTTTTTATTGTTTTTTTTTTCAGAATATATCCTTTTAGTTATTTTAATGAAAAGTAACTAATTAAATCTCTTTGACATTTTTTTTTAATTTAATTAATTTATCTTTTAGGATGTTGTAAGAAAAAGAAACAACAACTAATTAGATTTAAAATTTTTTCATAACTTAAAAAAAAAATTAACACAGAGGCGTAACTAGGGTTTGGGGGGGGGGTCCAAAATCGAAAGTCCCACCGGGCTAATGTCGCTTTAGGAGAGCCCCCAAAATTATTTTTTACATTAAGTATTAAGTACATAATCTCAAGGTCATGGTATCGAAATGTCAAAATGCAGGGCCCCAAAATCCTAGGTTCGGCAATGACTTAACAAGTCTATCTTCGCAAAGGCTTTGCGGGGTACAGCTAGTATATAATATTATCTCATTTCCAGTGTGCGTTAAATCGAAAGCGGAAAACAAGAATTCAAAATGGCGTCATCCCCTGTGTCTCGATTCAAAGTTTCTTTTTGATATTACCTACAGTTTTCAATAGTTTCTGTGCTTTTAATTATGTAATGTAAAAGTCCCCAATATCAAAAATTAATAATTAGCATATAATATCATTCAAATCATTGTAGTTTTTATTACAACAGAGCATTTTAACATCGTCAGACGTAAACAATAGTAATAATCGAAAATCTCCAACGTCAGCGACGATAAGACTATTGACCGCGATTTCGTATCTAATTTCGTAAATAAAGTCAATATAATATTTTAAAAAAAGAAATTCTGCAAATTTCTATACTAATTAAATTCTCAGCTTTTATAATATTTATTTTTTTAAATAAATACGGCTTTTAATTATTTCTTAATTACAAAATAACAATATAGGCCTAAAAAACTAGGTCATAAGGCAATGAAAACATAACCGAGCAATATTTTTCTTATAGTACATTAAAATTGCATTTTAATTTGATTGGCGCGGTGGTATGATGGTTATGCAGCTTGGACGATGTTTTCTTTTATGCAGACTGCCGGGTTCGATTTCTTCCAGATACATTTTTTTTATTGTTTTTTTTTTTCAGAATATATCCTTTTAGTTATTTTAATGAAAAGTAACTAATTAAATCTCTTTGACATTTTTTTTTAATTTAATTAATTTATCTTTTAGGATGTTGTAAGAAAAAAAACAACAACTAATTAGATTTAAAATTTTTTCATAACTTAAAAAAAAATTAACACAGAGGCGTAACTAGGGTTTGGGGGGGGGGGTCCAAAATCGAAAGTCCCACCGGGCTAATGCTTTAGGAGAGCCCCCAAAATTATTTTTTACATTAAGTATTAAGTACATAATCTCATGTCATGGTATCGAATGTCAAAATGCAGGGCCCCAAAATCCTAGGTTCGGCAATGACTTAACAAGTCTATCTTCGCAAAGGCTTTGCGGGGTACAGCTAGTATATAATATTATTCATTTCCAGTGTGCGTTAAATCGAAAGCGGAAAACAAGAATTCAAAATGGCGTCATCCCCTGTGTCTCGATTCAAAGTTTCTTTTTGATATTACCTACAGTTTTCAATAGTTTCTGTGCTTTTAATTATGTAATGTAAAAGTCCCCAATATCAAAAATTAATAATTAGCATATAATATCATTCAAATCATTGTAGTTTTTATTACAACAGAGCATTTTAACATCGTCAGACGTAAACAATAGTAATAATCGAAAAATCTCCAACGTCAGCGACGATAAGACTATTGACCGCGATTTCGTATCTAATTTCGTAAATAAAGTCAATATAATATTTTAAAAAAGAAATTCTGCAAATTTCTATACTAATTAAATTCTCAGCTTTTATAATATTTATTTTTTTAAATAAATACGGCTTTTAATTATTTCTTAATTACAAAATAACAATATAGGCCTAAAAAACTAGGTCATAAGGCAATGAAAACATAACCGAGCAATATTTTTCTTATAGTACATTAAAATTGCATTTTAATTTGATTGGCGCGGTGGTATGATGGTTATGCAGCTTGGACGATGTTTTCTTTTATGCAGACTGCCGGGTTCGATTTCTTCCAGATACATTTTTTTTATTGTTTTTTTTTTTCAGAATATATCCTTTTAGTTATTTTAATGAAAAGTAACTAATTAAATCTCTTTGACATTTTTTTTTAATTTAATTAATTTATCTTTTAGGATGTTGTAAGAAAAAGAAACAACAACTAATTAGATTTAAAATTTTTTCATAACTTAAAAAAAAAATTAACACAGAGGCGTAACTAGGGTTTGGGGGGGGGGGTCCAAAATCGAAAGTCCCACCGGGCTAATGCTTTAGGAGAGCCCCCAAAATTATTTTTTACATTAAGTATTAAGTACATAATCTCATGTCATGGTATCGAATGTCAAAATGCAGGGCCCCAAAATCCTAGGTTCGGCAATGACTTAACAAGTCTATCTTCGCAAAGGCTTTGCGGGGTACAGCTAGTATATAATATTATTCATTTCCAGTGTGCGTTAAATCGAAAGCGGAAAACAAGAATTCAAAATGGCGTCATCCCCTGTGTCTCGATTTAAAGTTTCTTTTTGATATTATCTACAGTTTTCAATAGTTTCTGTGCTTTTAATTATGAAATGTAAAAGTCCCCAATATAAAAAATTAATAATTAGCATATAATATCAATCAAATCATTGTAGTTTTATTACAACAGAGCATTTTAACATCGTCAGACGTAAACAATAGTAATAATCGAAAATCTCCGACGTCGGCGACGATAAGACTATTGACCGCGTTTTCGTATCTAATTTCGTAAATAAAGTCAATATAATATTTTAAAAAAGAAATTCTGCAAATTTCTATACTAATTAAGTTATCAGCTTTTATAATATTTATTTTTTTAAATAAATACGGCTTTGAATTACTTCTTAATTACAAAATAACAATATAGGCCTAAAAAACTAGGTCAAAAGGCAATGAAAACATAACCGAGCAATATTTTTATTATAGTACATTAAAATTACACCTAAAATTGGTTGGTGCAGTGGCAGGATTGTTATGCAGCTTGGACATTGTGCTCTTTTATGCAGACTTTCCGGGTTCGATTTCTCCCAGTGACATTAATTTTTATTGTTTTTTTGTTTCAGAATTTATCCTTTTAGTTGTTTTAATGAAAAGTAACTAATTAGATCTCTTTGACATTTTTTAAAAATTGAAATAATTTATCTTTTAGGATGTTGTAAGAAAAAGAATCAACAACTAATTAGATTTTTAATTATTTCATAACTTAAAAAAAAAAATTAACACAGAGGCGTAACTAGGGTTTGGGGGGGGGGTCCAAAATCGAAAGTACCACCGGGCTCCTGCTTTAGGGGAGCCCCCAAAATTATTTTTTACATTAAATATTAAGTACATAATCTCATGTCATGGTATCGAATGTAAAAATGCAGGGCCCCAAAATCCTAGGTTCGGCAATGGCTTAACAAGTCTATATTCCTGCAAAGGCTTTGCGGGGTACAGCTAGAAAAAAAAATCTTGATTAGAAATTTAAGAGTGACTGTGTAATTTTGTTCTCTGTTGGAAGTCGTAGGTGAAACTTGCCTTGAAAAATGTGATGTAGGCTTAGTCTGTGGATGTGCTCGGATAGCTATGTGAATGTTGTATTTGGTAGCTATGTGAATATAATATTCGGTAGTCATATGAGTGTGGTATTTTCGAGCTAGGTGGATGTGGTCGGGTACCTATAAGAATGTGGTATTTGCTAGCTAGGTGGAGGTGGGTTGGTAACTATATGAATGGTATTTGCTAGTTAGGTGGATGTGGCATTTGGTAGCTATGTGAATGTGGTATTTCGCTGCTCGGTGGATGTTGCTTGCTTAGTATACCCCTGACAATTGCTCACTTTGTCTTCCCTAACATTGGACATAATTGGTCAGTGTTGGCCAACCCACATTTTCGATATCCCCTATACTACCGGACTGATCCAAGGAAACAAAATCAAAACAGTGCTATGTTAATATACCGGTACTTTGCTATGCAGAGATGATATTTTTATACACTAGAGCAGTGCTTCTCAAAGTGGTGGGCCGCGGCCCCCTAGAAATCCGTGGACTGTCCGGTGGGGGGGCCGTGGAATTTCGAAAAATTTAAATTAAAGCAATCTAAACCAAAAAAAAAAATAAAAAATAGAGGGGGGCGGCGACATATTGATTGGCGTTCCAAGGGGGCCGTGACTTCAAAAAGTTTAAGAGGCACTGCACTAGAGCATATGAATAATAATCGGCCTATGAGCTGAACTTAGCAATTAAATGCGTCACATTTTGCGCTTGCGCAACAGTTTGTCCAACTGTGTCAGGCAATGCAACAATAACAACAACAACAACAACAACAACGTACAGATCAGTGGTACTTTAACTGTTGGTATCGGTACCACAAACAATCTTATTCGGTTTTCATGACCTAATAAGAAAAACTTTTTTTTTAACTTTAGTGACTCAAAAAATACATACATAAAAAAATGAAGAAAAAAATTGTAATAATTTGTATATTTTCTTTCCAAAAAACATTAGAAAATTGTAGTAATTTGTATATTTTCTGTACAAAAATAAATTAGAAAATTGTGAAAATTTGTATATTTTCTGTACAAAAATAAATTAGTAAATTGTAATAATTTGTATATTTTCTGAACAAAAATAAATTAGAAAATTGTAATAATTTGTATATTTTCTGAACAAAAAATTCTTATTAACATTTTGGTGACCCCACCTCAAGCCTGCCAGTGACCCACAAGTGAATTGCTTAACACTCTGATAACTAGGGAGCGACAGATATGCCTTTTTACCGATAGTCCGATACCGATAGTTTCCCCCAGCATTTTTACCGATACCGATATTTTCTTTTTAGGGGCTGTCCATTATTTATGTCAACAAAGTTTTGGCGATTTTTACCTCCCCCCTCCCCCTTGTTAACAACTTGTCAAACTTCCAGAGACCCCCCTATAAAATACGTCAACATTTGATTACCCCCCCCCCTAAAAAAGGTGGCTCCCTAAATGTTTATGTGGCAAAATTAGTAGGAATATAGTTAGTTTAATTAAAATACTCAATGTTAAGCGAGTGTGTAACACAGAACTACAAACGCTGCTTAATTTTCCTATTTATTAAGTAATTATATTAAATTTAAAAATGTAACATTATTGACGTCGAATTTTCTTGACCTCCCCCCCCTCCCCCTTGTCAACAATTGTCAAAAATTTTCTGCCCCCCTCCCCCCTATTTTGTTGACGTAATTAATGGACAGCCCCTTAAGCAACAACAAAGCCAAACACGTGTTTTTGTCGTGCTGTATGACGTATGTCAACTCATGTTCACATATTTTGTAACACTTCGCCCACGCGTGTCTTGTTTACCCTTCCCCCCAAACTTCCCATCCCAAAAAAAAAATACACACAGATGTTCACTAATTGTATCATTCAAGGTCATACATTAGAATTAAGAAATGCCAATCCTATTGTTTCAAGGTCATATCTCTGATGTAGACGTGACAATTTCTGTGTACGGATTTTTTTCCTTTTTTTAAATCTACTGATTTTTTTTTCTGCAACTCTGTTGTGATAAAAAACAAGCAATTTAAGTCTTTTCCGTTTCGGACAAAGGACATTTTAGAGCATTTTCTGATAAATAGAGAGGGAAGTAATCATGTTGAATAACTGTTACAAAAATAAATAATGATTACACCCCTTTGATTAGCTTTTATTATTTATATTTAAAATATAAGCAAAAAACGGTACTTAAAACGCCCCCTTTTTCGGCCCTCAGTGGTCAGATCGCAAAATGGACTTTTGATGTACACTTGGCAGGCCATAACCTACAACATGATATATACATCATGGGTCTAGGACTTATGGTTGCTGAGATATAGGGCGCTGCTTTATTAATATAGCTTATATAGTAAAAACGGTACTTAAAACGCCCCCTTTTTCGGCCCTCGGAGGTCAGATCGCAAAATGAACCAAAGTGTTTTCTTGGCAGGCCAAGACCTACAAAATGATATATACATCATGGGTCTAGGACTTATGGTTGTTGAGATCTAGGGTGATGACGGACAGACAGACAGACAGACAGACAAAACAATGTATCGGCAGCCAAAAAATGGCCGGTCCGATAGTTAACCCATAGTGCCAATATCGGTTCGACTATCGGTCGCTCCCTACAACAATCGGCCGATCCGATATTAACCGATATTGCCAATATCGGTCCGATACCGATTCCTATCCGATTATCGGTCGCTCCCTACTGATAACCACTGGTACTGGTTTATAGCAATTAGAAGATGAAAGTCTGTACATCCGTTGATACAAACTTCTTTTACAATCTATTAGCTGGTTTTTTTTTAATAGATAAAATCACATTGTGTCGATCTATTTCTATGTCGATGGAGTCAATCTATTTAAATAATACAATCTGCCGATCTATTTCTATGTCGATGGAGTCAATCTATTTAAATAATGCATTGTGCCGGTCTATTTCTATGTCGATGGAGTCAATCTATTTAAAAAATACATTGTGTCGGTGTATTTCTATATCGATGAAGTCAATCTATTTAAAAAAAATACATTGTGTCGGTCTATTTCTATGTCGTTGGAGCCAATCTATTTAAATAATAAACTGTTCGGTCTATTTCTATATCGATGGAGTCGATCTATTTAAAAAATACACTGTGTCGGTCTATTTCTGTATCGATGGTGTCAATCTATTTAAATAGTATTTTTCAACGATGATGACACCAATATATCATTAATTTAGTCTCAGAGTAAAATGGAAAGGGGAGGGGAGGAAGGGGGCAGAATGATACGCCCACGGGTCGGATTTATGAACAGCATGCGACGTAATTCAAGACTTCTTGGCATGACGTGGGTTGGCTTTATTTTTGTTTCAAGTTTGGTCTGGAGAAGACCACGTGGCGCTCCTTAGCAGCTGGGAGGAAGAAGTCTTTCTACAAAGGGAAATGCAGTGTTCCTGCCCTTGGGTGTGGGTGTCTTGATGCTGCCTTGGTTGTTAGCGGTAATGGGAGTTCCAAGTCAATAGAGCCGTAGCTAGATATAGTGGTGCCCATTGCAAGCAACAATTTAACAATGGGACAGCAAAAAACGATAAACATCAAAAAACAACAACAACTTAGTGTGGTTTATGAAGTTATAGAAATGTCATAATTTAATGGCCCACACAGTGTGGTTTATGAAGTTATAGAAATGTCATAATTTAATGGCCAACGCAGTGTGGTTTATAAAGTTATAGAGATGTAATAATTTAATGGCCCACACAGTGTGGTTTATGAAGTTATAGAAATGTCATAATTGAATGGCCCACACAGTGTGGTTTATGAAGTTATAGAAATGTCATAATTGAATGGCCCACACAGTGTGGTTTATGAAGTTATAAAAATGTCTTAAAAGAATGACCCAACAGTGTAATTTATGGGATGGAGTTATAAATATGTCATCATAGAATGACCCCACGCGCCACAAGGGGCCTAGGTCTCGGCTAATCACTGAACATGTAACATGTGCAGCGTGTGTGCTATTGTGGGTGGATGGCTTATAATTTAGCCAGTGGCTAGACGTATAAAGGGTAACAGCTCTAAATATAGAACGTACGGTCAACAATAGGAGCTCGCCTGAGTAAGTTATGTTAAAACAATCTTGAAGTTATTTTAAACAAGTTGAAGTTACGTTACATAAAACAGGTTTGAATGTACGTCATCTTACGTTAGACAAGTTGAAGTTAAGCTAAACAATGTTGAAATAAAGTCGAACAATGATGAAAAAAAACGACAAACAATGTTGAAGTAAAGTCGAACAATGTTGGAAAAATAAAAATTACATTATAAAAAAATATTTTATGAAAATCAACGTTTTTCTTGCGTACAAAACAGCAGAAAATAATTTCTGAATAAATTGGTAACATGGTAACAGCTTATAAGAGCTTCTGATTTTTATAAAAGCGAAAAACGTTGGGCGCATGAATTTTATGTGAATGTTTGTATTACAGTATTAGTATCATCAAATGTTAACAATTAAATCCTAAAAGAATTATTACAGAATGTTTTCGAAATATCACGATATTGCAGATCATTTATTTATTACAAATTCGATAACCAAATGCATATGAGTATGTACAATTAATTCAAGTGTTGTATAACCTAAACTCATGATATATAATGTATTACTTGTAAAGTCAATTGAATCAATATATTAATACAGTGAAATTATTTTAAACATGTTTTCACTTATATAAATTAGAGTCTGTTATAAAGGTCTGGATATTTGTGTTCATGCGCCCAACTCATAAAATCATAATGAAATAGTAAGATTATTGCATTGTCATCGGGTTCTGTGTTTTATTGAAAGTATCAGAGCTATAACTTTTCGGAAAGTGGTCTAAGATTGGATTACGAAATTCCGCGGACAAACAATCAGACAAAAAGTGAAGTTAAGAAAACCGTTGTAAAAAACGACAAACAATGTTGAAGTAAAGTTCAACAATGTTGGAAAAAAAACGACAAACAATTTTGAAGCTTTACAAAAAAATTAATTGTTTGTCCCTAGAATATATTATAGTTAAGAAATGCTAATTGATTGTATAATTTGACATATAAATAAAATATATATCAAGCAATAAAACTATTCATTAAGTATTCAGATCGAAATATCAATTCTTTTTTATTTATTCATTTTGAAGAGCTTTATAAATATTTCTGTTGCTGGTGAAAAAACAAACGTAATTGTGTACGTTTACTGATCCACATATTAAACAATACATAATTACACAATTTTAGGAATTTAATAATATCTAGAAAATTTGTTGTTTTTTGTTGTTGTATCACTCTATGCGATCACCTATTTAGCCTAACCACTATAACAGCTATGATTGAGGTAACATTTTTTTTTCTTTGCATTATTTCAGAATATTGTATTGGTCACTAGGATCTTCGACATGCAGACGACAGTTCTCGCCTGGTTGCTTGGACTAGATTTTTATTTCTCTTCTGCTACCTATTGTGACTATTATGGAGTTGAAGTTCAGGTGACTTTTCTGTTATTTAATGGTTGATTTTTACATTTGAAATAATGTATAAAAAAAAGAAATACGAGCTTGGAGAAATGTCGAAAATTGCCTTAGAACAAAAATAAAAAGTTCCTTTAGACTTCGAGGGCAATCGTGGAAGATGAGGTGGTTAGCATAACCCCCCCCCTACCCGCCTTTACACACACTCACACGCACACACACACACACACACACATATATATATATATATATTACATAATTTTATTTGGAGGATGATAAGATCATGTGTAAAGCCCGTGTTATGTATGGATGTTTGGTAGCTGATTTAGTTTTATTACACATATTTTGTCTCATTTATCATTGTTTTGGAAGATGTTCTTGAAGTTTTTTTTAAAAAAATAACGTTAAATCGGGTGAGTGGGGAGTTTTTGTTATAGCTCTTTTTCATTTGTATAGGGTTGTAGTTTTGTTTTCATTTTAGAGGGGTAGAAAATCGACTTCATTTTGGCTTGGGGTTGAGGTAACCTAAAATCTAACACACACACACACACACACACACACACACACATATATATATATATATATATATTATATATATATTATATATATAAATAGTGCGAAATTTTAATAGGAAATTACACGGGGGGGGGGGTGGGGTAGCTTTTTGTCAGCATGAGCGCTAGACTGTTTCTTGTATAATGAAAATTAAATTAAATCTGGGAAGGTATATAAAAGCTATTTGCAACATAACAGACTTGAAAGTCTCTTCGGAGTTTCTTGTATAATGAAAATTAAATTAAATATCCACAGATATGTGTGAGACGTAAAACATGGGGCCTACATCAACAGTTGTAAATCACTGATTAGAAACTTTCCTATATATATATTTGTTGAAAAAAGGAATACATAGGGACTACACAATAAAATGATGTGACATGAATTATGTCCTTCCCCTATGAACATCTGTCGTCGTCTGATTATCATCGTCTACCAAAAAAAAAATTTCTTAAATGGCCGGTTAATTACGCTTACTAAATTTCTAGGCCAAATATAATTTATTACAGAATGCAATTATTATACACTTTTTTTTTTTCGTAAATCAAATTTTTAGCCTGTTTTTTTCCTTTTTTTTCTAGAACGGACAGTCCCACGTATTATGCAGCGACCCGTGCACAACGTGCAAATGTAGAAACGGGCGACTCTTGTGCTCGTCTAGCAAATGTGCCCGGCCCGAGTGTCCTAATCCTGTATACAGGCCCTGCAAATGCTGCCCCACATGTCCTTAACCTTCAGTTCTCGGAGCTGCTGCAATATGGCGATCATCAGTCGATCATCAATCGATGATCAGTCGATCATCTATCGTGATCAATGCCCCTAATACTTTATTGCCCATCTCTGTTTACTTTATTATCTTTTAGTTCATTTTGTGTTGTTTTAAAAATCAGTGTTTCACAAAGTTTACGTTCTTTGTATTTTCTGTACGTTTTTTGTATTAATTCTGGACAAAATTAATTATATTTTTTTTTAAACCTATGTCGGAAAAAAAACAAAAAAAAAAAAAAACAAAACAGTTTATTCTATTTTAACTAAGACATCTAAATATTGATTCACATATTAGAATCTACACTTTGTTAAATTTTTTTTTTCATAGTTTGGTATAGCGGCGAGATACCTGTGTTTTCAAAACAAATACACCCAGATCATTAGAATGAATTTTTTTGTCTTAATCTGTTTGATGATGGTGTTGAGTCTATTACCTCTGTCGGATGCGGCAAGGTTTTGTCATAAAGACAAAGAAATTATCATGGTGATTAAAATAAAAAATAATCTTGATTAGAAACTTAAGAATGACTGTGTAATTTTTTTTTCTCCATGGCAAGTCGTAGATGAAACTTGCCTTGAAAAATGTGATGTTGGCTTAGTCTGTGGATATGCTTGGATAGCTATTTGAATGTGGTATTTGGTAGCTATGTAAATGTGGTATTTGGTAGCCATATGAGTGTGGTATTTTCTAACTAGTTGGATGTGGTCGGGTAGCTATATGAATGTGGTATTTGCTAGCTAGGTGGATGTGGTCGGGTAGCTATATGAATGTGGTATTTGCTAGCTAGGTGGAGGTGGTTGGGTAACTATATGAATGTGGTATTTGCTAGCTAGGTGGATGTAGCATTTGGTAGCTATGTGAATGTGGTATTTAGTAGCTATGTGAATGTGGTATTTGGTAGCTATGTGAATATGGTATTTGGTAGCTATGTGAATGTAATATTTGGTAGCTATGTGAATGTGTTATTTGGTAGCTATGTGAATGTGGTCTTTGATAGCTATGTGAATGTGGTATTTGGTAGCTATGTGAATGTGGTATTCGGTATCTATGTGAATATGCTATTTGGTAGCTATGTGAATGTGGTATTTGGTAGCTATGTGAATGTGTTATTTGATATCTATGTGAATATGGTATTTGGTAGCTATGTGAATGTGGTATTTGGTAGCTATATGAATGTTGTATTGGCTAGTTAGGTGGATGTGGTATTTGGTAGCTATGTGAATGTGCTATATGGTAGCTATGTGAATGTGGTATTTGGTAGCTATGTGAATGTAGTATTTGGTAGCTATGTGAATGTGGTGTTTGGTAGCTATGTGAATGTGTTATTTGATATCTATGTGAATATGGTATTTGGTAGCTATGTGAATGTGGTATTTGGTAGCTATATGAATGTTGTATTGGCTAGTTAGGTGGATGTGGTATTTGGTAGCTATGTGAATGTGCTATATGGTAGCTATGTGAATGTGGTATTTGGTAGCTATGTGAATGTAGTATTTGGTAGCTATGTGAATGTGGTGTTTGGTAGCTATGTGAATGTGTTATTTGATATCTATGTGAATATGGTATTTGGTAGCTATGTGAATGTGGTATTTGGTAGCTATATGAATGTTGTATTGGCTAGTTAGGCGTATGTGGTATTTGGTAGCTATGTGAATGTGGTATTTCGCTGCTCGGCGAATGCTGTTGGCTTAGTATACCCCTGACAATTGTTCACTCTGTCTGCCCTAACATCGGACATAATTGGTCAGTGTGGGCCAACCCACATTTTGTATATCTCCAATACTACTGGACTGATCCAAGGAAACAAAATCAAAACAGTGCTAAGTTAATAAATATACCGGTACTTTGATATGCAGAGGTGATATTTTTATACACTAGAGCATATAAATAATAATCGGCCTATGTGCTGAACTTAGCAATTAAATGCGTCACATTTAGCGCTTGCGCAACAGATTGTCCACCGGTGTCAGGCAATGCATGCACAGAACAATAACAACAACAACAACAACCGACAGATCAGTGGTTCTCTAACTGTTGCTATTGCAACCCACAAAGAATCTTATTCGGTTTTCATGACCTAATAAGTAAAAATTTTTTTTTTAACTTTAGTGAGTCAAAAATACATACATGAAAAAAAAATTGAAGAAAGAAAATTGTAAAAATTTGTATATTCTCTGAACAAAAGTAAATTAGAAAATTGCAACAATTTGTATATTTTCTGAACAAAAAAAATATTAGAAAATTGTAATAATTTGTATATTTTCTGAACAAAAATAAATTAGAAAATTGTAATAATTTGTATATTTTCTGAACAAAAAAAATATTAGAAACTTGTAATAATTTGTATATTTTCTGAACAAAAATAAATTAGAAAATTGTAATAATTTGTATATTTTCTGAACAAAAATAAATTAGAAAATTGTGATAGTTTGTATATTTTCTGTACAAAAAAGAAATTAGAAAATTGTAATGATTTGTATATTTTCTGTACAAAAATAAATTAGAAATTAGTAAATTGTAATAATTTGTATATATTTTGAAAAATAAATAAATTAGAAAGTTGTAATAATTTGTATATTTTCTGTACAAAAAAATTCTTATTAACATTTTGGTGACCCCACTTCAAGCCTGCCAGTGACCCACAAGTGAATTGCTAAACACTCTGATAACCACTAGTACAGGTTTATAGCAATTAGAAGATGAAAGTCTGTACATCCGTTAATACAAACTTCTTTTCCAATCTATTAGCTGGTTGTTTTTTTTTTATAATAGATAAAACCGCAGTGTGTCGGTCTATTTCTATGTCGATGGAGTCAATCAATTTAAATAATACATTGTGTCGGTCTATTTCTATGTCGATGGAGTCAATCTATTAAAATAATACATCGTACTGGTCTATTTCTATGTCGATGGAGTCAATCTGTTAAAATAATACATTGTGTCGGTCTATTTCTATGTCGATGGAGTCAATGTATTTAAATAATACATTGTGTCGGTCTATTTCTATGTCGATGGAGTCAATCTATTAAAATAATACATCGTGCTGGTCTATTTCTATGTCGATGGAGTCAATCTGTTACAATAATACATTGTGTCGGTCTATTTCTATGTCGATGGAGTCAATGTATTTAAATAATACATTGTGTCGGTCTATTTCTATGTCGATGGAGTCAATCTATTAAAATAATACATCGTGCTGGTCTATTTCTATGTCGATGGAGTCAATCTGTTAAAATAATATATTGTGTCGGTCTATTTCTATGTCGATGGAGTCAATCTATTAAAATAATACATCGTGCTGGTCTATTTCTATGTCGATGGAGTCAATCTATTCAAATAATACATTGTGCTGGTCTATTTCTATGTCGATGGAGTCAATCTATTAAAATAATACATTGTGCTGGTCTATTTCTATGTCGAAGGAGTCAGTCTTTTTAAATAATAAATTGTGCCGGTCTATTTCTATGTCGAAGGAGTCAGTCTATTTAAATAATAAATTGTTCCGGTCTATTTCTATGTCGAAGGAGTCAGTCTATTTAAATAATAAATTGTGCCGGTCTATTTCTATGTCGAAGGAGTCAGTCTATTTAAATAATAAATTGTGCCGGTCTATTTCTACGTCGAAGGAGTCAGTCTATTTAAATAGTATTTTTCAACGATGATGACACCAATGTATCATTAATTTAGTCTCAGAGTAAAATGGAAAGGGGAGGGGAGGAAGGGGGCAGAATGATACGCCCACGGGTCGGATTTATGAACAGCATGCGACGTAATTCAAGACTTCTTGGCATGACGTGGGTTGGCTTTATTTTTGTTTCAAGTTTGGTCTGGAGAAGACCACGTGGCTCTCCTTAGCAGCTGGGAGGAAGAAGTCTTTCTACAAAGGGAAATGCAGTGTTCCTGCCCTTGGATAGTGGCCCCATTGCAATAAACAATTTAACAATGGGACAGCAAACAACAACAAAATCTCAGAGTGGTTTATGGAGTTATAAATATGTCATAATAGAATGGCACACACAGTGTGGTTTTTGAGGTTATAAATATGTCATGATAGAATTGCCCACACAGTGTGGTTTATGAAGTTATACATATGTCATGATAGAATGGCCTAGACAGTGTGGTTTATGGGATGAAGTTATAAATATGTCATAATAGAATGGCCCACACAGTGTGGTTTTTGAGGTTATAAATATGTCATGATAGAATTGCCCACACAGTGTGGTTTATGAAGTTATACATATGTCATGATAGAATGGCCTAGACAGTGTAGTTTATTGGATGAAGTTATAAATATGTCATAATAGAATGGCCCACACAGTGTGGTTTATTGGCTGAAGTTTTAAATATGTCATAATAGAATGGCCCACACAGTGTGGTTTATTGGATGAAGTTATAAATATGTCATAATAGAATGGCCCACACAGTGTGGTTTATTGGATGAAGTTATAAATATGTCATAATAGAACGGCCCACACAGTGTGGTTTATTGGATGAAGTTATAAATATGTCATAATTGAATGGCCCACACAGTGTGGTTTATTGGATGAAGTTATAAATATGTCATCTTAGAATGTCCCAACACTCCACAAGGGGCCTAGGTCTTGGCTAATCACTGAACACGTAACATGTGCAACGTGTGTGCTATTGTGGGTGGATGGCTTATAATTTAGCCAGTGGCTAGACGTATAAAGAGTAACAGCTCTAAATATAGAACGTACGGTCAACAAAAGGAGCTCGCCTGAGTAAGTTATGTTAAAACAATGTTGAATGTAAATCATCTTACGTTAAATAAGTTGAAGTTTTAAAGGTTAAACAATATTGAAATAAAGTTGAAAAAAAATTGAATATTTTTGTCTCAAGAATATATTATAGGCCTAGTTTAGAAAATCATATTAGTTTTATAATTCAGGGGGTGAGTTCCAAAACCTGCTAAGCACGAAATTTTCAAAAATTCAGTTATCATACTCATTAGCTTATTTTCCTATAATGGCATATATTCTGGGAGTGGTTAATACCAAAAACTGTTAAATAACTTTTAAATCAGCGCTATTAATTATTAACCACTCCCATAATATATGCCAATATAGGGAAATAAGCTAATGAATATGATATTTCAATTTTAGAAAATTTTGTACTTAGCAGGTTTAGGAACTCACCCCCTCAATTTGGCATAGAAATAAAATATATGTCAAGCAATAAAACTATTCCTTAAGCATTCAAATCCAAATACCGATTCTTTATTATTTGCTCATTTTGCAGCAGCTTTATAAACATTTCTGTTACTGATGAAAAACAAACGTAATTTTGTACGTTTACTGATCCACATATTAAACAATACATACCTACACAATATGAGGATTTTAACCATATTTAGAAAATGTGTTGTCATTTGTTAATGTGTCGCTCTAGGCCAGTGGTCGGCAAACTTTTCAGCCAAAGAGCCAAATATGAACATTAAAATAATTAAAAAAAAATTGGGAGCCAAATCATCTTGTTTAGCAAACTTTTATTACACCAAATTTTATTACACTAAATAAGTTGTATACTAAATAAAACTAAATGCCAGAGCCGCACTTAGGGAGCCAAAGAGCCACATGCGGCTCCGGAGCCGAACTTTGCCGACCACTGCTCTAGGCGATCGCCTATTTAGCCTAACCACTATAACAGCTATGAGTTAGGTAACATATTTTTTTTTTCTTTCCATTATTTTAGAATATTGTATTGGTCACCAGGATCTTCGACATGCAGACGATAGTTATCGCCTGGTTGCTGGGACTAGGTTTTTATTTCTCTTCTGCTACCAACTGTGACTATAATGGAGTTGAAGTTCAGGTGACTTACTGTTATTTAATGGTTGATTTGAACATTTGAAATAATGTATATAAAAAAAGAAATACGAGTTTGGAGAAATGTGAAAAATTGGCTTAGAACAAAAACAAAAAACTTCCCTTAGATATCGCGGGCTATCGGGGGAGATGAAGTGGTTAGTACAACGCCCAGCGGCCTTTACACACACACACACACACACACATATATATTTATATATATATATATATATATATATATATATATATATATATATATATTAGGGTGGTTCTCTTTAAAATGGAAAAAAATAAAGTTGATTTTTTATCAAGGTCATTTTAGTTTTCTGGTTCACTGTGATTTTAAACACTTATATACCAAATTCTACACCATTTAAGCTGCTATAAATACTGCCTCAGTGCACTTGTTATCTCATGTTTTATGGTATTCGACAGTTGCATTAAATGAAAATTTTGCAAGGTTTAAAATTCATTTTTTTTAAATACAAAGAACAATTATATTTCACAGTAGGAACTAAACAGTAAATTAATACTAGTTACATGACACATTAATCTGACTGTATTGCAGAGTAGTTCTAAGTACGTGTTTAAAAAATACACTTTTTTTAGTCTGTGCTTTCTGAGTCCTGAAGGTCTTCAAGTTGCGATCTCTTCAGCACAGTTGATTTGTTTGCATCTGAAAACTCTTTGCTATGCTGTTGAGCAATTTGGAGCAAGTACTGCTTTTCCTCCTCTGATTTGGTGAGAGATGAGTTGAATGATAACGCCAGTGCGATTTCCCGCTCGGCACAGTTTCAAGGAAGAGACCACTGCTGTTGCCTTCTGAAAGGATGGAATTTGTTGCCAGGTGGAAGCATCAGTCATGAGAAAACATGTGGGAAGCAGAAGAGTAATATATACGAGCAGCGATGACGAGGTCACAAAATTCTTTAATTTCAAAGTAGGAAGTGCTGAAGGATCATTTGTGCTGCGGATACACATTTCTTCTTTCTAATCATCAGAAGATTTCTCAATGAATTGCCTCAGGCAAGCAGCAAGGCTGTTTTTCTCCATCCACTGAGACACGTTGAGAAAAGAAAGCCAGAGGAATGAATTCTGCACTAAGGTAACAGAGATGTCGGCCAATCGTTTTCAATGAAGTCTGAGAAATGAAGGGAGAAACATTCTTATAATTAATAAGAAGCTTGATGTAATCCAGATCATTCATGGGTGCGTCTGCTAGAATGGGACACTGAATCAAAGCTTTAACGTAAACCAAGGATGCAAATATACCAAATTCTGCAATTGATCTGTCTTCATTCTATAGTCAGTTAGAATTGATGACGGAACAGATAAATCTTCATGATGTAGATTATTTTAGACATCCACCTTGCATGGTGATAAGCTCCTGGAACACGAAAACGCACCCAAAAGGGGGGGGGGCATTCCTCCCAATAAGATAAAATTCAGAGTCAGAAGTCCTTTGTAATCGTTGCTGACAAACATCTTGAGTTGTCTTTCATTTGGAGGACATTTGAACAAAATCTTATGACTTCTTCTTTTAATAGCTTGAGATTTTGCTCCAGTCGATCTTCGTTGCATATATTAAATTCTGTCTGTCTCATTTTTGGCAAAAATATCTTAAAGCGCTTGAATAGCAGCACATCCGGTCCAGTTGTACAACCCGCATATGTCTTATTGGAGACGGCTGTGTTTGTAAACATACCATTGGCCAGTAGGCTCAATTAGGGGAAGTACTTAGCTCAATAAACATTGGCATGTCAACTGGACAGTATACAAGCAAAGAAATAGGTCATGAAAAAATTTTACCAACTGACTGCCAGAAGGCTGTGTTTGTAAACATACCATTGGTTAGTAGGCTCAATTAGGGGAAGTATTTAGCTCAATAAACAGGAGTTGTGTCAACATCTATGCTAGTTAAATGAACAACATTTTTCGACCTAGTAGTCATAGCTAAATGAATTATATTTATATAGCCGCAACATTTGATCTTATAACACTTGATCTTTATAACTAAATTGAAATGCATTGGTGAAGCTGGCTATTTATATGAAAATTAAAACTTCTTGAGATTTCTAGAATTTCCCGAAACATTCTCAAGTTTTCCACGTTTTTTCTAGAAGATTCTAGAACTTCTAGATATTTCATAGAACCTTCCAGAACCTTCTAGAAAGGTATCGATTTTTCTAAAACTTTCCAGATCCTTCTAGCATATTTCTGTGTGCTTTTTAAATACATACTCCCATTAAAAATTCATTCAAAATGATTTAAAATTTCATTGTCGATGAGGCAGTACTAAATAAAGTCATATATTCATGACATTTTTTCTGTGTTCTTTTGAAGGTAAAGGAAACACAAAAAAAAAAAACAAAATGCTCCAGAAAAATTTGACGAAAAGTTATTTTGGGCCACACTATTTTATATATATATTACATAATATTCTTGGTTGGATGATAAGATCATGTGTAAAGGCCATGTTTTGTATGGATGGTTGGTAGCTGATTTAGTTTTATTACACATATTTTGTCTCATTTATCATTATTTGGAAAGATATTCTTGGTTTGTTACAATAATATCATTAAATTGGGTGAGCGGGAAGTTTTCGTTATAGCTCTTTTTCATTTGTATAGGATTGTATTTTCGTTTTCATTTTAGAAGGGTAAAAAATCGACTTCATTTTGGCTGGGGGTTGAGTTAACCGAAAGTCTGACACACACACACACACACACACACACACACACACACCCACCCACCCACACACACACACACACACACACACACACACACACACACGTTTTGGTTTTGTTGAATCTGGTTTGAATGCAATTATTACACTTTTTTTTTTGTAAAATCAATTTTTTAGCCTGTTTTTCGTTTTTTATTTTTTTCTAGAACGGACAAGACCGTATATTATGCAGCGACCCGTGCAAAACGTGCACATGTGAAGACGGTTATCTCGCCTGCATGTCTAAGAGCTGTTCCCGGCCTGAGTGTCGCAATCCTGTATCCAGGCCCTGTACGTGCTGCCCCACATGTCCTTAACCTGGAGTTCTCGGAGCTGCTGCAATTCGACGATCATCAGTCGATCATCAATCGATCATCTATCGTGATCAATGCCCCTAATTCTTTATTGCCTATCTCTGTTTACTTTACCATCTTGTAATTTATTTTGTGTTGTTTTAAAAAAAAAATCTGTGTTCCGCAAACTTTACGTTCTTTGCATTCTACTTTAAGAGATGATTAAATCACGGTCGACTGCATTAAATTTAATGATAAACAAATCTGGATTTCTTTTTTTCTAAATCCTGACAGAAGAAAAAAAAAACAAAAACAAAAACAGACAAGTGTTTATATTATAACTATAAAGTACAATGTTTTTTTAATTACTTAATAAATGATTAAGATAGAAATAAGGAATAAAAATTACCATATTTATTGACCGTGCTAAGTGTACACATCACACGTAGCCTATAACAAACTAGTTTGTGACACTTTTTTAAAATCATTTTTTTTAGCTGAATAGAAACTGTTAACTTTGGGTTTCAAGATTTCGTGAAATATATTTTGTTTTAAGAATTCATATTGCTAATAAAATATTAATGACATTGATTTAAAGCTGTGGCGAATTAATAGGTTTTGGAATAAGTTTTAAAGAATACATGGATATATCGGGTATGCATCTGTTTTGTACCTTGTAAGTATCTGGTATTTATCTTGTAAGTAAGTATCTGGTATGTATCTTGTAAGTATCTGGTATGTATCTTGTAAGTAAGTATCTGGTATGCCTCTGGTATGTATCTGGTATGCCTCTGGTATGCATCTTGTATGCCTCTGGTATGCATCTTGTGTGCATCTGGTATGCCTCTGGAATGTATTTGGTATGTATCTGGTTATACTGTATGCCTTCATTTCAGAATAAAACAATAGACACACCACTTAAAGTCAGCGGCCCTAAATGTTATCTCGACTGCACCCCAAATGGTGCGACAGTATTTGTCCCCCCCCCTCCCCACCCATCTCACGTAATAAATAAAAAAAAAAAACTTATTTTCATGAGGGGGGGGGGGTGTCGTACTTACCTTTGTAATGTGATACTTGGTCACGTGATTTGGGGATGAATCATGCCGCACCACACTGGTGGACTTTTACGTCGCTGCGTACCCCCCCTCCCCCACACCTACATAACCTTGTCCTAACCCCCGGGGATGGGGGGAGGGAAACGATTAACCACAAGTTGATAGCCCGGGGGGATGGAGAATCAGTCATCACATAGAAAAAAACACAGACAATCACATAGGCCCCCCTCCTACTCCGTTCAATTTGTGGCTTAGCGGGGGGCCTCAATAAGTACATTGGTCTTGGTCACCCAAATATCTCGAGTCTTTACATAGGAGCGTCTCCGACTCCCCTCGTCCGACCCCCCCCCCTCCCTCCACCCCACAAACACTAGTACAACCCCTTGTGTAGAGCTGTATACATCAGAGTAGATAAAAAAAATGTTTTTTTTTTTGTTTGAAATATCATAACGATATGGCATCGTATCCTAACACAAGTAAAATGTACAGGTCAACTGAAATATTTGTGTATATAAAATCGATAATGTCTCGCCCAGTCATGAAATATTTTTGTTTGTTTGTCCCAAGCTGTTTTACAACCAGTAGGGACTGTGAACAGGTTGTATAGCAACGTGGCTAATCCAATCACTAAAACTGTCTTCATTTTTTGTTTACACATATATCTATCTATGTGGCAGACACTGTACCTGAACAACGTAATTTTGTTTGCGAAGTGTGTAAGCTTAGAAAATCAAAATATTCACATGATATTTTCTTTCAATTACTTCAAACTAAAATTATCCGGGAGACTTTATGTTAATAAATATCTTTTATTTTAAAAGTGCCCAATCATAGTGATTCGTGCTAAACTCTTGTCGAATAGAGTCGATACATATAACATCCCTAGGCAAGCCGTAGCGTGCGGGGGGCAGGGGGGCCGGTCCCCCTGCGTTTTGTCTGGCCCCCTCTGCTTGTTTGCTCTACTTAGTAACATTTATTTCCGGCACCCTCCTGCTATTGGCCTGGCCCCTGATGTAGAATGCCTGGCCCCTGATGTAGAATGCCTGGCCCTGATGTAGAATTTTCACGCTACGGGGCTGTCCTTAGGCAACCATGATGCTGTGTCCCTGTATCAGTTGAAATTGAGATGTCGTACAGTCGAATGAGAGATACAAATACATACATAATGATGCATACATCAACATCTAGGATTCTCACCCTGTGTCAAATTTAACATATGGGACATCGAAATCCTTAAAAAAAGTCAAAAGCTATTCTTTCACTTGTTAGGTTCCTATGAACCGCACTTAAATAAAAAAATATGGCGAGTCAAGAGATAGAAGCGATCTCATAAATAACATATGAATTCACCAAACACAACAATCGATAAATTCATGGGCGGACATGTGTCGGTTAAGGTCTCAGGCACTTATAATGACTATGAAAACGATTTTTTTTCTAAGTTTTGCAACAACACATCCAAAATTCTATTATTCCATCTGATTTCTTGTTCAAGTCAACAGCATTTAGACCGATGAGATGTGGTGGTGGTGATAGTGGAGGGGTAGGGTTCAATGAGCCAATTACTCAATAAGATGAAGGCCCCGGGATTTCGTACCACCGAGTATTTCATCTCCTGACCAAAGTTTATGAATTCTAATAGTCTCCCCAAAAAAAAGGACCTAAACATTTCTAGGGAAAGTAAAGGAAAGTAAAGGAAAGTAAAGGAAAGTAAAGGAAAGTAAAGGAAAGTAAAGGAAAGTAAAGGAAAGTAAAGGAAAGTAAAGGAAAGTAAAGGAATAGTAATTGTCACCTACGTATCTTCAGTGTTTCCTCCATGGCCATCGCACTCTAGATTATAGCGTAAATGAAAGAAGGACGCTACAACATCCGTCCGGGGACGGATGGTCGTGCGATAAAGCGCTCGACTGTGGACCTGAAGGTTCGATCTCCGGTGAGGACCAGGGAAATTGTTTAGGTCTTGGCTCAAGTTCCCGATATATCTCCCGTGGTGCCTCCATTGCCATTGCACACTATATGCTATGGTGGGGATGAAAGAAGGGCACCATAAAAACAGTCCCATTAGTGGTTTATATGATCTAAGATATTTCATCTCATCCTTACAGGGACTTCACACACAACATCCGTCCAACTAGTGATTTATGGGCTCTAAATGGTAAACATCTCGTCTTTTAAAAATTCCGGCTTTGTACGCAACTGATGTATTCAAACTAGATTCCCGTTTTAATAGATTCAGTTTGTCTACAGAAAATCGCTGAGGTGTATCGGCTGAAGCTGGGAAGGTGGTCTTTATTTGGCCTAATGTTGTCTCTAACATGAAGCTGACTGCTCAATATTTTTATTTTACAAAAATGTAAAATAAGAATTGTCGCAAGCAAAGGTTTGGATAAGAATTTGCTAGATATCATTGCATTTGTGAGCGAAATTTTTAAAAATGTTTTTGTACTTAAGCATTTATTTTTTAAACAAACTAATGTCAGCGGGAAAAAAAAAACACCCACTCAATTACACAGTCATTGGAAACAGACTGACACGTGACCCTGGAAATGTAACCTAATTTTTGGATTATTAAATTATTCACATGGATGATATAACTGTTTAGCAGCTGAGCTGTCTTTTGCGGCCATAAGCGGAGTTTTCGTGAGACATTTGAGACCCAAGAAAAAAGTAACTTTCAGGGTACCCCATAAAGTTTTAATAGGAGTTATTATTCTGTAAGAAGGCCCATTGGGCAGCGAAAAGGGGGGGCGGTGCTTTTATGGGCAGTTGCCCATAGATGGGGTACATAGTACTTGTTTTACAAAGTACATTTACTCGAGTACAGTTTTGGAGCACATGTACTCGTACCTTAACTACATGGGGTATTGTGCATGGTCAGCACTAGGGACATCTCTGGCCTTCCAAAAAAAAAAACTTGCTCTGTCCAGCATTTAAATAATGAAAAGGGCTTTCGCCATAAACATTTAACTAGGGCCCCTTAAACCTTTAGGAAAGGCCATGAATTCGGCCATGAATTTGTTTAGATCTTTTGTCAACTAGTTGTTAAATAACATCAGCTAATTGCCGCAAGATCTATTTTTTTTTAAAAGATAGACACTTATACAGTGTTTTTGCGAATTCAACATACAAAAAAAAAATAATTCATAATTAAGGTTTTAATTCAGAATTTTAAAAGATGTAGTCTATTGTGTATGTGGTTAAAATAATGTGTAAATATTTGACTGTTATTGTGTATGTGGTTAAAATAATGTGTAAATACTTGACTGTTATTGTGTATGTGGTTAAAATAATGTGTAAATACTTGACTGTTATTGTGTAGGTGGTTAAAATAATGTGTAAATACTTGACTGTTATTGTGTAGGTGGTTAAAATAATGTGTAAATACTTGGCTGTTATTGTGTATGTGGTTAAAATAATGTGTAAATACTTGACTGTTATTGTGTATGTGGTTAAAATAATGTGTAAATACTTGACTGTTATTGTGTTTGTGTGTGAGGTCTTTTTAGTTCATTTACATCCACCATTTAAGTTTACATCAAAGTTGAGTCAAGCATACTATGTTGTTTACACACATCAAAGTTGAGTAAAACATATCATGTTGGTTTACACACATGAAAATTTAGTTCAGCATCTCATGTTAGTGTACTCACATCAAAGCTAAGCAAAACATATCATATTGGCTTATACATATCAAAGATTAGTTACACTTATCATGTTGGTTTCAACATATCAAGATGAGTTAAACATATCATATTGGCTTATACATATCAAAGATTAGTTACACTTATCATGTTGGTTTCAACATATCAAGATAAGTTAAACATATCAAAATGAGTTAAACATATCATTTTGGCTTGCACAAAAAGTTGAGTTCTAAAGGCAACGTTTTTTTATTCCGATATATCATTTTTGAAATATTTTTTCCTTAGGCCATTTTCAGGCCCCCATTTTAAACGTAGTGGAAAAAAAATAAAAGGCCCATTGGAACTTGCAGGGCCAACGGAACTTACAGGCCCATTGTAGCTTACAAGCCCATTGGAACATTCATTTCTTTATTTTGTATGTTCAACTAAGATGCCATGTGAATGAATGAGATCGACATTTCTGAATGCACCGTTTAAATTAATGGATGTGTTTTTAGACAGGCTTTTTCAGAATATGTTTTTTTTATATTTTTATTTAAAGCTATTCCTAAAAAAAGTTGGCAAGCCTGCTAACAACTAAAATAAATTTTGTCTTACGAAATAGTGTTCTTCTATTGTACTGGCTTCGTCACTTGTAATCGATCAAAATTGTCCCCCCCCCCACCCTATTTGTTTCAAAAAGTCGACTTTCTTATATCTCAGACTTGAGGTATGTACAATTGTTGACGAGCATCATAGAGTGTCGACAAAGCCTGTCTTTTTGTTTATCTGCGATATAGTAAATTAGAGCAAAGACAAAGTAAGTCATGTGTATTTTATTTACCCCGATTAATTTCAGATAAACGCAGTTTCTTTTTTATACATTTCAAATTTAAACATATGTTTTCCTAACAAATTTAAAGATATTTTTGTGTTATCTTTCTGTACTTTATTTCCATGCACTCATACATTGGTTTTTTATTAATGGAAATATTTAGCGATAATAATTTTTGTTTCTAAGAAACACACACGCACAAAATTGAGTTCTTCATTTTTTTAAAGTTTTTTTTCTTTTTCTCTTCCGGATAGTTAATATGAAGCTGATCATTCTGTGTTTCCTGCTGGTAGTGAGCCTGGAAAATAATTCAGCCCTAGACTGCATAAAATATGGAAGAACTATACGGGTAATGCAAAGTATCTTCACTAGCTGTACCCTGCAAACTTTGCATAGAGTTATATATCCCCTTAGGCTAGGTTATTTTTTGGTTTCGGGCAGATCCGATTTTTTCATGATTGTATTTTAAACTGGAATACTGTTGTATTAATTCTTTACTTTCGATTTAATGCAGAACCCAAATCGCTTTTATTTATATTGTTTTTACGATAAGTAGTGAGTACAGTTTTCATTTTCATGTGAGGCGTGAGACAGTGATGTAGATAAAATTTTATAAAATATTCACATTTATTGTATATTATTTTACATAAAATATTTACTTTAATTGTACATTATTTAAAATAAAATGTTAACATTAATCACACATTATTTTATATAAAATGTTTACCTAACCCTGCCACAGAATATATATTTTTTACTTAAAATTCTCATACTTATATTCCGTAAATGTAGGATGGTATGGTGATCCATACAATGCCCTGCGAAATGTGTCATTGCTTTAACGGAACAACTGAGTGTGCGTGGGTGTACTGTAGCACCATAGACTGTGTAGCAATGCCGATAATTCCACCAGGACGATGCTGCCCAGTTTGCCCATAATGAGACTGATTTCAGGTATGTAAACGTTTGAAATCGAAATGTGCAAATGTAAACTACAAATAGCACTTTGCCTCCTTCCCCTCCCCTCCCCCCCTATGGGTATACCATAGTGTTGGGAGCTTTTAGTGTTCGTCACTCGGTGGCTTTGGTCCTTCGTCACTCGGTGGCTTTGGTACTTTGTCACAAGGTGGCTTTGGTACTTCGTCACTCGGTGGCTTTGGTACTTCGTCACTTGGTGGTTTTGGTACTTCGTCACTCGGTGCCTTTGGTAATTTGTCACAAGGTGGCTTTGGTACTTTATCACTCGGTGGCTTTGGTACTTTGTCACTCGGTGGCTTTGGTACTTCGTCACTCGGTGGCTTTGGTACTTTGTCACAAGGTGGCTTTGGTCCTTCGCTTTGTCACTCGGTGGCTTTGTTACTTCGTCACTCTGTGGCTTTGGTACTTTGTCACAAGGTGGCTTTAGTCCTATGTCATTCGGTGGCTTTGGTCCTTCGTCACTCGGTGTCTTTGGTACTTCGTCACTTGGTGGCTTTGATACTTTGTCACAAGGTGGCGACGTGCTGGCGTCGATGGCGTACTTCTTCACTCGGTGGCTTTGGTACTTCGTCACTCGGTGGACTTGGCACTTCGTCACTTGGTGTCTTTGATACTTTGTCACTCGGTGGCCTTGGCACTTCGTCACTTGGTGTCTTTGATACTTCTTCACTCGGTGGCCTTGGCACTTCGTCACTTGGTGTCTTTGATACTTCGTCACTCGGTGGTTTTGATACTTCGTCATTCGGTGGCTTTGATACTTCGTCATTCGGTGGCTTTGATACTTCGTCATTCGGTGGCTTTTGATACTTCGTCATTCGGTGGCTTTGGTACTTCGTCACTCGGTGGCTTTGATACTTCGTCATTCGGTGGCTTTGGTACTTCGTCACTCGGTGGCCTTGGCACTTCGTCACTTGGTGTCTTTGATACTTCGTCACTCGGTGGCTTTGATACTTCGTCATTCGGTGGCTTTGATACTTCGTCACAAGGTGGCGACGTGCTGGCGTCGATGGCGTGCTTGGTGCTGTCATGACAGCAGCAGATATAGTTTATTGATGGGAATTTGGGGGGGGGGTGATTAGGCAGAGACTTTCAATTATATCTTAGGCTAATGTACACTCGGGAACCTGATAGCACTGAATTTGACAGGAATGTATACTAGTGATGTATATTGTTAATGTTTACTGTTGATGTTTACTGTTGATGTATACTGTTGATGTATACTGTTGATGTATACTGTTAATGTTTACTATTGATGTATACTGTTGATGTATACTGTTAATGTTTACTGTTGATGTTTACTGTTGATGTATACTGTTGATGTATACTGTTGATGTATACTGTTGATGTATACTGTTGATGTATATTGTTAATGTTTACTGTTGATGTTTACTGTTGATGTATACTGTTGATGTATACTGTTGATGTATACTGTTAATGTTTACTGTTGATGTTTTACTGTTAATGCATATTGTAAAAGTAATGTATCCTGCAAAAGTAATGTATACTGTTGATGTATACTGTAGATTATACTGTTGATGTATACTGTTAATGTATACAGTTAAAGTAATGAATACTGCTAATGTGTACTATTAATGATTACTGTTGATGTATACTGTTGATGCATACTGTTAATGTATACTATTGATGTATACATTATTAAGTAATGTATACTGTAGCTGTCTACTGTTAATGGTCATATATCACCAGATGACTTTTGATGGTTGCCCATTTAGCCGTTGCAGTTCAACAATCTCGGACACCGTGGGCGATAACCAATAATTTTCTCGAATGAAACACGTAAATCCACGATGCTCTCTCTTGCGGTGGGGAAATGTCGGATTAAGTTGTAGTGGAGGTTCTCTTTAAGGCCTTGCATTCTAGCATTTGTTCAGTGAATCTAATAAAATAATAGCAGTTTGGGGTCTGCGTTAAATCGAAAGTAAAGAATTAATACAACAGTATTCCAGTTTAAAATACAATCATGAAAAAAAAAATCGGATCTGCCCGAAACCAAAAAATAACCTAGCCTACTGATCAAGACTAAGGGGGATATAACTCTATGCAAAGGTTTTGCTTGGTACGGCTAATATGAATACATAAACGAAAAAACAGACAATATGCTCGAGTACGGAGCTGTTTCTACATATTGGAGGGAGTGAGAGGGGACCCTAGGCAGTGGCGTAGAAAGGTTAATGCGGGTTGTGCGTCACATAGGGCGCCGAACTACGATGGGGCGCCGAAAGAGCCTTGTTTAATGTTTTTTGAACTTTTTTAAATTGGGGCTGGGGGCGCTAAAAAATTATCTAGCGCAGGGCGCCACAAATTTAACTCACTCTGAGGGCCACAGTTCAGCTATCTAAGGCTCTGGCCCTATACATAAGCAACTGTATAAAAATTAATTGGGCCAAATACATGAATGGGACCCTAGGCAGCGAGGCTAAGGGGACGGGCAGGCAGTCAACTATCATCCAGAATGTCTCTGTACGAGTATTCTAATTGTTCTAGTATAATACCTTGGATCATGTGTCAAACCGTGGATCATTTGCTTTTCGAGTGTCCTGGACGGGCGGACCACGGGGTGGACCAGTCGGGTAGCTTGCTGACCATTGGGCTTTATGGCAGTCTTCAGATGGTGATGGACACAGCGAGTCTGATCTCACGGGCTCTAAGAGACTAAGTCTCAGCCCGCAGTTTTTCATGACAGAGTTCAGAGAGAGTATAATACCGTAGACTTCATTTTTATTGTTTTTCTACTGAGCTGCTTTCTGTTTCAGAGTGCAAAATCCAAGACATCTGATAGAAAGTTTCTTTCCATATTGATGATATAAATACAGAATTGGCATCTATGATTATTTTATCTCAATTAAAAAATTAAAGCAACCTTCATTCTCTAAGCTTTTTGTGCCTAACGTTTTATCTTCTTGAAACATACAGTCTGATTTTTATAATGATTTTTTTTTGTTTGACTTATCTTGCTATATAAATAGAACATTTTAATATGTACACATATTCCTTAAAGAAATTGTTTGTTTAATAAAATGTTACATCCAAAAGTAAGCGAACCCTGCAAAGTTTAGGCCCCGACTTCAGAATGGTTCCAATTTAATATTGTATCATTTATTTCCCTGTATCCGTTCTGTTTCTGAGAGGTCGAAAAATGTCATCTGGGCACGGGGCCCTAATCGAGCTCAATCCTCGGTTGGTCCAGTAAAGTTATACAGATTTTCCCTCCCCTCTATCACAACATCTTCCTGCAGCCTACATATAGGCTAAGTCTCAAACAAAAACAGACTTAACAATGAACTACAAAAGTGGTTAACAATGCTGAGAGATCGAAAAATGTCATCTGGGCACGGGGCCCCAATCGGGCTCAATCCTCGGTTGGTCCAGTAAAGTTATACAGATTTTCCCTCCCCTCTATCACAACATCTTCCTGCAGACTACATATAAGTCTCAAACAAAAACAGTCTTAACAATGAACTACAAAAGTGGTTAACAATGCTGAAAGGTCGAAAAATGTCATCTGGGCACGGGGCCCCAATCGAGCTCAATCCTCGGTTGATCCAGTAAAGTTATACAGATTTTCCCTCCCCTCTATCACAACATCTTCCTGCAGACTACATATAAGTCTCAAACTAAAACAGTCTTAACAATGAACTACAAAAGTGGTTAACAATAGAAAGACTCAAAAAATCAATTTGTTTAGTTATATATTTTCTATTGTCCGCATACATCTGAAGCCCAAGAATACATTTATTCAGCCATTGTATGGATTGGTTTATTTAGTATAGGCAGCCTCGTAACCAAAGCCTTGCAGTCTAGTTCAATACTTGTTGTGTTGATGTAGGATTTATGATAAATTCTCCATCTATTTATTTATCGAATGAATTATTCTTGATAGGACGGCCACAACAAGAATGCTGCATATCAATATAATAATGAAGAAATATAAATATATATTTTTTTTTCACTATCACCGTCGACCTCCCGAACGGCCGCAAACTTTTGCCGGTTGTGCATCCCTGGTCTTAACTCTAGTGTTTACTGTAAATAATAATTTATTATGATATGCAACAAATATAAATATCTATCAGTATGAACAACACACACACAAACACACACACACACAAGGAACACATTAAAAATGTTTGTTTTACTGTACACACTTCGCCTCTAGATACAAAAACTATATATGAATGTGTGTAGTTTGCACCGGGAATGTAGAGCAGTACAAACTAGGGAGCGACCGATAATCGGATCGCTATCGGTATCGGACCGATATTGGCACCATCGGTTAATATCGGATCGGCCGATTGTTGTAGGGAGCGACCGATAGTCAAACCGATATTGGCACTATGGGTTAACTGTCGGACAGGCCGTTTTTTGGCTGCCGATACATTGATTTTTTTTTCACAACAGAGTTGCAGAAAAAAAAAATCAGTAAATAACCCAATTCTATAACCAGATCAGACAAGATTTAAAAAAAAGGCAAAATAAAAAAAACCCGTACACAGAAATTGTCACGTATACATCAGAGATACGACCTTGAAACAATAGGATAGGCATTTCTTAATTCTAATGTATGACCTTGAATGATACAATTAGTGAACATCTGTGTGTATTTTTTGTTGGGATGGGAAGTTGGGGGGGGGGAAGTCGGCGAAGTGTCACGAAATATGACAGGGAAGGGGTAAGCATGGGTTGACATACGTCATTAGCTGTAGCATGAGAGAAACACGTGTTTGGCATTGTTGTTGATTAAAAAAAAATATCGGTATCTGGGGGGGGGGGGGTTAAACAAGACACGCGTGGGGGAAGTGTTACAAAATATGTGAACTTGGCTTGAAATACGTCATAGTATAGCACGAGAATAACACGTGTTTGGCATTGTTGATGCTTAAGGGGCTGTCCATTAATTACGTCAACAAAATAGGGGGGAGGGGGGGGTCAGAAAATTTGTGACAATTGTTGACAAGGGGGAGGGGGGAGGTCAAGAAAAGTTGACGTCAACAATGTTACTTTTTTAAATTTAATATAATTACTTAATAAATAGGAAAATTAAGCAGCGTTTGTAGTTTTGTGTTACACACTCGCTTAACATTCAGTATTTTAATTAAACTAACTATATTCCTACTAATTTTGCCACATAAACATTTTGGAAGCCACCTTTTTTAGGGGAGGGGGTAATCAAATGTTGACGTAATTTTATAGGGGGGGGGTCTCTGGAAGTTTGACAAGTTGTTGACAAGGGGGGGGGGGAGGTAAAAATCGCCAAAAATTTGTTGACATAAATAATGGACAACCCCTAAAAAGAAAATATCGGTATCGGTATCGGTAAAAATGCTGGGGGGAAAATATCGGTAAAAAGGCATATCGGTCGCTCCCTGGTACAAACGGACCAGGCATCATCAGGCCAGTGACAAGAAACCGAGCTACACCAGGAAATGCCTTCCATTCAGCATCTAAACAATAGTCACCAGCCTTCCCAGCAAGTCTCACTTATCTAAATGATTTTTTTAATAAAGGTATTAAGAGGTTATTTGCTAAATCAATAAAGTTTACAAAAAAAAAACAAAAAACATCAGTTCACTTAAACTTCAACCATAAAATCTCAGAATTTTAGTTTAACTCCATTTTAAACATCGCTAATTGAGTGAGAGTTAAGCAAAACCTACAAGCATATGTTGTGCAGTGGTGATTTATAAAGAATAAGAGTGGCTCAAATGTGGCTCTTATCTTTGTTTGTAAGGATATCTTACATCATTAAATAATGTAACGAAGAAGGGTCAAATAGTCTTTGTTTGCGGGTGTACCTTGTAAGATTAAATTATGTAGCGGTGGCTCCAAATGTAGCTCATAGAGCCTTTATTTGTAAGAATATATTACATGATTAAATTATGTAACGAATGTGGCTCATTTAACCGTTGTTTGTAAGTGCACCTTCTAGGATTAAATTCTGCAAATATCACTAATTTCAAGATATTGGCAAGTCTCAATACTCGACATCCTGAGTCTTAGATAAAGATAGTTGATACAAAGTATTTCGTAATGAAAGTACTCCAGTCACTTGAACCAAGGTAACAAAATAAATACGTAAATATCGTGTGCTGCATCCGTCAAGTATCTAGCATCTACAGTGAGTATACCATAATGCACACTCTCTGTTACAGAGTAGATATTTTCGCAGAGATAACCTGCTCAATGACTTTTCTCTCTCCCTCTCACTCGGACTATTAATTCAAAGAGCATTGCGTGCCTACTGAACCCTAACTAATGCCCCCCCCACCACCACATAAACTTGTCGTCTCTCTCTCTCTCTCTCTCTCTCTCCCGTACAACCCCTTCCCTCTCTATTATTTCTCTTTGTCACCTAATCTAACAACCTGTTAACTAAACATTTCACCATTATGAATGCCCTGACTCAGTCCTTACTGTTACAAGTATTTCCGCTTGATACTAATTATCCCAAACTCTGATAACTAATTGAATTCTTGAATCTAACAAACTTAAAAAAAAAATCTTCAAAATTTCAGCTGATGATGGGAATTAAGTCGATTACGTCAACCAGGAGAATCCTAAGTGTGTCTTTTTTTTTTTTGGAGTCTAGAGCGACTGTTATAATGGGGCGCTTGAGACAAACGTTAATCCTCAAAGGCTCATCCCCACCCCAGTTAGGCACAGGGCAAGGAATTGTCGACCCCCAGTTGTCACCCCCCATCCCCAAAGTTCGCCTCATAGTCACATAATTTCTACTTTCAAAAATGTATTGGTGTAATTTTGGTAGATTTCAACTCAAGTGAATGCTAAAAAAATGTAAATCTGATAATATAAAAAAAAATTTTGGACTAATAATGGGACTGCCATTTTTAACAACAATGAATTGTGAGGGTTTGAGATTGCAAGAAAAACAAACTGATACCAATTTACTTTCCAAAGATCATATCACCAGATGAGCATCAACAACTTAAGTCTTTGAAAGAGTTACAGGAACCTCCTGGGAGAAACTTTTTATTGTGCACCCCATTCATTGCACCCTATTCATTGCACCCTATTCATTGCACCCTATTCATTGCACCCTATTCATTGCACCCCATTCATTGCACCCCATTCATTGCACCCCATTCATTGCACCCCATTAATTGCAACCCTTTCATTGCACCCCATTCATTGTACCCCATTCATTGTACCCCATTCATTGCAACCCTTTCATTGCACCCCATTCATTTCACCCTATTCATTGACCCCCGTTCATTGCAACCCATTCATTGCAACCCATTCATTGCAACCCTTTCATTGCACCCCATTCATTGCACCCCATTCATTGCACCCCATTCATTGCACCCCATTCATTGCAACCCTTTCATTGCATCCCATTCATTGCACCCTATTCATTGACCCCCGTTCATTGCACCCCATTCATTGCACCCATTGCAACCCATTCATCGCACCCCCACTCATTGCAACCCATTCATTGCACTCCATTTATTGCACCCAATTTAATGCACCTCATTCATTACATCCCCATTCATTGCACCCCATTCATTGCATCCTATTCATTGCACCACGTCCATTGCACCACGTTCATTGCACCTCATTCATTGCACCCTTTGTCATTGCACACTTTTTGTTGCACACTTTTATGTATAACTTGTGTCACTTGTATTAATTTAGTAAATGTATTTTTTTTCTATAAATATTTATGTGTTTTATTAGCGCGTGGTCTATCACAAGAGACTAGAGAAAAGAGTGCGTAATCTGTTTCATTTTGAATCAATGAATTAAGATATCGACACAATCAGATTCGGATAAAAGTCATTCCAGTGCACAAATAGCACATGCATTATTACTTTAAAGACATACGATATCTTCAATGAAGTCTCTGATGGATGGTAACTGTTTGAACGTTTGCTCAGTGTAACATATAAGCGAGAATATTTTGTGAGGCTAAAGCTGCTAGTCTGGCAGACCAGTTCCCTAGAAGGCCAAAATGAGATGAAGCCAGATGTTGATAATGTGATGTTACTTAAATTTACATACCTAAATGTATTAAACTCCAAAAGATCTTCGGTGAGGACCAATGGATTTTTCAGGTCATGGATAATGTTAAATACCCTCGCTATATCTCCCGTGGTGCCTCCATAGCCATTGCACTATCGGCTATAGTGGAGATGAAAGGAGGGCATTGCTAACACCGTCCCATTTGTGGTTTTTATAGGATCTAAGAGATCTCATTTCATCCTTACAGTGATCTTCTCAAACATCTGATCATCTGATGTATACGAGAAACAGCCTGTTAAGTTTGGATGATTTTAAAGTGGATGAATATTTATAGACTCAAAGACTGGAAGATATCATTGATGAATCTGTCAATTATGATAGCGTTAACAAGAGTTACAGAGAAACAATTTAAACATTATACCGCATAAGCCAATAAATATCCGAACACCGTGTTTGATTAAATAATGATATTCTTTAAGAAATACCATGAATATTTTCTGATGTTCATTAAGGTAATGATACAATTGTTTTAATCTTCAAAATGAATATGTCGAAACTAAACTAAATAAAAAAAATATATTAAAAATACATCTCTGCAGTAAATCTCGACTTGGTTTTTTTTATGTCTACGAACCTGGTTGGAGGTTTACTTAGGGCAGGTTGGACAGCAGTCTCCTTTCTTGGTGCTTGGCAACGCCCCATTTGGGCACTCGAGCGACTCACAGCGCATCGCTCCACATTTTAGAGATCCGTTCTCACAAAGACAAGATTGACATTCTTTTTCTACATGGTACATCTCACCATTCTTAATAATGAACAAACATTGTCAGGTTTAACTATAGGTTGATATGGGTGAATTAGAAAACATTGATATGGTATTGTTTTTAAAACTTCACGCATTCAATAATTTACAGTACGGTGACGTCTAGCTTGGCCATTACGGCGACAGGGTGGCGTTCAGGCTGAGAGTCCGATCAGAGTAGTGTACATGATTGGTTCGAACCCCAGAGACTCAGGTCGTCTGTGTATTCAATGGTGCGCACCATCCCCCCCTTCCTTATGATTATCTAAGAATCAACTACCACGGGGATGTGGTAAAGAGGAACTACATGATCCGGGACTATAGCAGCAGAACCGTTCTTAGGAAAAGGTAATCAAATGTCAAATCTCTGTCCTAATCCACCCCCCCCCCTTTACTACTAAAAAGGTAATTTCAATTATTACTGCCGATTAAATCTAAGAAGTCAGACAAATACTTCGACCCCTCAAACATCGTAGGAAATCTCTGTCTAGTGCCCGATCCCCTTAAACATCGCAGGAAGTTCCCGCCTAGTGCTCCCCCCCCCCGCCGGGCTCAATACTTCAATACTTAAAAAAAGTCTCTTGATATAAGATCAAGAAATAGTACCCTACGCTAAAAGCGAGTCAAGGCGGTAATAAATTAATCTTTGTGAGGTGCAACATCTGGCATTCTGTTCAGTTTGAGACGCTGTGTATCTGGATATTAACTTTTTTTGTTTAAGTCGTAACTCCTTTCAATTACTCGACTCGTCTAAAAAAGATTGGGCTACTAAGTAACTAATTAAATTGACTTTCACTTAAGATCATACATATATATATATATATATATATATACATATATATATATATATATATATATATATATATATATATAGTGTGTGGGCCAAAAAAAAAGTGAGAACATCATATAAAATACGAATTATTAAAACATTTAATGTAATTAATTGTATTGTTTCATGTAATTTGGTTTGCAATGTATTTAGCCAATCAGAAATCCTGTACAATGTGTCCTCCCTGCTTATCAACAATCTTTTTCTAAGCGTAGACGCCGCTCCTTTATGCTACTGTCAATACATCGCTGTCCCAGATTTCTCCACTCTTCAATTATTGCCAACTTTAGCTGCTCCACTGAGGTAAATTTTCGTCGAAGGTAGACTTTTTCTTGCAAAGCACCCCATATGGCATAATCTTTCTGGGTTTAAATCAGGACTGTTCGGTGGCCACATGTCTGGCTCAATGAATTTAACATTCTTCTGACGAAGAAAGTTGATCGTATTTCTGGTCTTGCTGTAATGTCCAGTTTTGACGAACACATTCCGCTTAAATTACAGGCAACAAACCTTCTCTTAGAAAATGTTCACAATAGTATTCACTGTTTACTTTGGCACCTGGTTCAACGAACACAATATCAGTTTTCCCCATTAGAGAAACACCAAATGATACCATGATACCATTTCTACGCAATGTTCTCATTTTTTTTTGGCCCACCCTGTATATATATATATATGGGCGTCAGAAAGAAAATTTTCCAGGAGTGGGGGCACAAAGACCCATTTTCTAATTTAACCCCCCACCATGCCATACAGGTTCAGTTATCAATTAAATTAAATATAACATTAATAATTTATATTGACATAAATAAATGCATTTGAAAATTCAAACATTTTGACAACAAACACAAGCAGATTCGATTTAGTTTTTTTTTGTTGTTGTTAATTTGGCCATTTATAACTTGATTAGGCCTTCAAAAAAGCTCTTGGCATTCAGCTTTATTTAACTGTCGACTCTGTTGGTTTATAATATTCTGAAATGAGTGAATTTTAAAATTAATATTAAATTAATTCAGACCCCTGATTTTAGAGCTGACAATGATGTAAACAGAGTTTTTAGATATGCATGGTTATCAGACTATTCACCGTGGATTGTATATTAAAAAGTGCCTTTTCAAATATTGCTTGTTGTATCCGCAAAAAAGTAATTCGCGCCAATCAGGGGGCATTTGTAATCAAACCATGCACAAAATGTAAAGATTTCAATGAAGATGCAATTAACAGCTGAAGATGCAAAGCACATGGCACAAAGACTTTCTCATGATGATGCAAGCAATTTTTGTTGTATGATTGGAAGCTAAAGCAGTTTCTATAGATTAGCAGTTGAGCTCATCATTTAGAAGACAATTTCAAGAAAATTCTAACTAACTGGGTCCCATCATTTCAACAATCCTATTTTGCGGCATGCATGATTTAGCACTTCGTGGAAAAGAATAAAATTCTGGTAATTTTTATGACCTGGCTCTTGGTAATCATTTGTCAATTGGTTCTTGTAGTGCTAAGTAATCTCGGCACCTACGCAAAACACTATAATCGAAATTTGTGGGTCTCTCTTGCGCGAAGGCATTGTTCGTGAAGCAAATAATTCAGTTGCATTTTTTTTACACTTGCCAACGGAGACAATTGTTGTCATTTCAGGCATTGAGCAGATGTCACTTGGTGTTAGATTTGTCAAAGAACAAAATTCCTACATTTGTTGTTTGTTTAGTTATTTTTCAAACATATTCATCAAAGCTAGAAGCTGTAACCCACAAATTGCAGTCCGTGCATTTAGTTTTACTGGCAGTACAAACATACATTGAAGAATTGTTGACTACTAACTACATCGGCTGTTGATCGACAGAATTGTGATGAGAGGTATAAGGAAAATATTAGAGTTACAAAAGGTGTTGCAGATGACATTGGTGTCGACATTCAACCTCCACGACAAGCTGGAAGACAAAAGAGCAGGGAAAATCCAAAAGTTGATTTGCCTGAGGGTTATTTTAGAATAACTGTTTTTATACCCCTACCTTAATTCATTCTATTATATCATAGCTGAAAATATGTTTTTGAATAGAAAATAAATCAGCATTTTCTTTGAATCCCTTTTTGATGACAAAACTGAGGATCAAGTCAGGGCTACCCTACCTGGTATATATATGGAAATGTAAAATTTAATTCATTCTATTATATCATAGCTGAAAATATGTTTTTGAATAGAAAATAAATCAGCATTTTCGGGGACTTAAGCTGAAATATTCATTGGTCCTCACCGGAGATCAAACCAGGGACCGTCAGGTCGACAGTCGAGTGACAATAATGTAATCAGTTATACTTGCAGATATATTTCTTTTTTATGTTTGATGTATGTACATTGTCTTCAATGTAATAAACTTTCAGGAAATTTGGTTCAGTTTTATTGTGACATTGTGTCGGTGTATTTCTATATCGATGAAGTCAATCTATTTAAATAATACATTGTGTCGGTCTATTTCTATATCGATTGTGTCAATCTATTTAAATAGTATTTTTAAACGATGATGACACCAATATATCATTAATTTGGTCTCAGAGTAAAATGGAAAGGGGAGGGGAGGAGGGGGGGCAGAGTGATACGCCCACGGGTCGGATTTGTGAACAGCATGTGACGTAATTCAAGACTTCCTGGCATGACGTGGGTTGGTTTTATTTTTGTTTCAAGTTTGGTCTGGAGAAGACTACGTGGCGCTCCTTAGCAGATGGGAGGTAGATGTCTTTCTACAAAGGGAAATGCAGTGTTCCTGCCCTTGGATGTGGTTTTCGTGTCTTGATGGGGTGCCATTTTGGTTTGTTAGGTTAGCGATATAAAATGGGAGGAGGGGCTCCCCCACCCCAGCGGATAACGATTCCAAAAGTCAAAATAGAAAGCCCATAGTTAAGATATAATTGGCCCCAAAATTTGCAATAAACAATTTAACAATGGTACAGCAAAAAAAAAATACAAAAACTTAGAGTGGTTTATGGAGTTATAAATATGTCATAATAGAATGGCCCAAACAGTGTAATTTATGGAATGTAGTTATAAATATGTCATAATAGAATGGCCCACACAGTGTAATTTTTGGAATGATGTTATAAATATGTCATAATAGAATGTCCCACACAGTGTAATTTTTGGAATGATGTTATAAATATGTCATAATAGAATGGCCCACACAGTGTGGTATTTGAAGTTATACATATTTCATGATAGAATGGCCCAGACAGTGTGGTTTATTGGATGAAATTATAAATATGTCATCTTAGAATGTCCCAACACGCCACAAGGGGCCTAGGTCTTGGCCAATCACTGAACATGTAACATGTGCAACGTGTGTGCTAGAGTAAGAAGATTTTTTTTTTTTTTTTTTTTTTTTTTTTTTTTTTTTTTTTTTTTTTTTTTTTTTTTTTTTTTTTTTTTTTTTTTTTTTTTTTTTTTTTTTTTTTTTTTTTTTTTTTTTTTTTTTTTTTTTTTTTTTTTTTTTTTTTTTTTTTTTTTTTTTTTTTTTTTTTTTTTTTTTTTTTTTTTTTTTTTTTTTTAAATGTGAAATATCCATAAAATATATGTCAAGCAATAAAACTATTCCTTAAGCATTCAAATCCAAATACCGATTATTTTTTATTTGTTCATTTTGCAGCAGCTTTATAAATATTTCTGTTGCTGATGAAAAACAAACGTAATTTTGTACGTTCACTGGTCCACATATTAAACAATACATAATTACACAATATGAGGATTTTAATAATATTTAGTAAATGTGTTGTTATTTGTCATTGTGTCGCTCTAGGCCAGTGGTCGGCAAACTTTTCAGCCAAAGAGCCAAATATGAACATTACAACAATTTAAAAAAAAATTGGGAGCCAAATCATCTTGTTTAGTAAACTTTTATTACACTAAATAAGTAGTACACTAGATAAAACTAAATTCCAGAGCCGCACTTAAGGACCCAAAGAGCCACATGCGGCTCCGGAGCCGAACTTTGTCGACCACTGCTCTAGGCAATCGCCTATTTAGCCTAACCACTATAACAGCTATGAGTTAAGTAACATAATTTTATTTTCTTTCCATTATTTTAGAATATTGTATTGGTCACCAGGATCTTCGACATGCCGACGATAGTTCTCGCCTGGTTACTGGGACTAGGTTTTTATTTCTCTTCTGCTGCCGATTGTGACTATAATGGAGTTAAAGTTCAGGTGACTTACTATTATTTAATGTTTGATTTGAACATTTGAAATAATGTATAAAAAAAGAGATACGAGTTTGGAGAAATGTGAAAAATTGCCTTAGAACAAAAACAAAAAACTGCCCTTAGATATCGCGGGCTATCGGGGAAGATGAAGTGGTTAGTACAACGCCCAGCGGCCTTTACAGACACACACACACACACACACACACACACACACACACATATATATATATATATATATATATATATATATATATTAGGGTGGCTCACTTTAAAATGGAAAAAAATAAAGTTGATTTTTTATCAAGGTCATTATAGTTTTCTGATTCACTGTGATTTAAAACATGTATATACCAAATTCCACACCATTTGGGCTGCTATAAATACTACCTCAGTGCACTTGTTATCTCATGTTTTATGGTCTTCGGTAGTTGCATTAAATGAAAATTTTGCAAGGTTTAAAATTCAGTTTTTAAAATACAAAGAACAATTAAATTACTCAGTAGGAATTAAACAGTAAATTAATACTAGTTACATGACACATTAACCTGACTGTATTGCAGAGTAGTTCTAAGTATGTCATTCAAAAATACACTTTTTTTAGTCTGTGCTTTCTGAGTCCTGAAGGTCTTCAAGTTGTGATCTCTTCAGCACAGTTGATTTTTTTTGCATCTGGAAACTCTTTGGGATGCTGTTGAGCAATTTGAAGCAAGTACTGAGAGATGAGTTGAATGATAACGCCAGTGCGATTTGCCGCTCGGCACAGTCATTGAAAACTTTCAAGGAAGAGACCACTGATGTTGCCTTCTGAAAGGATGGAGTTTGTTGCCAGGTGGAAGCATCAGTCATGAGAAAACATGTGGGAAGCAGAAGAGTAATATTGACGAGCAGCGATGACGAGGTCACAAAATTCTTTAATTTCAAATTAGGAAGTGCTGAAGGATCATTTGTGCTGCGGATACACCTTTCTTCTTTCTAATCATCAGAAGATCTCTCCATGAATCTCCTCAAGCAAGCAGCAAGGCTGTTTTTCTCCATCCACTGAGAAACGTTGAGAAAAGAGAGCCAGAGTAATTAGTTCTGCACTAAGGTAACAGAGATGTCGGCCAATCGTTTTCAATGCAGTCTGAGAAATGTAGGGAGAAATATTCTCATAATTAATAAGAAGCTTGATGTAATCCAGATCATTCAGAGGTGCGTCTGCTAGAATGGGACACTGAATCAAAGCTTTAAATGTAAACCAAGGATGCAAAGATACCAATTTCTGCAATTGATCTGTCTTCATTCTATAGTCAATTAGAATGATGACGGAGGAGATAAATCTTAATGATGTAGATTATTTTTGACATCCACCTTGCATTGTGATAAGCTCTCTGAACACGAAAACGCACCCAAAGGGGAGGGGCATTCTTCCCAGGAAGATAAGATTCAGAGTCAGAAGTTCTTTGTAATCATTGCTGACAAACATCTTGAGTTGTCTTTCATTTGGATGATATTTGAACACAATGTGATGACTTCTTCTTCTAATGGCTTGAGATTTAGTTCCAATCGAACATCGTGGCTTAAACTACATTCTGCCTGTCTTATTTTTGGCCAAAATATCTTAAAGCGCTTGAATAGCAGCACATCTGGTCCAGTTGTACACCCCGCATATGTCTTATTAGAGACGGCTGTGTTAGTAAACATACCATTGGCCAGTAGGCTCAATTAGGGGAAGTACCTAGCTCAATAAACATTGGCATGTCAACTGGACAGTATACAAGCAAAGAAATAGGTCATGAAAAAATTGTACCAACTGACTGCCAGAAGGCTGTGTTTGTAAACATACCATTGGCTAGTAGGCTCAATTAGGGAAAGTACCTAGCTCAATAAACAGGAGTTGTGTCAACTTTTATGCCAGTTAAATGAACAACACTTTTCGACCTAGTAGTCATAACTAAATGAATTATATTTATATAGTCGCAACATATGATCTTATAACACTTGATTTTTATAACTAATTGAAATGCATTGGTGAAGCTAGCTATTTATATAAAAATTAAAACTTCTTGAGATTTTTAGAATTTCCAGGAACCTTCTCAAGTGTTATACGGTTTTCTAGAAGATTCTAAAACTTTCTAAAGATTTCATAGAACCTTCCAGAACCTTCTAGAAAGGTATCGATTTTTCTAAAACTTTCCAGATCCTTCTAGCATATTTCTGTGTGCTTTTTATATCCATACTCACATTAAAAATCATTCAAAATGATTGAAAATTTCATTGTCGATGAGGCAGTACTAAACTAAGTCATATATTCATGAAATTTTTTCTGTGCTCTTTTAAAAATAAAAGGAAACACAAAAAACAAAATGCTCCAGAAAAAAATTTGACAAAAAGTTATTTTGGGCCACACCATTATATATATATATATATATATATATATATATATATATATACATATATTACATAATATTATTTGGAGGATGATAAGATCATGTGTAAAGACCACGTTATGTATGGATGGTTGGTAGCTGATTTAGTTTTATTACACATATTTTGTTTCATTTATCATTATTTGGAAAGATGTTCTTGGTTTGTTACAATAATATCATTAAACTGGTTGAGCGGGGGAGTTTTTTTCATTTGTATAGGGTTGTATTTTTGTTTTTCATTTTAGAGGGGTAGAAAATCGACTTCATTTTGGCTGGGGGGTTGAGTTAACCGAAAGTCTGACACACACACACACATTCACACACACACACTTACATATATATATATATATATATATATATATATATATATATATATATATATATATATTAGGGTGATTCAAAACAATATGGTAAAAAATTAAATTTTGAATTTAACTTTGGGCACCCCCCAAAAATGTTCCAATATATGAGAAAAAAATTCAGTACAAATGTTAAATTTTTTGGACAATATTAAGAGGGTGCTACCGTCATGTTTAGTTTTAACAAATAATAAAAATGAAAAAATCAGCATATTCATTACCAGTTAAACAAATCTAAAGTTATTTTACTTGTTTAATAAAAAGTATACAAACAATTAAATTAATAGTTAAAATCTTGGTTCAACTGCACCAATGTTGACTTGTTCATGTCTGGGCAGTTCTGTCTATACTGTTTCACAACCATCAGCAGGTACTGTTTCTGTTCTTCATTGTTTGTGTGAAGTTTATTGTACTCTTCCATAAGAGCTACTCCACGTTCTGCTATGTCATTCACAACTCTGAGAGAGGATAGTTCAGCTTTTGCTTTTTTGAAGGTTTCATAGGTCTCCCAACAATCTGGATCACTGCTCAAAAATTCAGATGACAGTCCGAAAATGGTAAAAAAAATTAAAGGTGTTATTTGAAACAAAATCATCAAGTTCTTTGAACTCTATCAGAGATTGATCAATTGTTGCTTTTTTTTCAACGAGCAAGGTAAACCATTTGTTTTCAAACATCTCACCATTTTCTGTTTTATGTCAAGTGGTACTTCATCATCCAAAAAAGCCAATGCAACAAGTTCTTCTGATAAATACCAGAGCTGTCTTAGAAATTTTTTCAAAGCTTCTTCACGCTGAAATCTGTGAATCCAGGATAGCTGTAAGCAAATACATAAATGATACAATAAGTTTTATAATATTAACAATTTCATTATTCACTTGGCACATTACATTAATTAGTCCAACTAATGTTAACCCTAACCCTAACCTTTGTAGGCTTTTGATAAGCCAGAGATCATTTCGAGGAGCTGAAATGGCTGATGGTGCTGTAAATTCTTGTGGTAAAAATGCATATGTTTCTGAGACCCCGTTCTTCTTTTGCCGTGAGTCGAAATTGAGCCCGAAATAGCCATATTCTGATGGCATATATGGCTTTGGCCATCCACCTAGCACGATGAAGTCCAGCTGGTTGTTTAAATGAGATACCTTTTGCTGGAATTCCTCCAAGATAAATAATGACTAAGTCAAGTAGCTCTCGGTAATCGTCACGAGGTTGAAAAGTTGTGAGCTGTTTTTGTGCAAATTCGATAATGTCTTCAGCAATGTCAACAACGACTGATGTACTAGACTCATCTGTCAAAACAGTCTGAAATGTTGATTTATCAATGAGTGGCCAGTGTTCTTTAAACCGCTTAAAGATTGCTATGTCTGGACCTGTAGAAGGACCAAATGAATGCTTCACAACTGCTTCCAACATAATTTCAAGCATATGATGACGACAGGCCAGCCACAACATTTCCTTCTGCATCTTTCGCTCCAGTAGGACACATGCTCCATTGAATTTTCCAGTGTTCACTGCCGTGGTGTCAAATGACATTGCATTGATACTTTGACAAAGTCTCCATGAAACAGCACATTCAAAAACTGCAGAAGCTGCAGCATCACCTGTTCCTGCTGGCAATTTAGGAACCGCAAGCAGCTGATCAATTCCTTCCCCAGACACAAGTACAGGAAGTCTATCCACAGATTGTTCTCCTACAATATCTTCTAATAGTTTGCTATCCCAATGGATAGTTAAGGAAACACTAGGTTTGAAAGCACTTTTTAGGCATAGAGCTGTTGACTGTCTGTGTTTCATTCGTTGGCGGCGGATGGAAGAATAACTGATATTATAGTTCTGTGGATCATGTCCTAGATGCTGTAACATTGGTGTCAGAACTACTGCAGCTCCACGGTTACTGATTTTAGCTACATCAAGGCTCATTGATATTTTTCTATCAAACAAATTTACTCTAGTTTTCTTTACAAGTGTTGTCCTTACTTTTGAAGTGTTGCTGCACTGAGCTGATGTAGAAGGTTCATCATCTTCCTCTTCTGTTTCTTGTTCAGCATCAGAAGAAGATGATGATGAAATTAGAACAGCTTTTTCGTCACGATCTGTTCTGTTTTCTTCTTCTCGTTTTCGACGTTTCTTCATGACTTCAAGTCGATTTTGTGACAAAGACACCATTTTTAACAAGACAGTATCCCTGGGCGTTCTTTTTGACGTTGTGCTTTAAGAAATTCTTTATCTTCTTCAATGCTTATTAATTCCATCGCATCTGCATGTGCTACATCAAATAAATCTTCCAAACCGGCTTTCCAGTCTTTTTCTTTTTGTTGTAATCCCTCTGACCTTTTTGCTTTATTTTCTTTGTTTTTTCGCAGTTTCTCCCATTCACGGAACATGCCTTCAACCTTGTCGACAATATGTTTTTTCAACCTTGTAGGAATGTGAGCTTTTGCCCAAACTTCTAAAATATCAACTGCAGTTGCATGACATGAATCTCTCACACTTTTCTTCTCATTTTGTTTGTAGTAAAAAACAGTGAAATAACTTCTTTTTTTGATGGCAGCTTAGTAGCAGACAGCTTGGATGACAGCTGACCAACAAGCCAAACTTCAGTCTGTTTCCTGGTTACAGGCTTTACTCCACTTGCTCTACAACTGGACATCTTCATTAAACTAGTTGAAACGATTTTAAGAGATAAAATACAAAAATTTAACTGAGTGATATTATAATATTGATTTTGTGTAAACGCGGCCAAAGAAATTAGACAAAAAAATTTAACAAAGAATAATTAACAGCAAAGATTATTATTAACTGAAATAAATAAGAGTGGCATTTCACACAATTAATAATATGTTTTGGGCATAGTTAGTCAGGCAGTCACGTTATTACCAACAAGGAGTAACATAATTGAAATTTGTAAAATTCACAACGTGGTAGCAACCATTCAACATGTGTCAAAATCAATAAAAATTTTACTGATTTATTTTTTCATATATTGGAACATTTTTAGATGGTGCCCCGTGAAAAATTCAAAACTATATTTTTTTGAATCACCCTAATATATATATATATATATATATATATATACAAATAATGAGGAATTTTAATAGTGCTTGACTGTTTCCTAGTTTACATATAATTCGGCTCCATTCACAAACGTAAAGTTTAACTATTCCGGTACTCATACATAAGTCGGCTCGAATGTTTCCTTTTGGTTTTGTTGAATCTGGTTTGAATGCAATTATTACACTTTTTTTTTTTTGTCAAATCAATTTTTTAGCCTGTTTTTCGTTTTTATTTTTTTTCTAGAACGGACAAGACCCTTTATTATGCCCGTGCGAAAAGTGCACATGTAAAAATGGTTATTACCACTGCATGTCTCTGACCTGTTACATGCCTGATTGTCCCTGTACGTGCTGCCCCAGATGTCCTTAACCTGGAGTTCTCGGAGCTGCTGCAATTCGACGATCATCAGTCGATCATCAGTCGATCATCAATCGATCATCTATCGTGATCAATGCCCCTAATTCTTTATTGCCTATCTCTGTTTACTCTATCATCTTGTAATTTATTTTGTGTTGTTTTAAAAAAAAATCTGTGTTCCACAAACTTTACGTTCTTTGCATGCTACTTTTAGAGATGACTAAATCACGGTCGACTGCATCTAATTTAATGATAAACAAATCTGGATTTCTTTTTTCTAAATCCTGATAACGACAGAAGAAAAAAAAACAAAAACAGACAAGTGTTTATATAAAAACTATAAAGTACAATATTTTTTTAATGACTTAATAAATGATTAAGATAGAAATAAGGAATAAAAATTACTTGAAATACATCCATTGCCCGGTGCACCATATTTTTTGACCGTGCCCGGTGCACCATATTTTTTGACCGTGCCCGGTGCACCGTATTTATTGACCGTGCCCGGTGCACCATATTTATTGACCGTGCTAAGTGTACACATCACACGTAGCCTATAACATACTAGTTTGTGACATTTTTTTAAAATCATTTTTTTTAGCTGAATAGAAACTGTTAACTTTGGGTTTCAAGATTTCGTGAAATATATTTTGTTTTAAGAATTCATATTGCTAATAAAGTATTAATGACATTGATTTAAAGCTGTAGCGAATTAATAGTTTTTGGAATAAGTTTTAAAGAATACATGGATATATCGGGTATGCATCTGTTATGTACCTTGTAAGTATCTGGTATTTATCTTGTGAGTGAGTATCTGGTATGCCTCTGGTATGTATCTGGTATGCCTCTGGTATGTATCTGGTATGCCTCTGGTATGCATCTTGTTTGCATCTGGTATGCCTCTGGAATGTATTTGGTATGTATCTGGTTATACTGTATGCCTTCATTTCAGAATACAAAAAAACTATAGACACACCACTTAAAGTCAGTGGCTCTCAACGTTATCTCGACTGCACCCCAAATGGTGCGACAGTATTTGTCATCCCCCCTCCCACCCATCTGACGTAATAAATGAAAAACTTATTTTCATGAGGGGGGATGTACTTACCTTTGTAATGTGATACTTTGTCACGTGATTTGGGGATGAATCATGCCGCACACTGGTGGACTTTTACGTCGCTGCGTACCCCCCCTAACCTACATAACCTTATCCTAACCCCTCGGGGGGGGGGGGGAATCAGTCATCACATAGTAAAAACCCAGACAGCCACATAGCCCGCCCCCTCCTCCCTTTAACTTAAGGCTCAGCGGGGCCTCAATAAGTACATTGGCCTTGGGCACCCAAATATCTCGAGTCTTTACATAGGAGCGTCTCCGACCCCCCTCCACCCCCCCCCCACACAAACACTAGTACAACCCCTTGTGTAGAGCTGTATAGAAAAAAAAAATGTTTTTTTTTTAAATATCATAACGATATGGCATCGTATCCTAACACAAGTAAAATGAACAGGTCAACTGAAATATTTGTGTATATAAAATCGATAATGTCTTCCCCCAGTCATGAAATTTTCTTTTTGTCCCAAGCTGTTTTACAACCAGTAGGGACTGTGAACAGATTGTATGGCAACGTGGCTAATCCAATCACTAAAACTGTCTTCTTTTTTTTTGTTTACACATATATCTACGTGGCAGACACTGTGCCTGCACAACGTAATTTTGTTTGTGAAGTGTGTAGCTTAGAAAATCAAAATATTTACATGGTATTTTCTTTCAATTACTTCAAACTAAAATTATCCGGGAAACTTTATGTTAATAAATATCTTGAAACTAAAACTATCAGGGAAATTTTATGTTAATAAATATCTTGAAACTAAAACTATCTGGGAGACTTTATGTTAATACATATATTTTATTTTAAAAGTGCCCAATCATAGTGATTCGTGCTAAACTCTTGTCAAATAGAGTCGATACATAAAACATCCCTAGGCAAGCCGTAACGTTCGGGGGGCCGGGTCCCCCTGCGTTTTGTCTGGCCCCCTCTGCTTGTTTGCTCTACTTAGTAACATTTATTTCCGGCCCCCTCCTGCTATTGGCCTGACCCCTGATGTAGAATCCCTGGCCCCTGATGTAGAATGCCTGGCCCCTGATGTAGAATTTTCACGCTACGGGGCTGTCCTTAGGCAACCATGTTGCTAACTTTAAGTCCCTCTATCAGTTGAAATTGAGATGTCGTACAGTCCAATGAAAGATACAAAGACATACATAATGCTGCATACATCAACATCTAGGATTCTCACCCTGTGTCAAATTTAACATATGGGACATCGAAATCCTTAAAAAAAAGTCAAAAGCTATTTTTTCACTTGTTAGGTTCGTATGAACCGCACTTAGAACAAAAATTATGGCCTGCCAAGAGATAGAAGCGATTTCATAAATAACATATGAATTCGCCAAACACAACAATCGATAAATTAATGGGCGGACATGTGTCGGTTAAGGTCTCAGGCACGTATAATGACTATGAAAACGATTTTTTTTTCTAAGTTTTGCATCAACACATCCAAAATTCTATTATTCCATCTGATTTCTTGTTCAAGTCAACAGCATTTAGATCGATGAGATGTGGTGGTGGTGGTAGTGGAGGGGGTAGGGTTCAATGAGCCAATTACTCAATAAAGATAAAGGCCCGGGGATTCCGTACCACCGAGTATTTCATCCCCTGGCCAAAGTTTATGAATTCTAATAGTCTCCCCCCAAAAAAAAGGACCTAAACATTTCTAGGGAAAGTAAAGGAAAGTAAAGGAAAGTAAAGGAAAGTAAAGGAATAGTAATTGTCACCTACGTATCTTCAGTGTTTCCTCCATGGCCATCGCACTCTAGATTATAGCGTAAATGAAAGAAGGACGCTACAACATCCGTCCGGGGACTGATGGTCGTGCGATAAAGCGCTCGACTGTGGACCTGAAGGTTCGATCTCCGGTGAGGACCAGGGAAATTGTTTAGGTCTTGGCTCTGAAGTTCCCGATATATCTCCGCGGTAGTTGCCTCCATTGCCATTGCACTACATGCTATGGTGGGGATGAAAGAAGGGCACCATAAAATCAGTCCCATTAGTGGTTTATATGATCTAAGATATTTCATCTCATCCTTACAGGGACTTCACACACAACATCCGTCCAACTAGTGATTTATGGGATCTAAATGGTAAACATCTCGTCTTTTAAAAATTCCGGCTTTGTACGCAACTGATGTATTCAAACTAGATTCCCGTTTTAATAGACTCAGTTTGTCTACAGAAAATCGCTGAGGGTGGTCAGCTGAAGCTGGGAGGTGGTCTTTGTTTGGCCTAATGTTGTCTCTAACACGAAGCTGACACACTCAATATTTTTATTTTGCAAAAATGTAAAAAATAAGAATTGTCGCAAAGCGCAAAGGTTTGGATAAGAATTTGCTAGATATCATTGCATTTTGTGAGCGAAATTTTTAAAAATGTTTTTGCACTTGGCATTTTTTTTGCCTAAACTAATGTCAGCGGGAAAAAAAAAACACCCACTTAATTACACAGTCATTGGAAACAGACTGACACGTGACCCTGGAAATGTAACCTAATTTTCGGATTATTAAATTATTCACATGGATGATATAAGCAGATTTTTCATGAGACGTTTTAGGCCCAAGAAAAAAAGTAACTTTCAGGGTACCCCCTAAAGTTTTAATAGGAGTTATTACTTTGAAAGAAGGCCCATTGGGCAGCGAAAAGCGGGGGGGGGGGGGTTCTTTTATGGGCAGTTGCCCATAGATGGGGTACATAGCACTTGTTTTACAAAGTACATTTACTCGAGTACATTTTTGGAGCACATATACTCGTATCTTAGCTACATGGGGTATTGTGCATGGTCAGCACTAGGGACATCTCTGGCCTTCCAAAAAAAAAAATTGCTGTCCAGCATTTGAATAATGAAAAGGGCTTTCGCATAAACATTTAACTAGGGCCCCTTAAACCTTTAGGAAAGGCCATGAATTCGGCCATGACTTTGTTTAGATCTTTTGTCAACTAGTTGTTAAATAACATCAGCTAATTGCCGCAAGATCTTTTTTTTTTATAACATAGACAGTTATACAGTGTTTTTGCGAATTCAACATACAAAAAAAAAAATAATTCATAATTAAGGTTTTAATTCAGAATTTTAAAAGATTTAGTCTATTGTGTATGTGGTTAAAATAATGTGTAAATATTTGACTGTTATTGTGTTTGTGTGTGAGGTCTTTTTAGTTCATTTACATCCACCATTTAAGTTTACATCAATGTTGAGTCAAGCACACTATGTTGTTTACACACATCAAAGTTGAGTCAAGCACACTATGTTGTTTACACACATCAAAGTTGAGTCAAGCACACTATGTTGTTTACACACATCAAAGTTGAGTCAAGCACACTATGTTGTTTACACACATCAAAGTTGAGTCAAGCACACTATGTTGTTTACACACATCAAAGTTGAGTCAAGCACACTATGTTGTTTACACACATCAAAGTTGAGTCAAGCACACTATGTTGTTTACACACATCAAAGTTGAGTCAAGTACACTATGTTGTTTACACACATCAAAGTTGAGTCAAGCACACATCAGGTTGGTTTACTCACATCAAAGCTAAGCAAAACATATCATATTGGCTTTTACATATCAAAGATTAGTTACACTTATCATGTTGGTTTAAACATATCAAGATGAGTTAAACATATCAAGATGAGTTAAACATATCAAGACGAGTTAAACATATCAAGACGAGTTAAACATATCAAGACGAGTTAAACATATCAAGACGAGTTAAACATATCAAGATGAGTTAAACATATCAAGATGAGTTAAACATATCAAGATGAGTTAAACATATCAAGATGAGTTAAACATAGCAAGATGAATTAAACATATCAAGATGAGTTAAACTTATCATTTTGGCTTGCACAAAAACGTGAGTCCTAAAGGCAACGTTTTTTTTTCCGATTTATCATTTTTGAAATATTTTTTCCTTATGCCATTTTCAGGCCCCAATTTTAAACATAGTGGAAAAATAAAAGGCCCATTGGAACTTGCAGGGCCAACGAACTTACAAGCCCATTGTAGCTTACAGGCCCATTGGAATTTACATTTCTTTATTTTGTATGTTCAAATAATATGCCATGTGAAAGATTGAGTTCGATATTTCTGAATGCACCATTTAAATTTCAGAAAATGTTTTTTATGTTTTTATTTAAAGATATTCCTGAAAAAAGTTGGCGAGCCTTCTAACAACTCAGATCTTCAATTGTACTGGCTTCGTCACTTGTAATCAATCTTAATTGTCCCCCCTTTATTTCAAAAACTCGACTGCCTTATTTCTCAGACTTGAGGTGAGTATGTACAAGTGTTGACGTGCGCCATAGAGTATCGATCAAGCCTGTCTTTTTTGCATATCTACGATATAGTAAATTAGAGCAAAGACAAAGTAAGTCAGGTGTATTGTATTCGACCTCGTATACATTTTTAGTATTGCTAATTTATATGAATATTTGTATAATGAAATAAATTATATATTTACTTCGTAATGCATTTCAATGTGTTTTTTTTTTAAATGAGATTTTGTTTCGTATTTTTTTTAATTAAAAAAAAATAAGCTTTTATTTGTTGGTCATTTTTGCTTGGTTAGGTTTTATAAGACAGAGTAATAACTACGTTATTTCACACATAAATTTTACTATATTGTTACACTATTATACTTCTTCATAAATGCATTATATATTCCCCCCCCCTCCCATTAGAATCATTTTTAAAAAGTAATTTATAATTCTACAAGAAAATATTTTACTACTCGAAATTTTTTTTAAATCATGTGCAAAATTTACACATGTGCAGATTTTGAGTATTCTCACTAAACGATTTACGGACAAACACATTCATACACTTACAAAAAGTGAGACTTTAAAAGGTTTACAAAATACACAACATACAAATAGATTTATATTTAAGTTGTTCTACATGATTTTTGGTCGATTATTCTCAGATAAACGCAGTTTTTTTTTATACATTTCAAATTTAAACATATGTTTTCCTAATAAATTAAAAAGATATTTTTGTGTTATCTTTATGTACTTTATTTCCAAGCACTCATACATTGGTTTTTTTTTTAACTAATGGAATGATAATGAATTAAGTTTCTAAGAAACACACAAGCACAAAATTGAAATTGAGTTCTTTTTTTAAGTTTTTTTTCTTCTGTATAGTTAACATGAAGCTGATCGTTCTGTGTTTCCTGCTGGTAGTCAGCCTGGAAAATAATTCAGCCCTAGACTGTATAAAATATGGAAGAACTATACCGGTAATTCAAAGTATATATCTTCACTAGCTGTACCCTGCAAAACCTTTGCATAGAGTAAGTTATATCCCCTTAGGTTTCATCGGTAGGCTAGGTTTTCTTTTTTTGGTTTCGGGCAGATCCGATTTTTTTCATGATTGTATTTTAAACTGGAATACTGTTGTATTAATTCTTTACTTTCGATTTAACACAGAGCCCAAATCGCTTTTATTTTATTAGATTTTTACGATAAGTAGCTAGTGCGGTTTTCATTTTCGTGTGAGGCGTGGGACAAGGATGTAAATAAAATGTAGTAAATTATTCAATTTACCATACCTGGCGTACGAGTATGGTGAGGGAATGCCTCTGAGGAAATGCCCCTTACTTTATCGTTCAATCTTAAACTCAAAAAGTATTTTTAAATTACTCACAAAAACACCTCCGTTTTTTCTTTCTATTCTCACCTGGGATTCCTGATTAACCATAACCTCAACTTTTTGTCACGTCTCTGTTTACTGTATTCAGAAAACTTCGTCCTTTACCAGCGACTTTAAGTAAACAAGTAAGGCACGGCCGGCCGCAACTCTTTTAGGCTGAAAGAAATTTAGATTAGAAGTTTATTATGAATATTACAGGCCGATGCAGCAAATCCGTAATAAAATGGATTTGCTGCATCGGCCTATTATACTCATAAGAAGTTGATTATGAGTAAAACAGGCCGATGCAGCAAATCCGTAATAAAATGACCGCTAACAGAAATAAAAAAGGAAATCTTGGAAATGACTTTTTTAATTTGATGGATGTGATGTCATTTCGTCAGTAATGTTTCTTTTTTTGTTGTTGTTGTTGTTGCCAGAATTACAATGACTGAATTGCTAAGCTGAGATATCGGTTTCTTAGTATTCGTCATTCACATTGCTAAAGATGGGGAAGATATGTTCGTAGCCTTTTAATATGAGACGATTTTGAATGAGAAACTTCTTTATGTCCGTATGTTTGTATGTGATTTTCTTCTTAAAAAGAAAGAAACGGGGAGATTTCTTAAAGATACAGAAACAATGATATCTCTTAAAGATACAGAAACAATGATATCTCTTAAAGATACAGAAACAATGAAATCTCTTAAAGATACAGAAACAATGATATCTCTTAAAGATACAGAAACAATGATATCTCTTAAAGATACAGAAACAATGAAATCTCTTAAAGAGACTAAAACAATACCTCTAAAGAGACTGAAACAGTGATATCTCTTAAAGAGATCGAAGCAATGTAATATCCTAAAGAAACTTTAATAATGACATCTCTTAAAGAGACTGAAACAATGCAAATACTTAAAGAAACCTAAATAAGGACATATGTAATTGAGACCTAATCAATGGAATCTATTAAGGAGATATAAACAATGCCAACTATTAAAGATGAAGAACCAATGTCATCTATTATGGGGACTTTATCAATGACATCTCTTAAAGTGACCGAAACAATTTTATCTTTTGAAGAGACCGAAACAACGACATCTCTTAAAAAGACTTTATCTATGACATCTCTTAAAAAGACTTTATCTATGACATCTCTTAAAAAAACTATCTATGACGTCTCTTAAAAAGTCGAAACAACGTCATCACTTAAGACTAGAAGAACCATTAATGGTTGTATGCTGATGACAACCTTAGTGCCGACCTGGGAAAAGTGCGGCCCGAGGGCAAAATGCGTCACGCTGTTTGATCTGTTTGATACTTCAGTGGGTGTTCTGAATTTCGACAAACTTATTTTATTTTTTTAACTTATTAATCCCCCCCCCCCAAAATAAAAAAAAATGATTTGTATTATGAATGATGACTCATAAATTAACAAAAAAAAATATTGATAACATTCTCAACCCAATTATTAAAATAGAAGAGATAAATATGAAAAACGTATGAAAAATGTGGATTCGAGTAACCTTGCAAACTCAAATTGCGTTGAGCAACCGCTAAACATAAACGGATTATCTTCAAAATTTACCAATATAATTTTTTCATTAAATGGAACCAAAAATAAAAAAGGTTGAGAGCATTACAATTTTTTTTTACCTCGCATTTGTTTGTCCCCATAATATATATATATATATATATATATATATATATATATATATATATATATATATATATAGTTCTTTTTTGTGCTGGTACGCATCGGTACAGTGTGCCGGCACCTTTTTCAATGTGGGGAAAAATATTACTTTTTTTGTATTTTAAGAGGATTTAAGTTGGTTAATAATAAAATAAAATTGTTTTAGACATTTAGTATATTTGTAGTTGTGATTTAGCTTGCATCGAGGTGCGAACTTGTAGTTAAAAGTTAGGCAATCCATCACTGAGTACCGGCACCTATTTTTTTTTTTTTTACAAAAAAGCACTGTGTATATATATATACAGGGGCGGAATTTGGGGAGGGGGGACAGACATAATTAAATTATAGAAATATGTTTGTTCTTAGACCAATTTTCAATTTTCAATAATAAAAAGAGTTTTGCCCCCCACCCCCCACGGGGGTCAAAGTTTTAGCCCTCTTCCCCCACGTCAAAGTTGTCTAGATCCGCCCCTGTATATATATATATATATATATATATATATTAGGGTGCATCACCAAAAATTTTTTTTTATAATTGATCTGTCTGCTATTTAAATGTGTTCCATTAATCGAAAAAAGCATTGTGTAAAAAAAATAAAAAAATATTTGACAATATTTAAAGGTCCCCCGGACTTCAACAAAGTTTGCATAATTAAGCGAAAACTAGATAAAACCATCCTTCTTGTAAAGTCATTCAGACTTACATACAAAAAGTGAAGCGCTATATAAATTGTTTTATAGTCTTTGGTTTTATAATGTTTGGTAGCTATGATTGATTTTGATAAGCAGTTGTGCTAGAAATAAAATTTAAAATTCACATTTCATTAGCAAAAACAACACTTTTCCTTACCGCATATTGATGACGAAGGCAAGCATTTTAATTTCTTTATTTATATTATTTTAATTTCTGATACACACGACCTATAAAATCAGAACATGGAAATGTTATGAAAAACAACAATAAAATGTTTACACCTTCTAAGGAAATGCTGGCTGACCCTGAATCAAGTAAATGCTTTCTACGAAAAAGCAAACATTCCAATGGTGACAGAGAGCAGAGCTTGTGAGAAGATTGTTCAGCTTCTTGATGAATACAATAAACTTCGTTCAATTGATAAACGTCGCCGAAACACACCAGCCACCAAACGTAGACTGGAACAAATGAAATCTATGTTGGCAACAACTTTTCAACTGTGGCCACCAAATGTCGAAACTATTATCAAGAATGCAGAAGATCTTGCATTCTTGAGGTCTATGAAAATAGACAGGTCTTCCAGCTTTGGTTCATTTGACAAAACACTTGCAAAAAAAGTCGCTCGACGCCATTCACGAGATGTCGCAACATTGGAACGTCAGAAACGCGCAAGAGAAGAAAATGCAGCATGTTCAAGATATCAGTGCCTTCCAGCGAGGGTAGCAGTGACGAACCCGATGATTCTACTTCGAAATCTGAAGATAATATGGAGTTTGTGCATAACTGTTTGGATGCTATAATGCCATTGCAAAAGCGAAGAAAGCCAACAGGAGCTTTAGTATTTGCACCTCCAGATGTTTTAAGCCGACCAAATCTTGTGTCACTAGCGACAAGATTAAAGATTACACCAACACAGCAGGTTGCTTTCACACAGGGCCTTATTAGCGAGTCTGGGGGTGATGTATCAATGGTGGCTTCTTCCTATGCCACTGCAGATCGTTCACGTCGCAAAGTTGTAAGTGATCCACGACTCCTGGGAACCACCCAAACTCTGCACTCTCCACTGGGATGGCAAACTGACACCTTCTCTAAAAGAAATCATCGTGTCACTGAAGAACGCATAACAGTTGTTGTCGGTTATGCATAGCAATTGAAACTTCTAAGAGTGCCAAATTATGCCAAGGCAACAAAGAAACCCGTTGGTGAAATAATTGCAGAATTAACCATGAAGCTAATGACAGAGTGGCATTGTAATGATTGTATCGTTAATATGACATTCGACACAACAAGATCAAACACTGGTCATCAGACAGCTGCCTGCATTGCCATACAAAATATGCTGCAACGTGCTCTTCTGTGTTCAGGTTGTCGCCATCACATTGGTGAAGCTATCCTCTCGCATGTGTTTGCAGACATGAAAATAGAAGTTTCCAAATACCCGGATATAACTTTGTTCACCAAGCTGCGAAGTAATTGGTAGTTGGTGGCACATGATTGGTCTCACGTTTGTAGTTCGTTTACGTTAGCTGATCATGATCTGAAGGCTCAAGAGCGACTGACGATAATGAGAGATGCGGTAATTGCACATGCCAACTCTAGTAAACAAACCGAATTCTTGCGAGACGACTACCACGAATTCCTTAAGCTGTCCTTTGTTTACCTGAATGCTACAAATAAGGAGGCTAACTTTAAAAGACCAGGTGCCCTGCACAAAGCACGATGGATGGCAAAGCTGATATATTGCCTCAAGATTGCACTGTGTGAGAAACAATGTCAATTATTGCCTCCAGGTACTATTACCACACGTGATCAAGTGCCAAAGATTCATGCATTTGCTACATTTGTAACACATGTTTATGTCGTGTGGTGGCTCACTTGCAAAAAGAGTCTGGATGCACCATGGAATGATCTACAGCTCTACAAGCGACTTTTGGATTACAACGATGTCAACAGAGACATATCCAAGTCAGCAATCCGTGCCCTGAATAGGCATCTGTGGTACCTCACTGCTGAAATGATCCCACTTGCTCTGTTCAGTAATGAAGTACCTGTGTTGGAAAAGCGAGCTCTAGCAGATGCTCTGCTAAGGCTTCGACCAGTGGTTGCCCTCCAAACTCCACATAATCGATTTGGAAATGGTTGGGGAAAACCACGAATCCAATCAATTGATTATAAAAATCGGTTGTGTGATCTGGCTGGAGTTGACTCGTGGTTTACTATATACAGACTTCAACTGGACACAGGATTCCTCTAACTGCCTGTTGATGATTGGTGCCAAACAGCTTCTTACATTGCCGCTGCAGAAAATGTTGCCGCTATTAACGTTGTTAACGATTGTGCCGAGAGAGGAGTGAAACTGGCATCTGACTTTGTTGAAGCAGCGCGAACGGATGAACATTTTCAAAACATTCTTCAATTGGTAGAAATGGACCGCAAAAACATCTCAAATGTGCGTAAACCTTACAGAAGTGCAACAAAGTGACACTGAATTAAATGCAACAGTAATAAATAATTTAATACTTTAATGTAATTTTTATATAGGCTAGAATAAACCTTTTTTTTCTTTACGTGTTTTGTGATTTCTTGGGCGGGGGGGGGGGGGGCGACCTCTAAATCAACTCTGGTTTGAAAAATATTTTACACAAGTTATTATTAATGATATTAGAACAAATTAGAAACATAGACAGCTCAAAAACAAACAATCAATTTTTTCTTCTATTGTGGTGATGCACCCTAATATAGGCTATATATATATATATATATATATATATATATATATATATATATATATATATATTATATTTTTATAACTCTTTAAACAAAAGTCAGTTGTCGTTTAGAGTGTATGCAAATAATATATATATATATATATATATATATATATATAAGCAAAAATAATAATAATATTAATAATACATTTCAGGTGACATGGTCGTCTTTAAACGAGGGTCCACGGGGGGGGGGGGGACACGATCGCCCTATTGGCCTATCCATTACAACGGTTATGTTCTTGATTGTGGTTGTCCATGTTAATTGATTTTTTTCCTTCACATGTGTCCCAACATACTGGTTCATACGTGGACCAGATGAAAAAAAAAAACAACGAAAATACACGTATACTAAAAAAAAACAACAACACAATATTTTAGATATTAAGATTTTAAAATCAATGTTTATCCTGTAAAAACACTTTTGTCATTAGCTAAATGTATACTTACTTGCTTGAGTGTCGCATGACAAGAATGTAGCCAGAATGTAAACAAGACCCACTTCATGGTGCTATGTTTAAATCTGTACGACTAATGTCTGGTTTGTACGTTTACAGGTTCTGTTTATAGGTGATGAAAAGCTTTTTTTTTTGTTAAACGATTTTTTTTTCCACTTAGATTAATGTTTTTTTTTTTAAACCCAGTAACTTTAGACTGTATTATTAGGTGTATAGACTTGCTATGTATTTTATTCTGTGTTATTCGTTCATTGATTTTTCTGGTGGGTATCCGGCTCGCGACTATGCGGCATCAGTGTTATCCGTCTTATTAGCATCGAGTAATAAAATGAGGAATAACTTAGAAAAAAATAAATGGCTTCAGTAAAGTGCTAAATAGGGTCTACTCATAATACTTAATAAGTTATCCGGGCCGTGACGATGGTTTAGTGGGAGGGGGTGGGGGGGGGCAAATGTCAGTTACCAGGAGTCTTTGGTTAGGAGAAATAGACGCATGTTTAACAGCCCCGTTAGCGTGAAAATTCTACATCAGGGGCCAGGCATTCTACAGCAGGGGCCAGGCAATAGCAGAAAGGGGGCCAGGTAATACATCTTACTAAGTAGAACAAATAAGCAGTGGGGGCCAGACGAAACGCAGGGGGGAGCAGGGCGGCCCCCTGCCCCCCTCCCGCACGCTACTAGCCTGATGTTTAAGGAACACCGAAGTTAATGTAGGGGAAATGTAATCTATGCAAGTTGAAGGAACACGTTAGCAGTGGAAGGGAGGGGGGGGCAGCAAAAGTCAGGTACCACAAGTCTTATGTTATGAGAATTAGATATATGTTTAAGGAACACCGTAGTTAATGTGGGGGAAATGTACTCTATGCATGTTTAAGGAACACCGTAGTTAATGTAGGGGAAATGTACTCTATGCATGTTGAAGGAACACGTTAGCCTACGAAGGAGAAATAAGAGTCTATGTTTATGCGTGTAGATGGAAGAGCAGAATTAGATACAGGGAGATAATCAAATAAGGGAGAGGGGAGAGCAGAATTAGATACAGGGAAATAATCAAACAAGGGAGAGGGGAGAGCAGAATTAGATACAGGGAAATAATCAAACAAGGGAGAGGGGAGAGCAATGTAAGGAATTTATTAGGACTTGATAATCATGGTCTTAAATTCAGATCTTTTCTTATGTGTAGACAAGTTGGACAGGTGCCATGTGTAGGCAAGTTGAACAGGTTCCAAAGCTCCCACTTGCCAAATGTGATCGTTCCAGTATTAATTCTTATTAAATTTGATTCAAAAAAATGAAAGGCCCGTAAAGTCTCCAGGGCTCAACAATTTCTGTAAGCCTTAACCTCGTGTCCTTGTAAGTCCACAGAATAACGGCTTTGCAAAAATGTAAGGTGTAAAGGAGCTGTGTTGAGTTATTATTAGATTTTTTACTCAAAGAGGTAGCAGGTCCGCATCGATGGGTTGGTGTGTGCGTGTGTTGGGGGGAGGTTAAATTTATGATACCCCAAGCCTTGAGGGAGCATTGATTTCGGAATGCATTATTATAAATATTTTTGTTTTGGGATGAGAAGGGCTCAGTTGTCCCAGATGGTCGGGGGCCCCCAAGATTTTCTGGCGACGTCCCTTGGTGTAGCTACTGAGCAATATGTCCGGAGATTTGGTAATAGATTGAGAGAGTTGGGTCGGAGCTACTAGGCAGTATGTCTGAAGATATGGTAATAGATCTGAAGGGAATCAGATCCCATGGGCTTAGATGCTGCAAGACATTTATAGGGATAACAATTCGGTAGACGGGGACACTTCTAGGCGTCCTTAGGGGGTGGTGATAGGGGCGAACGTATTAAGTACCGCTATTGAGGGGGCCCCGAGTATGGAGTTCGTTTTTTTTGCCTAACCGTAAGAAAACTAAAGTTTTGTTTTAAACCCCTCACAGTTCCTCACCATAGGTAAATTAAATACACGTAACATATAATATTAATGTAATTTATGTTGTAAAATTCATGCAATTTGTTAAATAAATGTAATATGATTATAAAAAAAGTGTAAACTTTGAAATACATGTGATAATTTAATACATGTCATAATTGAAATACATGTGATCTACACATTTATTGTAATATGCGTATTAAAATACATGAAAAAGATGAAATAAAGGCAATTGATGAAATACATATAATGGATGAAATACATGTAATGGATGAAATGCATGTAATGGATAAAATACATGTAATGGATGAAATGCATGTAATGGATGAAATACTAAGATGGTGTGGATTTCATTTTTTTTCCTTCCGTTTTATTTTTCAGTGTCACCAGCATATCAAATACAGCAGAAGGTGTACAAAAATCAATGACATGAAGTTAACTATCTTCTTCTGATGGACAGTGTGTCAAAGGTCATTATTGAGAGACCGCATGTCATATCGACGGGAAAACTTTCAACGAAAGTTAAGGTTTAGTTCTCAAAAGACAAATAGACTGAATTATATGTGAGTCAGATTTAAATTTCGGCAAGTTCTTCATTTTTACATTGTTCAATCGCCCTCGTAATGAAACTGCTTCAAGCTAAACGCGAGACCACATAGGCCTCGTAGAAAGGCCACTCGTATTGTAATGCATTAGAATGCTCGCTGGATAGCGAAGTCGAAAGTGAAGTCACTGCACATGCTAAAAGGTATATTTGTGTTATATTTATATAAATACATACATACAAACCTCATGTATTTCCAACATAACTTTTGACAGTTTAGTTTACTTAATCCTTAATTGACAGATCATATCTAGGGATCACTGTAGTCATGTGGGTGATTAAATTAACAGTCCTGGTTTGACATTAATCACGTTCTTAAATTCTGAGAAGACGCCAGCTTGTGTTGGAGATACGGAATCTATGCATGTTGATAGAACACGTTAGCTCATGAAAGATATATATATATATATATATATATATATATATATATATATATATATAGAGAGAGAGAGAGAGAGAGAGAGAGTCTGTGTTTGTGCGTTTAGAGTGGAGAGCAGAATTAGATACAGGGAAATAATCCAACATGGGAGAGGGGAGAGCAATGTAAGGAATTTATTAGGACTTGATAATTATGGTCCTTAAATCAGATCTTTTCTTATGGCAATGGAAACTTTCTCCATAACCTGAACATTTTAACTGGTTCTCATTCTAACCCTACTAAATAGAACAGCTCAGTCGATGACAGTCAGTTTAAATATCACAAACAGCCTGTAGCAGGAAACCTGTTCAAGAATGAAGTTTATATTGGGGAACGTCCGCAGAGTCTTCAGTATGTGCCTGGGAAGTGCAGGTCTTAGGGAGACTTGAAAAGCGTTTGTCATAGGCATTTTTTGTTAGAGATAAAACACAGTAAGAGAAACAAAAAACTGAAAATTATTTGTTGTGAAAGAATTTATTCTAAGCTCTATATTCGACAAACAGTACATGTTCTTTACTTTTACGCAAACACTCGACCATGTTTACATTTGTTGGGCTTAGAAACAAACAGTTGAATATGTTTACATTTACATTTATTCGGCTCAGCAACAAACATTCGACTATGTTCACTTTTACATTTATTCGGCTCAGCAACAAACATTCGACTATGTTTACTTTTACATTTATTCGGCTCAGCAACAAACATTCGACTATGTTTACTTTTACATTTATTCGGCTCAGCAACAAACATTCGACTATGTTTACTTTTACATTTATTCGGCTCAGCAACAAACATTCGACTATGTTTACTTTTACATTTATTCGGCTCAGCAACAAACATTCGACTATGTTTACTTTTACATTTGTTGAGCTCAGTAACAAACACTTGAATATGTTTACATTTGTTGGGCTCAGTAACAAACACTTGAATATGTTTACATTTGTTGGGCTCAGTAACAAACACTTGACCATGTTAACATGTTGGGCTCAGTAAAGCAGCAAACGTGCGCGGGTTGTGCAGCCACGCAGGGTGCTGACCCAAGAAAGGGTGCCAATGATAATGAAAGCGTTGTTTAATTGTGTGTGTGTGTGTGTGTGTGTGTGTGTGTGTACCATTTAGATGGGAAGGAAGGTTCCAAATTATTAATTACTTCGCACAGGGCGCAAATTTAGCTGGCTACGTCTCTGGTTGAACCTTCCATGCTTCCGTTTTCAGCAGCAAACCAGTTAATACGTTTTTTTAAGATAAACACTACAGCTCGACAGACGTTTTTTATATGCTAGCATGCACCTGACTAGTAACGTAAAAGCTGCGCAATAAAAGAGGAGACCCACTAATACAGGCAAGTGGCTGCATGCTTAAGTTTGCCCGTCTTGTATGGGCTGAAGAAGCATGATGGGGGGGGGGGGGTAGGGATTATTGGGGTAATAAAATAAATGAATGAATCTCGAGAGGTGGGATGGATTCTAACAAGTAGTAGGAAGAATCTGAGTAAGTTATATAAGTTAAAACGTTATCCAATTAAAATTCTATAGTCTAATAGATTTACCAAACAAATTTTACACGTTGTATAGCCAGTAAAGAAAATAAAAGACAGTTCTTATAAATAAATTTTAGGAAATAGAAAACTTAAGAATATATTTCTGTGTAATAACGTAGCAAAACAGATTAGATCTTTGCCTAACAAGTCTTTTAGGTAATTGTTTGGTACACACAAATTTAAATTTTCTGTACGATTTTTAAACTAAGACATCTAAATATTGATTTACCTATTTAGAATCTACACTTTGTTAAATTTTTTTTTCATATTTTGCTATAGCGGTGAGATACCTGTGTTTTGAAAACAAATACAACCAGATCGTTACCATGAAGTTGTTTATCTCAATCTGTTTGATGATGGTGTTGAGTCTATTACCTCTGTCGGATGCGGCAAGGTTCTGTCATAAAGACAAAAAAATTATCATGGTGATTATACAATAAATAATCTTGATTAGAAACTTAAGAATGAATGTTATGAAAAAAACGATATCAATATGTTAAGTATATTTTTTGTGGGTGTTTATTTTTTTTTAAATATTTCAAAATGTTGCTATAGCAACCAGTAGGCACTTCGCCAAGGACCCGCGATCCTAAAAGGGTTCACAAAAATCTAAAGAAATAAAATTTCAGAAACGAATGGGCCTAAATATTCTCTAGCGTAGGGCCCCGGTCTAAGCCCATTAAATACAAAATTAATCGGACCTACGACGATCATAAATGGAGATGAGAACACTGAGCCAACTCTGGCGTGAATATTAATTTTTTTGGGGCCTTTCTTCAAAATTAGTTTATATATGGACCTTTTTTCAACGTTAGTTTATTGGGGCCTTTTTTCAACATTAGTTTATTGGGGCCTTTTTTCAACATTGGTTTATTGGGGCCTTTTTTCAACATTAGTTTATTGAGCTTTTTTAAAAGTTCTAACGTAGGTAGCCGGGTTCGATTTCCAGTGAGAGCCACGGGATTTTCGTAGGTCATTATGTCTCCCACTGTGTTTCCCTCGGTCAGCCCTTGGTCATCGCACCATTGGCAATGATGGAGATGTTAAAAGGACACAACAAAAAATCATCACATTGAATGGTTTATAAGGTCAAAGAGGTAAACATATCATTTCAGTGTCCCGTATAGTTTCAGAAATGAACAACGTTTACTGAAGTGTTCTGTTAATATTAAAGAATACCTTAGCTGAATTATAATTATCAGAGATATGAGCTGTCAATTCTGAGTAAGGCGTATACTGTCTCTAACATAGATTCTATTGCGACGGTTCATGATCTTATTAAGTCCATTATTTTGTGTCATACATTTCATTTTACGTAGCACTTAAATTAACTCTTTTGCATTTTTTTAAATTCTTTAGTTACAATGTTTCCACTTATTTGCAGGTTCTAGTCAACTGTTGTGTATTTTTTTATGGTTGATTGGCGACATGGGGAGTGACCGGTAACAAAGGAGATAACGGCTATAGAGTTCAGGGAAGTGACGGGACAAATGACACGGGTGGACATGACACAAGGGAGTGGTGGTCTTTTTGACCCTTCTCGAACAGAGACTGTTAAACAGTGACCAGTTAATGACCGTGGTGGGGGGGACAGTTCTTTAGGCATTGACAGTTGAAATCGGATGTAATTAGTCTTTAAGTAGTGAAGTATAAAGTGATGAGTGAAATGTTGATAACACTGTTTCTTTGTGAATTTAGTATTATGAGAGATTCATGGGGTACCACGCAGTTCATTATACTACTATATGTAAATAAACTTCATATGGTGTTATTTCATACATCGTTTATGAATTTATAATTATGTGGACAACTGTATGTGGAGAGCCCCCATAAGAAACCTGTGTACACAACACAACCGTTTGAAATTTTAATAATTGTTTTCATTTTTAAACTACTTTTCTTTAGGAAGGACAGGTATTCAAAAACTGTAATCCTCCATGTAAGATTTGCACATGTGAAAATGGTAATCTGGACTGCAAGCCAATGGAGTGCTCAGTCGCCGAATGTGCTGTCGAAAAGTAATAGAAACCTTTTGCCAATGATGTACATCTTGTCCAAGCTTAAAAAAAGTCATAAATGTTCTAAAAACTTTAATAAAACATTTGATATAAAGTTATTTGGTCTTTGATTCCTTTTGTATCTGTTCAATATGCTATAAAAGTTCTATAGTGCAATCAATAGAATAATGCATGTCAATCTAGCTACCAGGTGGGATTTTAATACGTTTTGCACTGGAAAAGGGCGGCATTTCTTTTAGAGCTCGTCCCCTGGTGCTAATGACGCATTAACTCCAATGTACTTAACGTCCAGCAATTGATCCTATTTATTGATAAGATGCCATAAATATCTGGAAATCACGCACAATATGAATTACATAGAAAGTGTATCGCTATTGAAAAAGTCCTATAAAAACACTGCCATTTGTGTATTTTTTCCATTTTAGTAGTGTAGCACCTAAAAATTGACACACACTAGTGTAGCACCTAAATATTGACACATAAGAATACTGCACAAATATGTTGTCTTTTAAAAACATAAATGTAAATTGTCGATGCACTTTTTGTGCAATTTTTTTCTCAGTGGGAAGTCATAGGGGAAACTTGCCATTGAAAAATGTCATGTAGGCTTAGTATGTGGATGTGGTCGGGTAGCTATGTGAACGTGGTATCTGGTAGCTATGCGATAGTGTTATTTGGTAGCTATGTGAATGTGGTATTTGGTAGCTATGCGATAGTGTTATTTGGTAGCTATGTGAATGTGGCATTTGGTAGCTATGTGAATGTGGTATTTGGTAGCTATATGAATGTGGTATTTGGTAGCTATAGTAGTAGTCATCCGTCCATCTCGGAAGATGATGGTAGCGCTCTAGGTTAGTCATCAGTCGTGCTTTTGAGGGCAGGATTTGGAATGGCTCAGCAGATCGATCCTGGATCGACAGACTCTTCCGAAGTGACCACAGTTGAAGCTGGATGTAGGGTTGAGGGCCTGTTTCTGCTGTGTTCTTTTTTTGTCTTTTTATTTCCAGCTGTTGGTTGCGTAGTTGTTCACCATTTAGGATGCCTTTGTGAACGGCCTGTCGTCACCCGTTCCGGTCGTCGGCGAGCTGTTCCCAATTATCGAGGCTGATGCCAGTCAATTTGAGGTCGCGTTTGCAAACATGAATGTGATATTTGCTAGCTAGGTGGATGTGGTCGGGTAGCTATATGAATGTGGTATTTGCTTGCTAGGTGGATGCTGTTGGCTAAGTATACCCCTGACAATTGTTCACTCTGTCTGCCCTAACATCGGACATAATTGGTCAGTGTGGGCCAACCCACATTTTTTATATCTCCAATACTACTGGACTGATCCAAGGAAACAAAATCAAAACAGTGCTAAGTTAATAAATATACCGGTACTTTGCTATGCAGAGATGATATTTTCATACACTAGAGTGTGACTAGAGCATATAAATAGTAATCTGCCTATTTGCTAAATTTAGTAATTAAATGCTTGCGCAACAGGTTGTCCAACTGGGTCAGGCAATGCATGCACACAACAACAACAACAACAACAACAACAACAACAACAACAACAACAACAACAACGTACAGATCAGTGGTTTTCTAACTGTTGGTATTGCGACCAACAAATAATCTTATTCGGTTTTCATGACCTAATAAGAAACCTTTTTTTTAATTTTAGTGAGTCAAAAATACATACATAAAAAAAATGGCGGAAGAAAATTGTAATAATTTGTATATTTTCTGAAAAAAAAAAAATTAGAAATTTGTGGTAATTTGTATATTTTCTGAAAAGCCTGCCAGTGACCCACAAGTGAATTGCTAAACTCTCTGTAAACCACTGGTACAGGTTTATAGCAATTAGAAGATGAAAGTCTGTACATCCGTTGATAAAAAATTCTATTCCAATCTATTAGTTGGTTATTTTTTTTATAATAGATAAAACCGCAGTGTGCCGGTCTATTTCTATGTCGATGGAGTCAATCTATTTAAATAATACATTGTGCCGGTCTATTTCTATGTCGATGGAGTCAATATATTCAAATAATAAATTGTTCCGGTCTATTTCTATATCGATGGAGTCAATCTATTCAAATAATACACTGTGCCGGTCTATTTCTGTATCGATTGTGTCAGTCTATTTAAGTAGTATTTTTAAACGATGGTGACACCAATATATCATTAATTTAGTCTCAGAGTAAAATGGAAAGGGGAGGGGAGGAGGGGGGCAGAGGGATACGCCCATGGGTCGGATTCATGAACAGCATGTGACGTAATTCATGACTTCTTGGCATGACGTGGGTTGGCTTTATTTTTGTTTCAAGTTTGGTCTGGAGAAGACTACGTGGCGCTCCTTAGCAGCTGGGAGGAAGAAGTCTTTCTACAAAGGGAAATGCAGTATTCCTGCCCTTGTATGTGGGTGTCTTGATGGTGCCTTGGTTGTTAGCGGTAATGGGAGTTCCAAGCGGATAACGACTCCAGTCAATAGAGCCGTAGCTAAATATAGTGGCCCCATTGCAAGCAACAATTTAACAATGGGACAGCAAAAAACAATAAACATTAAAAAACAACAACTCAGTGTGGTTTATGAAGTTATAGAAATGTCATAATTTAATGGCCCACACAGTGTGGTTTATGAAGTTATAGAAATGTCATAATCTAATGGCCCACACAGTGTGGTTTATGAAGTTATAGCAATGTCAAAATCTAATGGCCCACACAGTGTGGTTTATGAAGTTATAGAAATGTCATAATTTAATGGCCCACACAGTGTGGTTTATGAAGTTATAGAAATGTCATAATTTAATGGCCCACACAGTGTGGTTTATGAAGTTATAGAAATGTCATAATTTAATGGCCCACACAGTGTGGTTTATGAAGTTATAGAAATGTCATAATCTAATGGCCCACACAGTGTGGTTTATGAAGTTATAGAAATGTCATAATCTAATGGCCCACACAGTGTGGTTTATGAAGTTATAGAAATGTCATAATTTAATGGCCCACACGGTGTGGTTTATGAAGTTATAAAAATGTCTTAACAGAATGACCCAACAGTGTAATTTATGGGATGGAGTTATTAATATGTCATCTTAGAATGACCCCACGCGCCACAAGGGGCCTAGGTCTTGGCTAATCACTTAACATGTAACATGTGCAACGTGTGTTCTATTTTGGGTGGGTGACTTATAATTTAGCCAGTGGCTAGACGTATTAAGGGTAAAAACTCTAAATATAGAACGTACGGTCAACAATAGGAGCTCGCCTGAGTAAGTTATGTTAAAACAATGTTGAAGTTATTTTAAACAAGTTGAAGTTACGTTACATAAAACAGGTTTGAATGTACGTCATCTTACGTTAGACAAGTTGAAGTTAAGCTAAACAATGTTGAAATAAAGTCGAACAATGTTGAAAAAAAACCACAATGTTGAAGTAAAGTCGAACAATGTTGAAAAAAAACCACAAACAATGTTGAAGTAAAGTCGAACAATTTTGGAAAAATAAAAATTACATTATAAAAAAATATTTTATAAAAATCAACGTTTTTCTTGCGTACTAAACAGCAGAAAATAATTTCTGAATAAATTGGTAACATGGTAATAGCTTATAAGAGCTTCTAATTTTTATAAAAGCGAAAAACTTTGGGCGCATGAATTTTATGTGAATGTTTGTATTACAGTATTAGTATCATCAAATGTTAACAATTAAATACTAAATGAATTATTACAGAAGGTTTTCGAAATATCACGAAATTGCAGATCATTTATTTATTACAAATTCGATAACCAAATGCATATGAATATGTACAATTAATTCTTGTGTTGTATTACCTAAACTTATGATATAGAATGTAATACTTGTAAAGTCAATTGAATCAATATATTAATATAGTGAAATTATTTTAAACATGTTTTCATTTATATAAATTAGAGTCTCTTATAAAGGTCTGGATACTTGTGTTCATGCGCTCAACTCATCAAATCAAAATGAAATAGTAAGATTATTGCATTGTCATCGGGTTCTGAGTTTTATTGAAAGTATCAGAGCTATAACTTATCGGAAAGTGGTCTAAGATTGGATTGCGAAATTCCACAGACAAACAATCAGACAAGAAGTGAAGTTAAGAAAACCGTTGTAAAAAACGACAAACAAAGTTGAAGTAAAGTTCAACAATGTTGGAAAAAAAAAGACAAACAATTTTGAAGCTTTACAAAAAAATGAATTGTTTGTCCCTAGAATATATTATAGTTAAGAAATGCTAATTAATTGTATAATTTGACATAGAAATAAAATATATGTCAAGCAATAAAACTATTCATTAAGTATTCAGATCGAAATATCAACTCTTTTTTATTTTTTCATTTTGCAGCAGCTTTATAAATATTTCTGGTAAAAAACAAACGTAATTTTGTACGTTTACTGATCCACATATTAAACAATACATAATTACACAATATGAGGAATTTTATCATATCTAGAAAATGTGTTGTTTTTTGTTGTTGTATCGCTCTATGCGATCACCTATTTTGCCTAACCACTATAACACCTATGAGTTAGGTAACATAATTTTTTTTTCTTTGCATTATTTCAGAATATTGTATTGGTCACCAGGATCTTCAACATGCAGACGACAGTTCTCGCCTGGTTGCTTGGACTAGGTTTTTATTTCTCTTCTGCTACCAATTGTGACTATAATGGAGTTGAGGTTCAGGTGACTTACTGTTATTTAATGGTTGATTTGAACATTTAAAATAATGTATAAAAAAAAAAAAGAAATACGAGCTTGGAAAAATGTCGAAAATTGCCTTAGAACAAAAATAAAAAGTTCATTTAGACTTCGCGGGCAATTGTGGAAGATGAGGTGGTTAGCATAATCCCCCCCTACCCGCCTTTACACACACTCACACGCACACACACACACACACACATATATATACATATATATAAATATATATTTATATTACATAATATTATTTGGAGGATGATAAGAAAAGCCCATGTTATGTATGGATGGTTGGTAGCTGATTTAGTTTTATTACACATATTTTGTCTCATTTATCATTGTTTTGGAAGATGTTCTTGAAGTTTTTTTTACAAAAATAACGTTAAATCGGGTGAGTGGGGAGTTTTCGTTATAGCTCTTTTTCATTTATATAGGGTTGTATTTTTGTTTTCATTTTAGAGGGGTAGAAAATCGACTTCATTTTGGCTGGGGGTTGAGGTAACCTAAAATCTAACACACACACACAAACACACACACACACACACAAACACACACACACACACACACACACATATATATATATCAGAGGTGTGCGGATCTTGAAATTTAGCGTCCGCGTCCGTCCGCGGATTTCTATCAATGATCCGCGTCCGCGTCCGCAGAATCTTACAACATTGGTCCGCAGTCAGTACGCGCGTCCGTATTGCTGAAATTTAGCTGTTTATATGACTTGAAATTTTTTATGGTAACGCTAAAGAAGATCCGCGTCAGTTCGCGAGTCCGCAACTTATCCATACTAAGCGTCCGCTGTCAGTCCGCGGATTCGGAAAAGTCTGCGGATCTGCGTCCGCAAGCGGACGCGTCCGCTGTCCGCTTATCTCTGATATATATATATATATTATATATGTATATATATATATATATATATATATATTTATATATAAATAATGCGAAATTTTAATAGGAAATTACACGGCATGAGCACTAGACTGTTTCTTGTATAATGAAAATTAAACTAAATCTGGGAAGGTATATAAAAGCTATTTGTAACACAACAGACTTGAAAGTCTCTTCGGAGTTTCTTGTATAATAAAAATTAAATTAAATGTCCACATATATGTGTGAGACGTAACACATACATCAACAGTTGTAAATCACTGATTAGAAACTTTCCGATATATATATCTATATAGTTGTTGAACAAGGAATACATAGGGACTACACAATAAAATGATGTGACATGTCCTTCCCCTATGAACATCTGTCGTCGTCTGTCTTATCATCGTCTGCCAAAACCAAAATTTCTTAAATGGCCAGTTAATTACTCTTACTAAATTTCTAGGCCAAATATAATTATTACAGAATGCAATTATTATACAATTTTTTTTTTCGTAAATCAAATTTTTAGCCTGTTTTTTTCCTTTTTTCTAGAACGGACAGTCCCACGTATTATGCAGCGACCCGTGCAAAACGTGCAAATGTAAAAACGGGCGACTCTTGTGCTCGTCTAACAAATGTGCCCGGCCTAAGTGTCCTAATCCTGTATACAGGCCCTGCAAATGCTGCCCCACATGTCCTTAACCTTCAGTTCTCGGAGCTGCTGCAATATGGCGATCATCAGTCGATCATCAATCGATCAGCAGTCGATCGTCTATCGTGATCAATGCCCCTAATACTTTATTGCCCATCTGTGTTTTCTTTATCATCTTGTAATTTATTTTGTGTTGTTTTAAAAATCAGTGTTCCACAAACGTTACGTTCTTTGCATTTTCTGTACGTTTTTTGTATCAATTCTGGACAAAATTAATTATATTTTTTTTTAAAACCTATGTCGGAAAAAAAAAACAAAAAAAAGCAACAAAAAAACTGTTTATTCTATTTTAACTAAGACATCTAAATATTGATTTACAAATTAGAATCTACAATTTTTTAATTTTTTTTTTCATAGTTTGCTATAGCGGTGAGATACCTGTGTTTTTAAAACAAGTAGACACAGTTCATTAAAATGAAGTTGTTTGTCTTAATCTGTCTGATGATGGTGTTGAGTCTATTTCCTCTGTCGGATGCGGCAAGGTTCCGTCATAAAGACCGAGAAATTCTCATGCTGATTAAAATCAAAAATAATCTTGATTAGAAACTTAAGAATGACTGTGTAATTTTTTTTCTCTGTGGCAAGTCGTAGGTGAAACTTGCCTTGAAAAATGTGATGTTGGCTTAGTCTGTGGATGTGCTCGGATAGCTATTTGATTGTGGTAATGGTAGCTATGTGAATGTGGTATTTGGTAGCCATATGAATGTGGTATTTGCTAGCTAGGTGGGGGTGGTTGGGTAACTATATGAATGTGGTATTTGCTAGCTAGGTGGATGTAGCATTTGGTAGCTATGAGAATGTGGTATTTGGTAGCTATGTGAATGTGGTATTCGGTATCTATATGAATGTGGTATTTGGTAGCTATGTGAATATGGTATTTGGTAACTATGTGAATGTAATATTTGGTAGCTATGTGAGTGTGTTATTTGGTAGCTATGTGAATGTGGTCTTTGATAGCTATGTGAATGTGGTATTTGGTAGCTATGTGAATGTGGTATTCGGTATCTATGTGAATATGGTATTTGGTAGCTATGTGAATGTGGTATTTGGTAGCTATGTGAATGTGGCTATTGGTAGCTATGTGAATGTGGTATTCGGTATCTATGTGAATATGGTATTTGGTAGCTATGTGAATGTGGTATTTGGTAGCTTTGTGAATGTGGTATTTGGTAGCTATCTGAATGTAGTATTTGGTAGCTATGTGAATGTGGTGTTTGGTATCTATGTGAATGTGGTATTTGGTAGCTATGTGAATGTGTTATTTGATATCTATGTGAATATGGCATTTGGTAGCTATGCGAATGTGGTATTTGGTAGCTATGTGATGTGGTGTTTGGTAGCTATGTGAATGTGGTATTTGGTATCTATGTGAATATGGTATTTGGTAACTATGTGAATGGAGTATTTGGTAGCTATGTGAATGTTGTATTTGATATCTATGTGAATGTGGTATTAGGTAGCTATGTGAATGTGGTATTTGGTAGCTTTGTGAATGTGGTATTTGGTAGCTATGTGAATGTGGTATTTGGTAGCTATGTGAATGTGGTATTTGGTAGCTATCTGAATGTAGTATTTGGTAGCTATGTGAATGTGGTGTTTGGTATCTATGTGAATGTGGTATTTGGTAGCTATGTGAATGTGTTATTTGATATCTATGTGAATATGGCATTTGGTAGCTATGCGAATGTGGTATTTGGTAGCTATGTGATGTGGTGTTTGGTAGCTATGTGAATGTGGTATTTGGTATCTATGTGAATATGGTATTTGGTAACTATGTGAATGGAGTATTTGGTAGCTATGTGAATGTTGTATCTGATATCTATGTGAATGTGGTATTAGGTAGCTATGTGAATGTGGTATTTGGTAGCTTTGTGAATGTGGTATTTGGTAGCTATGTGAATATGGTATTTGGTAGCTATGTGAATGTAATATTTGGTAGCTATGTGAATGTGTTATTTGGTAGCTATGTGAATGTGGTATTTGGTAGCTATGTGAATGTTGTATTTGATAAATATGTGAATGTGGTATTTGGTAGCTATGTGAATGTGGTATTTGGTAGCTATCTGAATGTAGTATTTGGTAGCTATGTGAATGTGGTGTTTGTTAGCTATGTGAATGTGGTATTTGGTAGCCATATGAGTGTGGTATTTTCTAGCTTGGTGGAGGTGGTTGGGTAGCTATATAAATGTGGTATTTGCTAGTTAGGTGGATAAGGTATTTGCTAGCTAGGTGGATGTGGTCAGGTAGCTCTATGAATGTAGTATTTCCTAGTTAGGTGGATGTGGTCGGGAAGCTATATGAATGTGGTATTTGCTAGCTAGGTGGATGTGGTCGGGTAGCTATATGAATGTTGTATTTGCTAGTTAGGTGAATGTGGTATTTGCTAGCTAGGTGGATGTGATTATGTAGCTATATGAATGTGATGTTTGGTAGCTATGTGAATTTGGTGTTTGGTAGCTATGTGAATGTGGTATTTGGTAGCCATATGAGTGTGGTATTTTCTAGCTTGGTGGATGTGGTTGGGTAACTATATGAATGTGGTATTTGATAGTTAGGTGGAGGTGGTTGGGTAGCTATATGAATGTGGTATTTGCTAGTTAGGTGGATGTGGTATTTGCTAGCTAGGTGGATGTGGTCGGGTAGCTCTATGAATGTGGTATTGGCTAGTTAGGTGGATGTGGTATTTGGTAGCTATGTGAATGTGCTCGGTGGATGTTGTTGGCTAAGTATACCCCTGACAATTGTTAACTCTTTCTGCCCTAACATCGGACATAATTGGTCAGTGTGGGCCAACCCACATTTTTTATATCTCCAATACTACTGGACTGATCAAGGAAACAAAATCAAAACAGTGCTAAGTTAATAAATATACCGGTACTTGCTATGCAGAGATGATATTTTTATACACTAGACTTCACTAGAGCATATGAATAGTAATCTGCCAATGTGCTGAACTTAGCAATAAAATGCGTCACATTTGGCGCCTGCGCAACAGGTTGTCCACCGGTGTCAGACAATGCATGCACAACAACAACAACAACAACAACAACAACGTACAGATCAGTGGTTCTCTAACTGTTGGTATCGCGACCCACAAAGAATCTAATTCGGTTTTCAGGACCTAATAAGTAAAAATTTTTTTTTAACTTTAGTGAGTCAAAAATACACACATAAAAAAAATAAAGAAAGAAAATTGTAATGATTTGTATATTTTCTGAACAAAATTAAATTAGAAAATTGAAATAATTTGTATATTTTCAGTACAAAAATAAATTAGAAAATTGTAATAATTTGTATATATTCCGAACAAAAATATATTAGAAAGTTGTAATAATTTGTATATTTTCTGTACAAAAAAATTCTTATTAACATTTTGGTGACCCCACTTCAAGCCGGCCAGTGACCCACAAGTGAATTGCTAAACACTCTGAAAACCACTGGTACAGGTTTATAGCAATTAGAAGATGAAAGTCTGTACATCCGTTGATACAAACTTCTTTTACAATCTATTAGCTGGTTGTTTTTTTTTTATTATAGATAAAACCGCAGTGTGTCGGTCTATTTCTATGTCGATGGAGTCAATCTATTTAAATAATACATTGTGCCGGTCTATTTCTATGTCGATATAGTCAATCTATTTAAATAATACATTGTGTCGGTCTATTTCTATATCCATGGAGCCAATCTATTTAAATAATACATTGTGTCGGTCTATTTCTATGTCGATTGCGTCAATCTATTAAAATAATAAATTGTGCTGGTCTATTTCTATGTCGATGGAGTCAGTCTATTTAAATAATACATTGTGTCGGTCTATTTCTATGTCGATGGAGCCAATCTATTCAAATAATACACTTTGCCGGTCAATTTCTATGTCGATTGCGTCAATCTATTTAAATAATACATTGTGTCGGTCTATTTCCATGTCGATGGAGCCAATCTATTTAAATAATACATTGTGTCGGTCTATTTCTATGTCGATGGAGTCAGTCTATTTAAGTAGTATTTTTAAACGATGGTGACACCAATATATCATTAATTTAGTCTCAGAGTAAAATGGAAAGGGGAGGGGAGGAGGGGGGCAGAGGGATACGCCCATGGGTCGGATTCATGAACAGCATGTGACGTAATTCATGACTTCTTGGCATGACGTGGGTTGGCTTGATTTTGTTTCAGGTTTGGTCTGGAGAAGACTACGTGGCGCTCCTTAGCAGATGGGAGGAAGAAATCTTTCTACAAAGGGAAAGGCTGTGTTCCTGCCCTTGGATGTGGGTGTCTTGATGGTGCCTTGGTTGTTAGCGCTAATGGGGGCTCCAAGCGGATAACGACTCCAGTCAATAGAGCCGTAGCTAGATTTAGTGGTCCCATTGCAATAAACAATTTAACAATGGGACAGCAAAAAACTACAAAAACTCAGAGTGGTTTATGGAGTTATAAATATGTCATAATAGAATGGCCCACACAGTGTAATTTATGGAATGAAGTTATAAATATGTCATAATAGAATGGCCCGCACAGTGTAATTTGTAGAATGAAGTTATAAAAATGTCATAATTGAATAGCCCAGACAGTGTGGTTTATTGGATGAAGTTATAAATATGTCATAATAGAATGGCCCACACAGTGTGGTTTATTGGATGGAGTTATAAATATGTCATATTAGAATGGCCCACACAGTGTGGTTTATAAAGTTATACATATGTCATGATAGAATAGCCCAGACAGTGTGGTTTATTGGATGAAGTTATAAATATGTCATAACAGAATGACCCAACAGTGTAATTTATGGGATGGAGTTATAAATATGCCATCTTAGAATGTCCCACCCAACACGCCACAAGGGGCCTAGGTCTCGGCTAATCACTAAACATGTAACATGTGCAACGTGTGTGCTATTGTGGGTGGATGGCTTATAATTTAGCCAGTGGCTAGACGTATTAAGGGTAACAGCTCCAAATATAGAACGAACGGTCAACAATAGGAGCCCGCCTGAGTAAGTTATGTTAAAACAATGTTGAAGTTATTTTAAACAAGTTGAAGTTACTTGCATATAACAGTGTTGAACGTACGTCATCTTACGTTAAATAAGTTGGAGTTTTAAAGGTTAAACAATATTGAAGTAAAGTTTAAAAAAAAAATTGAATATTTTTGTCCCAAGAATATGTTATAGGCCTAGTTAAGAAAATCATATTAGTTTTATAATTGAGGGGGTGAGTTCCAAAACACAAAATTTTCAAAAATTCAGTTATCATACTCATTAGCTTATTTTCCTATAATGGCAAATATTCTGGGAGTGGTTAATTCCAAAAACTGTTAAATAACGTTTAAATCAGCGCTATTAATTATTAACAACTCTCAGAATATATGCCAATATAGGGAAATAAGCTAATGAGTATGATATTTCAATTTTAGAACATTTTGTACTTAGCAGGTTTTGGAACTCACCCCCTAAATTTGACATAGAAATAAAATATATGTCAAGCAATAAAACTATTCCTTAAGCATTCAAATCCAAATACCGATTCGTTATTATTTCCTCATTTTGCAGCAGCTTTAACAATATTTATGTTGCTGATGAAAAACAAACGTAATTTTGTACGTTTACTGATCCACATATTAAACAACACATACCTACACAATATGAGGATTTTAATCATATTTAGAAAATGTGTTGTTTTTTGTTGTATCGTTCTATGCGATCACCTATTTAGCCTAACCACTAAAACAGCTATGAGTTAGGTAACATAATTTTTTTTTCTTTCCATTATTTTAGAATACTGTATTGGTCACCAGGATCTTCGACATGCAGACAATAGTTCTCGCCTGGTTGCTTGGACTAGGTTTTTATTTCTCTTCTGCTACCAACTGTGACTATAATGGAGTTGAAGTTCAGGTGACTTACTGTTATTTAATGGCTGGTTTGAACATTTGAAATAATGTATAAAAAAAAGAAATACGAGTTTGGAGAAATGTGAAAAATTGGCTTAGAACAAAAACAAAAAACTTCCCTTAGATATCGCGGGCTATCAGAGAAGATGAAGTGGTTAGTACAACGCCCAGCGGCCTTTACACACACACACACACACACACACACACACATATATATATTTATATATATATATATATAAATATATATATATATATTTATATATATATATATATATATATATATATATATATATATATATATATATATATATATATATATATATATTAGGGTGGCTCACTTTAAAATGGAAAAAAATACAGTTGATTTTTTATCAAGGTCACTATAGTTTTCTGGTTCACTGTGATTTAAAACATGTATATACCAAATTCCACACCATTAGGGCTGCTATAAATACTACCCCAGTGCACTTGCTATCTCACGTTTTATGGTCTTCGGTAGTTGCATTAAATGAAAATTTTGCAAGGTTTAAAATTCAGTTTTTAAAATACAAAGAACAATTATATTACTCAGTAGGAATTAAACAGTAAAATAATACTAGTTACATGACAAATTAACCTGACTGTATTGCAGAGTAGTTCTAAGTACGTCATTCAAAAATACACTTTTTTTTAGTCTGTGCTTTCTGAGTCCTGAAGGTATTCAAGTTGCGATCGCTTCAGCACAGTTGATTTTTTTGCATCTGGAAACTCTTTCTATGCTGTTGAGCAATTTGGAGCAAGTACTGGTTTTCCGCCTTTGATTTGGTAAGAGATGAGTTGAATGATGACGACAGTGCGATTTCCCGCTCGGCACAGTCATTGAAAACTTTCAAGGAAGAGACCACTGCTGTTGCCTTCTGAAAGGATGGAGTTTGTTGCCAGGTGGAAGCATCAGTCATGAGAAAGCATGTGGGAAGCAGAAGATTAATATAGACGAGCAGCGATGACGAGGTCACAAAATTCTTTAATTTCAAATTAGGAAGTGCTGAAGGATCATTTGTGCTGTGGATACACATTTCTTCTTACTAATCATCAGAAGATTTCTCCATGAATTTCCTCAAGCAAGCAGCAAGTCTGTTTTTCTCCATCCACTGAGACACGTTGAGAAAAGAGAGCCAGAGTAATGAGTTCTGCACTAAGGTACCAGAGATTTCGGCCAATCGTTTTCAATGCAGTCTGAGAAATGTAGGGAGAAACATTCCTATAATTAATAAGAAGCTTGATGTAATCCAGATCATTCACAGGTGCGTCTGCTAGAATGGGACGCTGAATCAAAGCTTTAACGTAAACCAAGGATGCAAAGATACCAAATTCTGCAATTGATCTGTCTTCATGTTTAGCTTAACTAGCTAGAATTGATGACAGAAGAGATAAATCTTAATGATGTAGATTATTTTTGACATCCACCTTGCATGGTGATAAGCTCTCTGAACACAAAAATGCACCCAAAAGGGTGGGGGGGGGGCATTCATCCCTGGAAGATAACATTCAGAGTCAGAAGTTCTTTGTAATCATTGCTGACAAACATCTTGAGTTGTCTTTCATTTGGAGGATATTTGAACAAAATGTGATGACTACTTCTTTAAATGGCTTGAGATTTTGCTTCAGTCGATCATCGTTGCATATATTAAATTCTGCCTGTCTTGTTTTTGGCCAAAATATCTTAAAGCGCTTGAATAGCAGCACATCCGGTCCAGTTGTACCACCCGCATATGTCTTATTGGAGACGGCTGTGTTTGTAAACATACCATTGGCCAGTAGGCTCAATTAGGGGAAGTACCTAGCTCAATAAACATTGGCATGTCCACTGGACAGTATACAAGCAAAGAAATAGGTCATGAAAAAATGTTACCAACTGACTGCCAGAAGGCTGTGTTTGTAAACATACCATTGGCCAGTAGGCTCAATTAGGGGAAGTACCTAGCTCAATAAACAGGAGTTGTGTCAACTTTTATGCCAGTTAAATGAACAACACTTTTCGACCTAGTAGTCATAACTAAATTAATTATATTTATATGGCTACAACATTTGATCTTATAACACTTGATCTTTATAACTAAATTGAAATGCACTGGTGAAGCTGGCTATTTATATGAAAATTAAAACTTCTTGAGATTTCTAGATTTTCCCGGAACATTCTCAAGTTTTCCACGTTTTTCTAGAAGATTGTAGAACTTCTAGATATTTCATAGAACCTTCCAGAACCTTCTAGAAAGGTATCGATTTTTCTAAAACTTTCCAGATCCTTCTAGCATATTTATGTGTGCTTTTTATATACATACTCACATTAAAAATTCATTCAAAATGATTTAAAATTTCATTGTCGATGAGGCAGTACTAAATAAAGTCATATATTCATGACATTTTTTCTGTGCTGTTTTGAAGGTAAAGGAAACACAAAAAACAAAATGCTCCAGAAAAATTTGACAAAAAGTTATTTTGGGCCACACCATTTTATATATATTACAATATATTCTCGGTTGGATGATAAGATTATGTGTAAAGGCCACGTTATGTATGGATGGTTGGTAGCTGTAAGGGTTTGGTGTGATGTGAAGGTTGTAATGTTATACTCTGAATGTTGATAAATAGCAGAGACTTGGAGGCGTACGGTAGCGTGGTGAAGTCTGCTATGTTGACACAAATGTTCACAAACACTTCATCAATAAGAGTCTCAAAACTGCATGGCTGATTCATTGGTACATTTATTGAACGAAGACATTAATATAGCAAACATGTTAAATGATAAAGGCACGTCTTAGAAAGATCAAATAATATATATGACTTGCTATGTGAAAGTAAATATATTAACTTCTTCTAGAGTTAATAAATATACATCCTCTATGTTCATGAACTAGAAAGTAACTCACTCAATCTACAAAGCTTGTCTCTAAGCAAAATCTTAGATGACGTTAACTAGAAAAAACTACGTCACATAACAATATAAAAATTCATACTCTCTAGAGTTACTTAAAAAGTGTGATTAACACACATGCACAAACTTAATCTATTAATGGATATTTAAATCAACCTTAACTCCTCGACAGTAGCTGATTTAGTTTTATTAGACATATTTTGTCTCATTTATCATTATTTGGAAAGATGTTCTTGGTTTGTTACAATAATATCATTAAACTGGGTGAGCGGGGAGTTTTGGTTATAGCTCTTTTTCATTTTGTTTTCATTTTAGAGGGGTAGAAAATCGACTTCATTTTGGCTGGGGGTTGAGTTAACCGAAAGTCTGACACACGCACACACACACACACACACACACATATATTTATATATATATATATATATATATATATATATATATATATATATATATATATACAAATAATGAGAAATTTTAATAGGAAATTACACGTGGGGGGGGGGAGTAGCTCTTCGTCAGCATGGGTGCTTGACTGTTTCCTAGTTTGCATATAATTCGGCTCCATTCACAAACCTAAAGTTTAACTATTACGGTACTCATACATAAATCGGCTCGAATGTTTCGTTTTGGTTTTGTTGAATCTGGTTTGAATGCATTTATTACACTTTTTATTTTTGTAAAATCAATTTTTTAGCCTGTTTTTCGTTTTTTCTAGAACGGACAAGACCGTATATTATGCAGCGACCCGTGCAAAAAGTGCACATGTGAAGACGGTTATCTCGCCTGCATGTCTAAGAGCTGTGCCCGGCCTGACTGTCCCAATCCTTTATCCAGACCCTGTACGTGCTGCCCCACATGTCCTTGACCTGTGAGTTCTCGGAGCTGCTGCAATTCGACGATCATCAGTCGATCATCAGTCGATCACCAAATCGATCATCAATCGATCATCTTTATTGCCTATCTCTGTTTACTCTATCATCTTGTAATTTATTTTGTGTTGTTTTAAAAAAAAAAAAATCAGTGTTCCACAAACTTTACGTTCTTTGCATTCTGCTTTAAGAGATGACTAAATCACGGTCGACTGCATCTAGTTTAATGATAAACAAATCTGGATTTCTTTTTTTCTAAATCCTGATTACGACAGAAAAAACAGAAACAAAAACAGACAAGTGTTTATATAATAACTATAAAGTACAATGTTTTTTTTAATGACTTTATAAATGTTAAGATAGAAATAAGGAATACTTTTACTTGAAACACATCCATTGCCCGGTGCACCATATTTATTGACCGTGCTGAGTGTACATATCACACGTAGCTTATAACAAACTAGTTTGTGACACTTTTTCAAAATCATTTTTTTAGCTGAATAGAAAATGTTAACCTTGAGCCTAAAGATTTCGTGAAATATATTTTGTTTTAAGAATTCAAATTGCTAATAAAATATTAATGAAATTGATTTAAAGATGTGGCGTATTAATATGTTTTGAGATAATTTATAAAGAATTACGGATATATCTGGAATGTTTCTGGTATGTATCTTGTATGCCCCTGGTATGTATCTTGTATGCCTCTAGTATATATTTGGTATGTAACATGTATGCCTCTAGTTAGTATTTGGTATGTATCTTGTATGCCTCTAATATGTATTTGGTATGTATCTTGTATGCCTCTAGTATGTATCTTGTATGCCTCTAATATGTATTTGGTATTTATCTTGTATGCCTCTAGTATGTATCTCGTATGCCTCTAATATGTATTTGGTATGTATCTTGTATGCCTCTAGTATGTATCTTGTATGCCTCTAATATGTATTTGGTATTTATCTTGTATGCCTCTAGTATGTATCTTGTATGCCTCTAGTATGTATCTTGTATGCCTCTAATATGTATTTGGTATGTATCTTGTATGCCTCTAAAATTTATTTGGTATGTATCTTGTATGCCTCTAGTATGTATCTTGTATTCCTCTAATATGTAAATGGTATGTATCTTGTATCGAACTTGTATGCCTCTAATATGTATTTGGTATGTATCTTGTATGCCTCTAGTATGCATTTTGTATACCTTTGGTATATATTTGGAATGAATCTGTTATGTACCTGGTATATAACTGGTATGCCTCTGGTTATACAGTATGCCTTCATTTCAGAATAATACAATAAACCCACTTTAGGTCAGCGATTCTCAACGACTTAGCGACGGTACCCCGAATAGTGCGAAAGCATTTGAGTTTGACGGTAAAAAGGATTTACTGCGTGTGATAGAATCGGCTTAATTTTGTAATGTCATACTTGGTCTTATGGATTGAGGATGAACCATGCAGCATACTGGCGAACGTTTATGTCGCTGCGTACTTTGTGCATGACCTCACCCTCCCCCCCCCCTCCCCTTACATTACCGGATAGAAAAAAAACCAGGCAACCGCATAGCCTGCCCGCCCCTCTCCCTTAAATCTGAGGCTAAGAGGGCCTCGATAAGTACATTGGCTTTGGGCACCCAAATATCTCGAGTCTTTACATAGGAGCGTCTCCAACCCCTCCCCCATACACGCTCAACCCCTTGTGTAGAGCTGTATACATCAGAGTGGAAAGAAAATATTTTTTTTTTTGATATCATAACGATAAAAAAAATCTACAGGCCAACTAAAAGATATGCGTATATAAAATCGATAATGTCTCCAAGTCATCAAATATTGTTTTTTTTTTGTCCCGAGCTGTTTTACTACCAGTAGGGACTGTGAACAGATTGTATAGCGACGTGGCTAATCCAATCACTAAAACTGTCTTCTTTTTTTTTACATATCTATCTATGTGGCAGACACTGTACCTGCACAACGTAATTTTGTTTACGAAGTGTGTAGCTTAGAAAATCAAAACATTCACAGGGTTTTTGTCTTCCGATTTCTTCAAACTAAAACTATCCGGCAGACTTTATGTTAATAAATATCTTTTTTTTTTTAAATCATAATGATTCGTGCTAAACTCTTGTCGAATAGAGTCGATACATATAACATCCTTAGGCAGGCCCGTAGCATGCGGGGGGGGGGGGGCGTTTTGTCTGGCACCTCTGCTTGTTTGCTCTAATTAGTAACATTTATTTTACTGCCCTACGCTATTGGCCTGGCCCCTGCTGTAGAATTTTCACGCTACGGGCTGTCCTTAGGCAACCATGTTGCTAACTTTAAGTCCCTCTATCAGTTGAAATTGAGACGTCGCACAGTCCAATGAAAGATACAATGACATACATAATGATGTATAAAATCAACATCTAGGATTCTCCCCCTTTGTCAAATTTAACATATGGAACCATCGAAATCGTTACAACAAGTCAAAAGCAAATTTGTTCACTTGATAGGTTCATTTTGTATAACACCGCACATTGAGCAAAAATAATGGTGAGCCTAGAGATAGAAGCGATTTCATAAATAATATTTCAATTCGCCTTACACGACAATCGATAAATTCATAGGCCCGGGTTTCCGTACCACCGGATATTTCATCTCCTGGCCAAAATTTATGAATTCTAATAGCCCCCCCCCCCCAAAAAAAAAATAAACCTAAGCATATCTAGGGAAAGTAAGGGAATTGTAATTGTCACCTACGTATCTTCTATGGACATTGCACTCTCCAACATACTCCCACAAATTCCACAAACTCCCACATCTTCCCATAATCTCCCAAATACTCCCACATACTTCCACAACTTCAATACACTCCCATATACTCCTCCCACTTACTCCTATATATTCCCATATACTTCCACATGCTCCCATATACTCTCACATACTCCAACATACTCCCTTATACTCCCACATACTGCAACATACTCCCATATACTCCCACATACTCCAACATACTCTCATACACTCCTACATACTCCAACATACTAAAGATGATAGAAGGGCGCTATAACATACGTCACACTAGTGGTTTATGGGATCTCTAACAGGTAAACATCTCGTCCTTTAAAAATTCCGGCTCTGTACGCAACTGGTGTATACAAAACTAGATTCCCGTTTGAATAGACTCGGTTTGTCTTCAGATAATGGCTGAGGTGTATCGGCTGAAGCGGGAAAGGTTGTCTTTATTTGGCCTAATATTGTCTCTGAGGTTTATCGGCTGAAGAAGGAAAGGTGGTTTTTATTAGGCCTCATATTGTCTCTGAGGTTTATCGGCTGAAGAGGGAAAGGTGGTTTTATTTGGCCTCATATTGTCTCTGAGGTTTATCGGCTGAAGCGGGAAAGGTTGTCTTTATTTGGCCTAATATTGTCTCTGAGGTTTATCGGCTGAAGCGGGAAAGGTTGTCTTTATTTGGCCTAATATTGTCTCTGAGGTTTATCGGCTGAAGAGGGAAAGGTGGTTTTTATTAGGCCTAATATTGTCTCTGACATATAGCTGACTGATCAATATTCTTATTCTTATTTTACAACATGTGAAATAGGAATTGTCGCAAGCACAGGTATGGATGAGAATCTGCTAGATATCGTTGCATTTGTGAGCGAAATTTTTCAAAATGTCTTTGTACTTAAGCATTTTTTTTTTAAACAAACTAATGTCAGCGGGAAAAAAAAACACCCGCTTAATTACACAGTCATTGGAAACAGACTGACACGTGACCCTGGAAATGTAGCCTAATTTTTTGGATTATTAAATTATTTACATGGTTGATATGACTGTTAAGCAGCTGAGCTGTCTTTTGGGGGCCATAAGCTGAGTTTTCGTGAGACATTTGAGGCCCAAGAAAAAAAGTAACTTTCAGGGTACCCCCTAAAGTTTTAATAAGAGTTAATACTCTGAAAGAAGGCCCATTGGGCAGCGAAAAGGGGGGGCGGTGCTTTTATGGGCAGTTGCCCATAGATGGGGTACATAATACTTGTTTTACAAAGTACATTTACTCGAGTACAATTTTGGAGAACATGTACTCGTACCTTAGCTACATGGGGTACTGTGCATGGTCAGCACTAGGGACATCACTGGCCTTCCAAAAAAAAAAATTGCTGTCCAGCATTTAAATAATAAAAAGGGCTTTCGCATAAACATTTAACTAGGGCCCCTTAAACCTTTAGGAAAGGCCATGAATTCGGCCATGAATTTGTTTAGATCTTTTGTCAACTAGTTGTTAAATAACATCAGCTAATTGCCGCAAGATTTTTTTTTATAAGATAGACACTTATACAGTATTTTTGCGAATTCAACATACAAAAAATTTTTTCATAATTAAGGTTTTAATTCAGAATTTTAAAAGATTTAGTCTATTGTGTATGTGGTTAAAATAATGTGTAAATATTTGACTGTTATTGTGTTTGTGTGTGAGGTCTTTTTAGTTCATTTACATCCACCATTTAAGTTTACAACAAAGTTGAGTCAAGCATACTATGTTGTTAACACACATCAAAGTTGAGTAAAACATATCATGTTGGTTTACACACTTGAACATTTAATTCAGCATATCATGTTAGTGTACTCCCATCAAAGCTAAGCTAAACATATCATATTGGCTTATGCATATCAAAGATTAGCTACACTTATCATGTTGGTTTAGACATATCAAGATGAGTTAAACATATCATTTCGGCTTATCAAAGTTACACTTATTATGTTGGTTTAAACATATCAAGATAAGTTAAACATATCAAGATGAGTTAAACATATCAAGATGAGTTAAACATATCATTTTGGCTTGCACAAAAAGTTGAGTCCTAAAGGCAACGCTTTTTTTTTCCGATATATCATTTTTTAAATATTTTTTTTCCTTAGGCCATTTTCAGGCCCCCATTTTAAACGTAGTGGAACTAATAAAAGGCCCATTGGAACTTGCAGGGCCAACGAACTTACAAGCCCATTGTAAGCTTACAGGCCCATTGGAATTTACATTTCTTTATTTTGTATGTTCAAATAATATGCCATGTGAAAGATTGAGTTCGATATTTCTGAATGCACCATTTAAATTTCAGAATATGTTTTTTATGTTTTTATTTAAAGATATTCCTGAAAAAAGTTGGCGAGCCTTCTAACAACTCAGATCTTCAATTGCACTGGCTTCGTCACTTGTAATCAATCTTAATTGTCCCCCCTTTGTTTCAAAAAGTCGACTGCCTTATATCTCAGACTTGAGGTGAGTGTGTACAGGTGTTGACGTGCACCATAGAGTATCGACCAAGCCTGTCTTTTTTTGCATATCTACGATATAGTAAATTAGAGCAAAGACAAAGTAAGTCAGATGTATTGTATTCACCCTCGTATACATTTTTAGTATTGCTAATTTATATGAATGTTTGTATAATGAAATAAATTATATATTTATTTTGTAGTGCATTTCAATGTGTGTTTTTTTTTAAATTAGATTTTATTTGTTTCGTATTTTTTTTAATTAAAAAAAATTAAGCTTTTCTTTGTTGGTCATTTTTGCTTGGTTAAGTTTTATAAGACAGAGTAATAACTACGTTATTTCACACATAAATTTTACTTTAATATTGTTACACTATTATACTTCTTCATTAATGTATTATATATTCCCCCCCTCCCATTAGAATCATTTTTAAAAAGTAATTTATAATTCTACAAGGAAATATTTTACTACTCGAAATTTTTTTTAAATCATGTGCAAAATTTACACATGTGCAGATTTTGAGTATTCTCACTAAACGATTTACGGACAAACACATTCATACACTTACAAAAAGTGAGATTTTAAAAGGTTTACAAAATACACAACATACAAATAGATTTATATTTAAGTTGTTCAACATGATTTTTGGTCGATTATTCTCAGATAAACGCAGTTTTTTTTTATACATTTCAAATTTAAACATATGTTTTCCTAATAAATTAAAAAGATATTTTTGTGTTATCTTTATGTACTTTATTTCCAAGCACTCATACATTGTTTTTTTTTTAACTAATGGAATGATAAAGATTTAAGTTCTAAGAAACACACAAGCACAACATTGAAATTGAGTTCTTTTTTTTTTAAGTTTTTTTTTTCTTCTGTATAGTTAACATGAAGCTGATCGTTCTGTGTTTCCTGCTGGTAGTCAGCCTGGAAAATAATTCAGCCCTAGACTGTATAAAATATGGAAGAACTATACCGGTAATTCAAAGTATATATCTTCACTAGCTGTACCATGCAAAACCTTTGCATAGAGCAAGTTATATCCCCTTAGGTTTCATCGGTAGGCTAGGTTTTCTTTTTTTGGTTTCGGGCAGATCCGATTTTTTTCATGATTGTATTTTAAACTGGAATACTGTTGTATTAATTCTTTACTTTCGATTTAACACAGAGCCCAAATCGCTTTTATTTTATTAGATTTTTACGATAAGTAGCTAGTGCGGTTTTCATTTTCGTGTGAGGCGTGGGACAAGGATGTAAATAAAATGAAGTAAATAATTCAATTTACCATACCCGGCGTACGAATATGGTGAGGGAATGCCTCTGAGGAAATGCCCCTTACTTTATCGTTCAATCTTAAACTCAAAAAGTATTTTTAAATTACTCACAAAAACACCTCCGTTTTTTCTTTCTATTCTCACCTAGGATTCCTGATTAACCATAACCTCAACTTTTTGTCACGTCTCTGTTTACTGTATTCAGAAAACTTCGTCCTTTACCAGCGACTTTAAGTAAACAAGTAAGGCACGGCCGGCCGCAACTCTTTTAGGCTTAAAGAAATTAAGATTAGAAGTTTATTATGAATATTACAGGCCGATGCAGCAAATCCGTAATAAAATGACCGCTAACAGAAATAAAAAAGGAAATCTTGGAAATGATTTTTTTAATTTGATGGATGTGATGTCATTTGGTCAGTAATGTTTCTGTTTTGTTGTTGTTGTTGTTGTTGCCTCAATTACAATGACTGATTTGCTAAGTTGAGATATCGGTTTCTTAGTATTCGTCATCCACATTGCTTTTAATATGAGACGATTTTCAATGAGAAACTTCTTTATGTCCGTTTGTTTGTATGTGATTTTCTTCATAAAAAGAAAGAAACAGGGAGATTTCTTAAAGATACAGAAACAATGATATCTCTTAAAGAGACTGAAACAATGATATCTCTTAAAGAGACTGAAACAATGATATCTCTTAAAGATACAGAAACAATGAAATCTCTTAAAGAGACTAAAACAATGATATCTCTAAAGAGACTGAAACAGTGATATCTCTTAAAGAGATCGAAGCAATGTAATATCCTAAAGAAACTTTATTAATGACATCTATTAAAGAGACTGAAACAATGCCAATACTTAAAGAAACCTAAATAAGGACATATGTAATTGAGACCTAATCAATGGAATCCATTAAGGAGATATAAACAATGCCAACTATTAAAGATGAAGAACCAATGTCATCTATTTAGGGGAATTTATCAATGACGTCTCTTAAAAAGACTTTATCTATGACGTCTCTTAAAAAGACTTTATCAATGACGTCTCTTAAAAAGACTTTATCTATGACATCTCTTAAAAAGACTTTATCTATGACGTCTCTTAAAAAGACTTTATCTATGACATCTCTTAAAAAGACTTTATCTATGACATCTCTTAAAAAGACTTTATCTATGACATCTCTTAAAAAGACTATCTATGACGTCTCTTAAAAAGACTTTATCTATGACATCTCTTAAAAAGACTTTATCTATGACATCTCTTAAAAAGACTTTATCTATGACGTCTCTTAAAAAGACTTTATCTATGACGTCTCTTAAAAAGACTTTTTCTATGACGTCTCTTAAAAAGACTTTATCTATGACGTCTCTTAAAAGACTTTATCTATGACGTCTCTTAAAAAGACTTTATCTATGACATCTCTTAAAAAGACTTTATCTATGACATCTCTTAAAAAGACTTTATCTATGACGACTCTTAAAAAGACTTTATCTATGACGTCTCTTAAAAAGACTTTATCTATGACGTCTCTTAAAAAGACTTTATCTATGACGTCTCTTAAAAAGACTTTATCTATGACGTCTCTTAAAAAGACTTTATCTATGACGTCTCTTAAAAAGTCTTTATCTATGACGTCTCTTAAAAAGACTTTATCTATGACGTCTCTTAAAAAGACTTTATCTATGACGTGTCTTTAAAAGACTTTATCTATGACGTCTCTTAAAAAGACTTTATCTATGACGTGTCTTTAAAAGACTTTATCTATGACGTCTCTTAAAAAGACTTTATCTATGACGTCTCTTAAAAAGACTATCTATGACGTCTCTTAAAATGTCGAAACAACGTCATCACTTAAGACTAGAAGAACCGTTAATGGTTGTATGCTCATGTCGGCCTTAGTGCCGACCTGGGAAAAGTGCGGCCCGAGGGCAAAATGCGTCAAGCTGTTTGATCTGACCAACACTCCAATCCCCCCCCCCAACCTTTCATAGTCACAGCGGACGTTTACATTTATTGTATATTATTTTACATAAAACATTTACATTTATTGTACACTATTTTACATAAAATATTTACATTTATGGTATTTTATATTATAATATATTAAATGTTTACATTTGTTGTATATTATTTTACATAAAATATTTACTTTTATTGTATATTATTTTATAATAAAATGTTAATATTTATTACACATTATTTTAAATCAAATGTTTACCCATTCCTGCCTCAGAATATATACTTTATACTTTAAACTCTCATATTTTTTTTTTCGTAATTGAAGGATGGTGTGGTGATAGATGTAATGCCCTGCGAAATGTGTCATTGTTTTAACGGAACTACTGAGTGTGCGTGGGTGTACTGTAGCACCATAGACTGTGTAAGCATGCCGATAATTCCACCAGGGCGATGCTGCCCAGTCTGCCCGTAATGAGACTGATTTCAGGTATGTAAACGTTTGAAATCGACATTTTGTAAATTATACTACTTACAGCACTTTGCCCCCCCCCCCTCACACACACCTTACCGTGGGTATACCTACCATAGTGTTGGGAGCTTTTAAGACAGATGTGATTATAGAAATTAAATGGCCCGTCGAGGAACGTAGCTCTGTGGGGAAAATGGTATGAAGGTGGCTTTGGTACTTCGTCACTCGGTGGCTTTGGTCCTTCGTCACTCGGTGGCTTTGGTGTTTCGTTACTCGGTGGTTTCGGTCATCCGTCGTTCGGTGGCGACGTGCTGGCGTCGACGGAGTGCTTGGTACCATATATTCTTCACTTTTATTGTTTTTCTATTGTGCTGCTTTCTGTTTCAGAGTGCAAAATCCAAGACATCTGATAGAAAGTTTCTTTCCATATTGATGATATAAACGCAGACTTGGCATCTATGATTATTTTATCTCAATTTAAAATTAAAGCAACCTTCATTCTCTAAGCTTTTTTTTTTTGTACCTAACGTTTTAACTTCTTGAAACATATAGTCTGATTTTTATAATGTTATTTTTGTTTGACTTATTTTGCTATATTAGTAGAGCAATTTTCTTTATGTACACGTATTCATTTAAAAAAAGAAGTTGGTTTGTTTAATAAAATATCAAATCCAAAAGTAAGCGAACCATGCAGAGTTTAGGCCCCCGACTTCAGAATGGATCCAACTTAAATATTGTATCTTTTATTTCCCAGTATCTGTTCTTTTACTTAGGGGTCAAAACATGTCATCTGCGCACGGGGCCCCAACGAAGCTCAATCGTCGGTTGGTCCATTAAAGTTATACAGATTTTTCTCTCCACTCTATCACAACATCTTCCTGCAGCCTACATATAAAAGTCTCAAACAAAAACAGGCTTAACTATGAACTACAAAAGCTGTTAACAATAGAAAGACCCAAAAAAAAAATCTATTTTTTTAGTTATATGTTTTCTATTGTCCACATAAATCTGAAGCCGAGAAATACATTTTTATTCAGCCAGTGTCTGGATTGGTTTATTTAGTATAGGCAGCCTCGTAATCAAAGCCCTGCAGTCTAGTTCAGTACTTGTTGTGTTGATGTAGAATCTATAATAAATTCTCCATCTATTTATTTATCGAATGAATTATTCTTGATAGGACGGCCACAACAAGAATGCTGCATATCAATATAATAATGAAGAAATATAAATATACTAGCTGTACCCTGCCAAACATTTGCATAGAGTTATATCCCCTTAGGCTTGATCGACAGGCTAGGTTATTTTTTGGTTTCGGGCAGATCCGATTTTTTTTATGGTTGTATTTTAAACTGGAATACTGTTGTATTAAATCTTTACTTTCGATTTAACGCACACTGGAAATGAGTATTATTATTTTATATGATATTTTTTTCCCACGGTCACCGTTGACCTTCCAAACGGCCGCAAACTTCTGCAGGTTGTGCATCCCTGGTCTTAACTCTATAGTGTTTACTGTAAATAATAATTTAATATGATAAGCAACAAATATAAATATCTATCAGATTGAACAACGCACACACAAACACACACACACACACACACACACAAGGAACACATTAAAAATGATTGTTTTACTGTACACACTTCGCCTCTAGATACAAACACTATATATGAGTGTGTGTAGATTGCACCGGGAATGTAGAGCAGTACACACGGAGCAGGCATCATCAGACTAGTGACAATGAACCGAGCTACATAAGAAAATGTCTTCCATTCAGCATCTTAACAATAGTCATCGGCCTTCCGAGCAAGTCTCACTTATGTAATTGATTTTTTTTTTTAATAAAGGTATTAAGAGGGTATTTGCTAAATCAATAAAGTTTACAAAAAAAAACATCAGTTCACTTAAACTTCAAACATAAAATCTCAGATTTTTAGTTTGACTCCATTTTAAACATCGCTAATTGAGTGAGAGTTAAGAAAAATCTAAAAGCGAATGTTTGGCAGTGGTGATTTATTAAGAATAACAGTGGCTCAAATGTGTCTCTTATCTTTGTTTGTAAGGATATCTTACATGATTGAATTATGTAACGAATAAGGGTCAAATAGTCTTTGTTTGCGGGTGTAACGTGTAAGATTAAATTCTGTAGCGGTGGCACCAAATGTAGCTCATAGAGCCTTTATTTGTAAGAATATATTACATGATTAAATTATGTAACGAATGTGGCTCATTTAACCGTTGTTTGTAAGCGCACCTTCTAGGATTAAATTCTGCAAGTATCACTAATTTCAAGATATTGGCAACTCTCAATACTCGACATCCTGAGTCTTAGATAAAGAGAGTTGACATGAAGTATTTCGTAATGAAAGTACTCCAGTCACTTGAATGAATAGGCCAGGAGTTTTAGCAACCTACCCAGAATAAATATCTTACAAGCGTTTTGTGAAATTATTTGGTAATAACTAGTTAGTTAACATAACGAGGATTAATGACATCCTTGTTTTGAATACCTATATTGTGTTTAAATGCATTAAATAAATTTGTATTCTATATAAAATACTGTCAGCCATGACCTGAATTGTTTACAAAAAAGGCAGCTGCTAACTACAAGATTATTAAAAAATACTGAAAGATAAGACGGTACCTTCAAAAACACTGAAGCCCAGCACTTAAAAGACATTACCAAAATTATTTAAAACAAATTTATGTTAGGGGGATAGCTACTCTTGGGGCCCCTAGGGCCCTTTATCTCGTATAGCTACGTTTAAGGTGTAGAATGGGGCCCTGAAAATGCCATAACTATAACTATAGCTTATATAGTAAAAACCTTTGGCTTCTGTATATGTATTACACTGCCACATTAAAGCTTCTGCTGCGGGCAGAACGAATGGGCAACTATCAGCTACATCTTGTCAGTATCAGGAGAATGGTGAATCTCTTTGCAGCATCTGGTCACAACAATTATGCCAAGTGTGCTCGTCTCTACCTGGAGATGATGATGGGCTTACCTAACTCACATCCAGATCTACACAAGCAGCTCATGTCAGGATCACATGTTGGACGGCGTAGTAGTAAACAGTGGGCCGGACTGTCAGTTGACCTTACCATAGAGCAGGCAATGATGCGGGCCATTAAAGGTAAGGGAGGAATAACTCATGGAAGAGGAGTGACTGAGAGTGTACGCACCACATGGACTTCCACAATTCATAGGACTGCAGCTATAAGGACATCTTTAGCGCAGTTTGCTGATATTGACTACTCTCATGATGCAGTTCAGCATCCGGAAGAGGGGTAGTCCAGGATCAATAGAGGGGGGGGGGCGCAGGAGGGGGGGGGGCTCGCCCCCCTTGCCAAATCATCAATACATAATTTAAGTTATAAAGTTACAAATAAGACTGTCAAACTGTCTTTTTTCAATATGTGAGCCCCCCCCCCACCCCCAGCATATTTTGCTTGTTGCGCCACTGCCTGCTTCCATTAGTAGACCTACGTTTTAACCGTATTGACGAAGCATTAGCTTCATAAAATTAATACATAAAATTTTATGTTTGTTTAATTATATGAAAACTACTACATAAAACAAACCATATATATTAAAATAAATAAATAATACAACACTCTGAACTGATGTGAGTAGTATGGCTTTCAGACTCCGGGTGGGGCGGGCGTCAATCCGCCGGTGAAACTGGCAGTTGCTTTCACCCTGGTGCCATAATCACAGTGTTCACATGCTGGTATACACCTCTTCCTCAAATGCCCAAGGTATAAAAATTCCAAGCATTCATCATCAATTATTTCTTCATCTTTTACATCCAGCATGTCATTATCATGTAACTCTTCATCGTCAATCATTTCCACAACATTGACCAGCTCCTTGGCATTCAAACATGACTCTTCATTACAATTTTTGAAGGCTGTTATGCATGACAAACCATACTCAAAGCAGCGACACAAACGTGTCCCACAGTGTTTCCTGGATCTGGAAGTACATTTGCAACAAACCACCTTCAGAACATCTGGTGGAGCCACATTTAAGTCAGTGGCAATATGGATGTACTTTTCCTCATGAAGCTTCCATCCCCATTCGGTGTGATTCAGTATTGCTTAACAACATCAAGATATGTTCCACCTTCCAGCCACTGAACAGCACGGAGTAAGTAACCGCCGTCTACAACATGAATCGAACTGCTTGGTTTCAATGATGGTTCTACACCCTTGCAGATTTCTTTACCGAGCTGTTATTTATCAACTTTCCGCATGTAGTTATCTTTGAACAGAAAAGTAGGAAGTGTTGACAGCTCATAGCTGAAATATTTCTCCATATCAGGTGATCTTTGCATTATGACCAGAAGCCTATTAAATAGAACTGTGGGATCAACACCTGTCAAAGCTTTCTTGGAAGTTGATGAAGCATTGTTTACTTGTGCTAATGTTTTTATTTGAGATTTTCTTTTAAGGACAACATCCTTGAAGTTTTTGCCGCTCATGTTCTGAACAATATCAGTGCCAACTTCTTCAGCATTGTCGCAGTTTATATTATCAGGTTCAGATGCTGCAATACCTGATGGTATGCTGTGGAGTCTTGTGTCAGAAGTATCAAATTGATTATGTGACTTCAAGAATTCGAGAACTTTTGTGAGATCGTCAATATTTATTGATCCTGGACTACCCCTCTTCCGGATGCTGAACTGCATCATGAGAGTAGTCAATATCAGCAAACTGCGCTAAAGATGTCCTTACAGCTGCAGTCCTATGAATTGTGGAAGTCCATGTGGTGCGTACACTCTCAGTCACTCCTCTTCCATGAGTTATTCCTCCCTTACCTTTAATGGCCTGCATCATTGCCTGCTCTATGGTAAGGTCAACTGACAGTCCGGCCCACTGTTTACTACTACGCCGTCCAACATGTGATCCTGACATAAGCTGCTTGTGTAGATCTGGATGTGAGTTAGGTAAGCCCATCATCATCTCCAGGTAGAGACGAGCACACTTGGCATAATTGTTGTGACCAGATGCTGCGGAGAGATTCACCATTCTCCTGATACTGACAGGATGTAGCTGATAGTTGCCCATTCGTTCTGCCCGCAGCAGAAGCTTTAATGTAGCAGTGTAATACATATACAGAAGGTTTTTACATATACAAAGGTTTTTACTATATAAGCTATAGTAACAGTTATGTCATTTTCAGGGCCCCATTCTACACCTTATACGTAGCTATACGAGATAAAGGGCCCTAGGGGCCCCAAGAGTAGCTATCCCCCTAACATAAATTTGGTTTAAATAATTTTGGTAATGTCTTTTAAGTTTTTGAAGGTACCGTCTTATCTTTCAGTATTTTTTAATAATCTTGTAGTTGGCAGCTGCCTTTTTTGTAAACAATTCAGGTCATGGCTGACAGTATTTTATATAGAATATAGAGGACCTTTTTTACAAATTTATTTAATGCATTTAAACACAATTTAGGTATTCAAAACAAGGGTGTCATTAATCCTCATTATGTTAACTAACTAGTTATTACCAAAAAATTTCACAAAACGCTTGTAAGACATTAATTCTAGGTACGTAGTGTAATATTTATTCAACTCCTAGCCTAGAAGGTAACAAAATGAATACGTAAATATCGTGTACTGCATCTGTCAAGTTTCTAGCATCTACAGTGAGTATACCATAATGCACACTCTCTGTTACAGAGTAGATATTTTCGCAGCGATAACCTGCTCAATGACTTTTCTCTCTCCCTCTCTCTCCCTCTCACTTGGGCTATTAATTCAAAGAGCATTGCATGCCTACCGAACCCTAACTAATGCCCCCCCACCACAGCATAAACTTGTCCTCTCTCTCTCTCTCTCTCTCTCTCTCTCTCTCTCTCTCTCTCTCTCTCTCTCTCCCGTACAACCCCTTCCCTCTCTATAGGGCTTGAAAGTCTGACGTCACAAGCGCCATTTTGGTTCCAACCATAACCATACTCGCCCGATAGTGTTGTTTTCATAGACATACATGTAGATGTCTATTATTGCTTTTAAAATATTGAATATTATCATAAAGACTGGTACAATATATTGCTCCAGACTGTAACCATCGACCGGAACGTGAAACTTGTTCTTTTTTTTTTGCTTTTCTGATGGTAATAACTTTACTTATAAGTAAAAACTTTACTTCAGAAATGGATTCACTAATACTATTAAGGTAAGGTTTGTATGATGTGAGTGACTGCCTTGTTTCTATTTGTAGCTTAATCATTAGTGGGACTGAAATCATTATAAAAGTAACCAAAAAATATGTAAAGAATTTACTGTAAACATATTCAACGTTCCCTCTAAGGTGTGGTATGAAGTGAGCAAAAAATTTTGTCTCTGAGCGACATTTTTGTTTGAGGCCAAAATTTGTGAGCGATTTAAGCGATGTCGTCCATCGGAGTGAGCGATCGTACGTGTAGTATGAGCGACGCTCTGAATTCGTGTGAGCGATCGCTCATGCGCTCAGCTTAGAGGGAACATTGAACATATTGTTTTTATTACTGTATTTCGCGATAAATTGTATCACGTAAGGATAATATACTGTCTTTACACTTTAAGGATAACATTGAAAAATGATTTAATATTACTTGTGGAAATCGTACCATACCAGACAAATTAATTATTATATTAATATATAGTCGATTTTGATTCATTATATATTATTATGTACTAAATGAACTTATTGAGTTTTGGGCTGGTCTGTTAGTGTTAATATTGTTAATAGTCTAATATTACATTTTTATATTTGTAAAACTTATTGTTACTTCAATATTTTTTCTTAGACAACAGGACAAACAACTTTCCAGGCTGTGATCATGTCAAGCTAGAAATGGGACTAATGATATGGGATCTGAATCTTTCTAAGAAACAAAAACTCTTTCTTTAACAAGAAAGACCAAGTTAAATATTAAAGAGATAGGGTCTACAACTGCCAATTTTATTAAGACAGTGAACTAGAAGATAATGTTATTTTTTTTTTGTATGGAAAATAAACAAGAAAGATATAATAACCGCCTTTAGTCTTTATTAAATAGTCAAATAATGAAATTTACAGAAATTCTTGATAAAGGTCAGAAACATTGCATGCAATCATAATATATACACCCGTCTAACATAATTATTTTGAAATTGTTTAAATATAAGAGTACAGTACCAGTATCACACATTTTTGAAGAATATATAAAGGCTATAAAAAGCATTGTCTATAGTATAGTCTCTCCATGAAATAGTTTAGTCTCTTCATGAAAACTTCAATTATGACTTCACCAGCCCATCAGCAGAATCTCCAAGACATTCACTTCCCTCTTGCCATATTCCAGTTTGAATGACTGAAAGGTTTGTTATGGAAGTGAAAATACTAATTGCCTCAGCTCCTACAAAATTGAGTGTACTTGAGGTGTAGGGTTAAGTGCAATTTTATTCTTTAATCAGTTTAAAATCATAGTCGGCATTGCTTAATATTATCATCCTAACAATAATTCGAATAAATTAATATAAGCTAATTACTGAAATATCCACGTACCTTCACTTAGTAATCATTATTTTTCTTAATAGAATAATCTCTCCAAGTAGACAAGTGATACACATTGATGCTGTGTAAAGCTGGTTCCATGACAGTGTAGTCAACTTCTCTACGACCATTAAATGTAATAAAACACTGATAAAAACATTTTCATGTTCGAACAATATCAGTCAGCTACAACATGTCACATTATGTAGCGTTTTGCACATATATCTAAAAATATAATATCTTTTGAAGCTATTTAATGAGAGTACACATTGACGCTATGGCTATTATCACTGGGTTCCACGGATGTGTGGAAACAAAATGGCGATCGTGACGTCACGACTTTCACGCCTTATTATTTCTCTTTGTCACATAATCTACCAACCTGTTGACTAAACGTTTCACCATTATGAATGCCCTGACTCAGTCCTTACTGTTACAAGTATTTCCGCTTGATACTAATTATCTCGAACTCTGATAACTAATTGAATTCTTGAATCCAACACACTTTAAAAAAAAATCTTCAACATTTCAGCCGATGGAAGAATTGTAAGTTGATAATGTATGTAGTCTGACCAATTAAAAACAGGTTGCAACGTTGATTACGTCAACCAGGAGAAACCTAAGTGCGTCTTTTTTTTTTTTGAAGTCTAGAGCGACTGTTATAATGGGGCATTTGAGACAAACGTTAATCCTCAAGGGCTCATCCCCACCCCAGTTAGGCGCAGGGCAAGGAATTGTCGACCCCCAGATGTAAACACCCACCCCCCATCCCCAAAGTTCGCCTCATAGTCACAAAATTTATACTTTCAAAAATGTATTGGTGTAATTTTGGTAGATCTCAACTCAATTTGAATGCTAAAGAAATGTAAATCTGATAATATAAAAATAAAATTCTGGACTAATAATGGGACTGCCATTTGTAACAACAATTCATTGTGAGGGTTTGTGCTTGCAAGAAAAACAAACTGATACCAGTTTACTTTCCAAAGTCCATATCACCAGACGAGCATCAACAATTTAAGTCTTTGAAAGAGTTACAGGAACCTCCTGGAAGAAACTTTTTTATTGTGCGCCCCATTCATTGCACCCCATTAATTGCACCCCCGTTCATTGCAACCCATTCATTGCGCCCCCGTTCATTGCACCCCCGTTCATTACATCCCCATTCATTCCATCCCATTCATTGCGCCACGTTCATTGCACCTCATTCATTGCACCCAATTTAATGCACCCCGTTCATTACATCCCCATTCATTGCACCCCATTCATTGCAACCCATTCATTGCAAACCATTCATTGCACCCAATTTAATGCACCCCTGTTCATTGCAACCCATTCATTGCAACCCATTCATTGCAACCCATCCATTGCACCCCATTCATTGCAACCCATTCATTGCACCCCATTCATTGCACCCCATTCATTGCAACCCATTCATTGCACCCTTTGCCACTGCACACTTTTGGTTGCACACTTTTATGAATAACTTGTGTCACTTGTATTAATTTAGAAAATGTATTTTTTTTCTATAAATATTTATGTGTTTTATTAGCGCGTGGTCTGTCACAAGAGACTAGAGAAAAGAGTGCATAATTTGTTTCATTTTGAATCAATAAATTAAGATATCGACACAATCAGATTCAGGTAAAAGACATTCCAGTGCACAAATAGCACATGCATTATTACTTTAAACACATACAATATCTTCAATGAAGTCTCTAATGGATGGTAACTGCTTGAATGTTTGCTCAGTGTAACATATAAACGAGAATATTTTGTGAGGCTAAAGCTGCTAGTTTGGCAGACCAGTTCCCTAGATGGCCAAAATGAGATGAAGTCAGATGTTGATAATGTGATGTTATTTAAATTTACATACCTAAATGTATTAAACTGCAAAAGAACATTCAATGGCAATGAAAGATATCTTGAGAACTAAGTGATCTTTAGGATTATTATTTCTAGCTAATAACAATACAAATACAGCTGAGAAATTAATTTATTGAAAATGGAGCTAAATAAATATAGACACAATTTCAAGTCTTTATGATAGAGTCATCGAATGATGGATAGATTTATAAATCTCTTCAAACACAACCTGAAAAAAGAAAGGTTTGATAATAAAATCCAGATGATTACTTTAATTATTATTGTTTTAAATTAATTTAATTATTATTGTTTTAAATTAATTTAATTATTATTGTTTTAAATTAATTTAATTATTACTGTTTTAAATTACTTTAGTTATTATTGTTTTAAATAACTTTTATTATTATTGTTTTAAATTACTATTATTATTATTGTTTTTAATTATTTAATTATTATTGTTTTAAATTACTTTAATTATTATTGTTTTAAATTACTTTAATTATTATTGTTTTAACTATCAATTTATTTCACATTTAAAAAAGTATTCTTGGGTTAAAAATCTTTTGCATAATATTACGTCTTAACATATGTATCGACCGAACATGCTTTTTTACATTTGGAAAGACAATGTTTGTATCGGCTATAGCTTAGATACTGGACAATATGTTTTCATCCCATTTTATTGTAGAAACAAAGATGTCTGTACTAATTACAAAATCTACAGGGTACTTCTGCAAGTCTAAAAGAAGTCCTTACACATTCAAGGTAGTTGTAATCAGAGACGTGTACAATGATAGTCAGACACTTTGAGTTCCTAATTTTAAATGGATTCATTTATTTATATTAAATATATTTCATTAAGAGGGCCGCTGTGCTGTACTTTTTTCTAGGGCTCTAAAAAAATCTTTGCTGAAATCTCTGTCTAGGGCCCTAGATGACTTAAGACCGGCTCTGTACCCAGATGACTTAAGACCGGCTCTGATAGTGACGAATAAAAATTTTGTTTTAAACACAACACGTTTACAAATCAGTAACTGTTTTTTTTTAAACGGACCTGGGGGGGGGGGGCGGGACAGGGTTAAGTGTTTAAGTGTTCAGATCTTATATTGAACAATAAATGGAGCTGTATGACGGGACGGATGGTCATGTGTTATTGACCTGAAGGTCCCTGGTTAGATCTTCGGTGAGGACGAATGGATTTTTCAGGTCACGGATAATGTTTAATACCCTCGCTATATCTCCCGTGGTGCCTCCATAGTCATTGCACTATCGGCTATAGTGGAGATGAAAGGAGGGCATGGCTAACACCGTCCCATTTGTGGTTTTTATAGGATCTAAGAGATCTCATTTCATCCTTACAGTGATCTTCTCAATCATCTGATCATCTGATGTATACGAGAAACAGCCTGTTAAGTTTGGATGATTTTAAAGTGGATGAAGATTTATAGACTCAAAGACTGGAAGATATCATTGATGAATCTGTCAATTATGGTAGCGTTAACAAGAGTTTCAGAGAAACAATTTAAAAATTATACCGCATAAGCCAATAAATATCCGAACACCGTGTATGATTAAATAATGATATTCTTTAAGAAATACCATGAATATTTTCTGATGTTCATTAAGATAATGATACAATTGTTTTAATCTTCAAAATGAATATGTCGAAACTAAACTAAATAAAAAAAAATATTAAAAAAACATCTCTGCAGTAAATTTCGACTTGGTTTTTTTTGTGTCTACGAACCTGGTTGGAGGTTTACTCAGGGCAGGATGAACAGCAGTATCCTTCCTTGGTGATTGGCGACGCCCCATTTGGGCACTCGTGCGACTCACAGTAGGTCCTTGTACATTTTAGAGATCCGTTCTCACAAAGACAAGATTGACATGCATCTACTTGGTACATCTCACCTTCCTTAATAATGAACAATATTGTAAGGTTTAACTAGGTTAATGTGGATGAATTAGAAACATTGATATGGTATTGTTTTAAAACTTCACGCATTCATTAATTTACAGTACGGTGACGTCTAGCTTGGCCATTACGGCGACAGTGTGGCGTTCAGGCTCAGGGTCCGATCAGAGTAGTGTAGATGATTGGTTCGAACCCCAGAGACTCAGGTCGTCTGTGTATTCAATGGTGCGCACCATCCCCCCCTTACTTATGATTATCTAAGAATCAACTACCACGGGGATGTGGTAAAGAGGAACTACATGATCCGGGACAATAGCAGCAGAACCGTTCTTAGGAAAAAGTAATCAAATGTCAAATCTCTGTCCTAATCCTACCCCCCCCCCTTTACTACTAAACAGGTAATTTCAATTATTACTGCCGATTAAATCTAAGAAGTCAGACAAATACTTCAACCCCTCAAACATCGTAGGAAATCTCTGTCTAGTGCCCGATCCCCTTAAACATCGCAGGAAGTTCCCGCCTAGTGCTCCCCCCCCCCCGCCGGGCTAAATATCAATACTTAAAAAAAGTCTCTTGATATAAGATCAAGAAATAGTACCCTACGCTAAAAGCGAGTCAAGGCGGTGATAAATTAATCTTTGTGAGGTGCAACATCTGGCATTCTGTTCAGTTTGAGACGCTGTGTATCTGGATATGAACTTTTTTTGTTTAAGTCGTAACCCCTTTCAATTACTCGACTCGTCTAAAAAAGATTGGGCTACCATTTAACTAATTAAATTGACTTTCATTTAAAGATCATACATATATACATATAGGGTGGGACAAAAAAATTGAGAACATCATATAAAATACGAATTATTAAAACATATAATTTAATTAATTGTATTGTTTCATGTAATTTGGTTTGCAATGTATTTAGCCAATCAGAAATCCTGTTCAATGTGTCCTCCCTGCTTATCAACAACTTTTTCTAAGCGTAGACGCCACTCTTTTATGCTACTGTCAATACATCACTGTCCCAGATTTCTCCACTTTTCAATTATTGCCAACTTTAGCTGCTCCACTGAGGTAAATTTTCGTCGAATGTAGACTTTTTCTTGCAAAGCACCCCATAGGGCATAATCTTCTGGGTTTAAATCAGGACTGTTCGGTGGCCACATGTCTGGCTCAATGAAGTTAACATTCTACTGACGAAGAAAGTTGATCGTATTTCTGGCTGTGTGAGAAGGAGCCCCGTCTTGCTGTAATGTCCAGTTTTGACGAACACATTCCGCTTAAATTACAGGCAACAAACCTTCTCTTAGAACATGTTCACAATAGTATTCACTGTTTACTTTGGCACCTGGTTCAACGAACACAATATCAGTTTTCCCCATTAGAGAAACACCAAATGATACCATGATACCATTTCTACGCAATGTTCTCATTTTTTTTGGCCCACCCTGTATATATATATATATGGGCGTCGCAAGAAAATTTTCCAGGAGGGGGGCACAAAGACCCATTTTCTAATTTAACTCACCATGCCATACAGGTTCAGTTATCAATTAAATTAAATATAACATTAATAATTTATATTGACATAAATAAATGCATTTGAAAATTCAAACATTTTGACAACAAACACAAGCAGATTCGATTTAGTTTTTTTTTTGTTGTTGTTAATTTGGCCATTTATAACTTGATTAGGCCTTCGAAAATGCTCTTGGCATTCATCTTTATTTAACTGTCAACTCTGTTGGTTTATAATATTCTGAAATGAGTGAATTTTTAAATTAATGTTAAATTAATTCAGACCCCTGATTTTAGAGCTGACAATGATGTAAACAGAGTTTTTAGATATGCATGGTTATCAGACTATTCACCGTGGCTTGTATATTAAAAAGTGCCTTTTGCAAATATTGCTTGTTGTATCCGCAAAAAAGTAATTCGCGCTAATCAGGGGGCATTTGTAATCAAACCGTGCACAAAATGTAAAGATTTCAACGAAGATGCAATTAGCCAGATGCAAAGCACATGGCACGAAGACTCATGAAGATGCAAGCAATTTTGTTGCATGATTGGAAGCCAAAGCAGTTTTTATAGATGAGCAGTTGAGCTCATCATTTAGAAGACAATTTCAAGAAATTCCTAACTAACTGAGTCCTATCATTTCTACAATCGTATTTTGCGGCATGCATGATTTAGAACTTCGTGGAAAAGAATCAAATTCTTGTAATGTTTATCCCCTGGTTCTTGGTAATCATTTGTCAATTGGTTCTTGTAGTGCTAAGTATATCTCGGCACCTACGCAAAACACTATAATCGAAATTTATGGGTCTCTCTTGCGCGAAGACATTGTTCGTGAAGCAAATAATTGTTGCATTTTCTACACTTGCCAACGAGACAATTGTCATTTTAGGCATTGAGCAGATGTCACTTGGTGTTAGATTTGTCAAAGAACAAAATTCCTCGGCTATATACCTACATTTGTTGTTTGTTTAGTTATTTTTCAAACATATTCATCAAAGCTAGAAGCTGTAACCCACAAATTGCAGTCCGTGCATTTAGTTTTACTGGCAGTACAAACATACATTGAAGAATTGTTGACTACATCGGCTGTTGATCGACAGATTTGTGATGATAGGTATAAGGAAAATATTAGAGTTACAAAAGGTGTTGCAGATGACATTGGTGTCGACATTCAACCTCCACGACAAGCTGGAAGACAAATGAGCAGGGACAATCCAAAAGTTGATTTGCCTGAGGGCTATTTTAGAATAACTGTTTTTATACCCTACTTTCATTCTATTATATCATCGCTGAAAATTCGTTTTTGAATAGAAAATAAATCAGCATTTTCCCTTTTTACTTTTGAATCAATTTTTGATGACAAAATTAGAAACTCGTATTTTAAATATCAAGCAATGGCTTTTGCTGATTATTACGCATTTGACAATTCAATCGAGGAGAGTAAAACCTGGTATGATATATGCAAAAGTAAAAGCAGTAAAGGGGGAAAAACAGAAACGATGACTTTATGTGAGGTTTTAGATGAACCAATTTTTTTCCCCATGATTAAGATCATTTAAACCACTAATGGGGCGGGTTTTATGGTGCCCTTCTTTCATCCCTACCATAGCCGGTAGGGCAATGACCATGGAGGCACCACGGGAGATATAGCGAGGGTATTAAACATTATCCATGACCTGAAAAATCCATTCGTCCTCACCGAAGATCTAACCAGGGACCTTCAGGTCAATAACACATGACCATCCGTCCCGTCATACAGCTCCATTTATTGTTCAAACTAAGATCTGAACACTTAAACACTTAACCCTGTCCCGCCCCCCCCCCCCCCAGGTCCGTTTAAAAAAAAACAGTTACTGATTTGTAAACGTGTTGTGTTTAAAACAAAATTTTTATTCGTCACTATCAGAGCCGGTCTTAAGTCATCTGGGTACAGAGCCGGTCTTAAGTCATCTAGGGCCCTAGACAGAGATTTCAGCAAAGATTTTTTTAGAGCCCTAGAAAAAGTACAGCACAGCGGTTCTTAATGAAATATATTTAATATAAATAAATGAATCCATTTAAAATTAGGAACTCAAAGTGTCTGACTATCATTGTACACGTCTCTGATTACAACTACCTTGAATGTGTAAGGACTTCTTTTAGACTTGCAGAAGTACCCTGTAGATTTTGTAATTAGTACAGACATCTTTGTTTCTACAATAAAATGGGATGAAAACATATTGTCCAGTATCTAAGCTATAGCCGATACAAACATTGTCTTTCCAAATGTAAAAAAGCATGTTCGGTCGATACATATGTTAAGACGTAATATTATGCAAAAGATTTTTAACCCAAGAATACTTTTTTAAATGTGAAATAAATTGATAGTTAAAACAATAATAATTAAAGTATTTAAAACAATAATAATTAAAGTAATTTAAAACAATAATAATTAAATAATTAAAAACAATAATAATAATAGTAATTTAAAACAATAATAATAAAAGTTATTTAAAACAATAATAACTAAAGTAATTTAAAACAGTAATAATTAAATTAATTTAAAACAATAATAATTAAATTAATTTAAAACAATAATAATTAAATTAATTTAAAACAATAATAATTAAAGTAATCATCTGGATTTTATTATCAAACCTTTCTTTTTTCAGGTTGTGTTTGAAGAGATTTATAAATCTATCCATCATTCGATGACTCTATCATAAAGACTTGAAATTGTGTCTATATTTATTTAGCTCCATTTTCAATAAATTAATTTCTCAGCTGTATTTGTATTGTTATTAGCTAGAAATAATAATCCTAAAGATCACTTAGTTCTCAAGATATCTTTCATTGCCATTGAATGTTCTTTTGCAGTTTAATACATTTAGGTATGTAAATTTAAATAACATCACATTATCAACATCTGACTTCATCTCATTTTGGCCATCTAGGAACTGGTCTGCCAAACTAGCAGCTTTAGCCTCACAAAATATTCTCGTTTATATGTTACACTGAGCAAACATTCAAGCAGTTACCATCCATTAGAGACTTCATTGAAGATATTGTATGTGTTTAAAGTAATAATGCATGTGCTATTTGTGCACTGGAATGTCTTTTACCTGAATCTGATTGTGTCGATATCTTAATTTATTGATTCAAAATGAAACAAATTATGCACTCTTTTCTCTAGTCTCTTGTGACAGACCACGCGCTAATAAAACACATAAATATTTATAGAAAAAAAATACATTTTCTAAATTAATACAAGTGACACAAGTTATTCATAAAAGTGTGCAACCAAAAGTGTGCAATGGCAAAGGGTGCAATGAATGGGTTGCAATGAATGGGGTGCAATGAATGGGGTGCAATGAATGGGTTGCAATGAATGGGGTGCAATGGATGGGTTGCAATGAATGGGTTGCAATGAATGGGTTGCAATGAATGGGTTGCAATGAATGGGTTGCAATGAATGGGTTGCAATGAACAGGGGTGCATTAAATTGGGTGCAATGAATGGTTTGCAATGAATGGGTTGCAATGAATGGGGTGCAATGAATGGGGATGTAATGAACGGGGTGCATTAAACTTAAACTTAAGCCATGACCTGAAATATCCATTGGTTCTCACTGGAGATCGAACCAGGGACTCTCAGGTCGACAGTCGAGCGCTTTATCACACGACCCCCCCCCCGGCTCTTCCAGTAACAACAGGCACATTCGAGAGATCATTTAGCACTCTAAGACGAGTAGAAACGTGGCTACACTCAACAACTGGTGCTGATCGTTTATCTGGTCTTTGTATGATGAGTATCAAACATTTAAAGAAAATGTTATCCATTGATTTGAACAAATACCAAGACGTTTACAATTTTTGTTTCGGAATAAATAGTTTAAAATTACAATATTATTTCTGTATCAGTGTAATTTATAATTTTATACTTTATTTTATTAGTTCAGTTCCTATTCGACACTGAAACCATTTTTTTTTAAAATTACAATAATGTAATCAGTTATTCTTGCAGAGATAATTCTTTTTTATGTTTGATATATGTACATCGTCTTCAATGAAATAAACTTTCAGGAAATTTAGTTCTGTTTTATTGTGACAACTTTATTACATTTTTCCGAAATGCCCCCTCTTGCCCCCCCCCCCCCAGGATACGCCCATGTATATATATATATATATAAATAGATCATTTAATAAAATAAATTACAATTGTTTGTTTAATTAGGCACACATAATTTAACGTTATTTAGAATTCATTGTTTACTAAAATGACTAATTAGTATATATGATCTAAGACAGGGATGTCACACTAGAGACCCGAGGGCCGCATGCCGCCCTTTGCTTCCATTTGTTGCCCGAGCAAACAATGCATGAGCTGACCAACATTTTTTCTACAATTTTTTACTTCTTTGTTTTTCTTTTATCAGATTTTAAAACTCATTACAGTATGAATACAATATAGCAATCGTATTGATTTATCGGAGAGTCATATTGCTATATGTAGTTAAAATAACCTGCAAATAGTTTTAATCAATGACTTCAATTAATTGTCGAATGCGGCCATCATGACAACACAATGTAATCAATATTATTCTTAAAAATATTTTTTTCATCAAAATCTAATTATTTTGTCTTTTGTAAATTACCAGTATGTTTCTATCACATTACCTCATAAATTGATCCATTTTTCTCACAAGATCCGGTTTTTTCCTTGCCGTTTGTTACAGCAAAGATCATGGTGAGTATGCAACATACAATGATCACCTTCATTTCAAGATTCTGAAATATTAACTACAAACTCAATACGGGGATAGGGATATGGATGTCATGCTACAAATAAAAGAGCACAACATGAATGTCTAGGCAGAGCCGTACCTAGCTATTGTGGAGCCCTGTGCGAATTATATTTTTCTCCCTATCAGAAAAGTGCGAAAAAATAATAATTTAACAGCGCTCTTCCGGCGCTACTTCAGAGGATGGCAGCATGTGTGGCCACACAACCCGTAATACGACTTCAGAGTATGGCAGCATGTATGGCCACACAACACGTGGTACTACTTCAGAGTATGGCAGCATATGTGGCCACACAACCCGTATTGCTACTTCAGAGTATGTCAGCATATGTGGCCACACAACCCGTAGTGCTACTTCAGAGTATGTCAGCATATGTGGCCACACAACCCGTAGTGCTACTTCATAGTATGGCAGTATGTGTGGCTACACAACCCGTAGTACTACTTCATAGTATGGCAGTATGTGTGGCTACACAACCCGTATTGCTACTTCAGAGTATGTCAGCATATGTGGCCACACAACCCGTAGTGCGACTTCAGAGTATGTCAGCATATGTGGCCACACAACCCGTATTGCTACTTCAGAGTATGTCAGCATATGTGGCCACAGAACCCGTAGTGCTACTTCAGAGTATGTCAGCATATGTGGCCACACAACCCGTATTGCTACTTCAGAGTATGTCAGCATATGTGGCCACACAACCCCTAGTGCTACTTCAGAGTATGTCAGCATATGTGGCCACACAACCCCTAGTGCTACTTCATACGATATGTCATGTAAGCTAGGTCCAGTAGTACAGGAAGGGCTGGGCGGTTTGTTTTGCCACACAGAGCGTAGAAGAGGAAGGATCCCGAAATGTTTTTTTTTTACTGATTTTGTAATCTGGAGGAAATTAAAAATTAAAAATAATCATAACTTGCAAAAGGTGTAACAATAGTTAACTACGGTTATAGATGCTTAGAATACGTCACTATGTCTTTATAAAAGCCGCTACTCCTTGAAAGTTACTTCATTAGGACCAATAGGCAAATAGAACAAATGATTTGTTTCCCTAAAGTTTCATTACTATTATACTATAAAATATATTTTTTTTTAATGTTTGATTTAGATATTGATATAAAGCATTGAAAACCGATTTGTAAAAATAAACATAAAATGTAAAATAACATCTGAGAAAATACACTAGCCTGAAAAATTGTATGATAAAAGGTACACTAGTTTCACATATGAAGTTACAGTTTGATATAACTTAGAGAGAGAGAGAGAGAGAGAGAGCATGCATATGTATGGACTAACAAGTGATGGTTGTTATTAATAATTAAAAACATGTTACGGTAAACTATTGCCAATTCTAGTCAGATTAATTAGCTAACCTGTTTTATGAGACAATGGTCTTGAAACGATGCAGCCAAATCGTTACAGTTTGTTTATCAGTGACCAGTGTTAAAAAATGATCATTCAAAAATGTGAGATTATCTCTCAACAGCTTGTGCCACAGTATTTAAATAACAGGCTAATACTTGTTGCAAGTACATTGGTCCACGTACTGATGTATTCATAATGTGTATGAACCAGGGCTGGGCATTGGGTGTCGGCTGTGTAGGCTGTGTCGGCAGTTTTCGTCCGGTGTCGGCGTTTGTACTTTTCCCGATGTCGGTGTCGGCATTTGTACTTTGCCCGGTGTCGGCATTTGTACTTTTCCCGGTGTCGGTGTCGATGTCGGCATTTGTACTTTGTCCGGAGTCGGTGTCGGTGTCTGTGTTGGCGTTTGTAATTTACCCGGTGTCGGTGTTGGTGTCGGCTTTTGTACTTTGTCCGGAGTCGGTATCGGCATTTGTACTTTGCCCGGTGTCGGTGTCGGAATTTGTACTTTGCCCGGTGTCGGTGTCGGAATTTGTCCTATGTCCGGAGTCGGTGTCGCCGCCAAAACTCGCCCCAAAAACGTGAGAGAAAAAATACAGTTCTTAGCCAATGTTTTATTTAAAGTGTTCATCAAGTTCTTTTTTTTGTTTGTAAATCTGTTTATTAACAAATGTATTATTTACTGGTCCGTGGACGGGGTTTTGAGACCACAGCGTTAGTGGGTGCCCAGCACAGCAAGTAATGGGTCAATGGGTCATGGGTCAATGGGTCAAATGGGTCGCAAAATTGGATGGGTCACACGGGTCATGTGTCAATGTTCCCTGACCCACGACTCATCCTGATTCTCCGCCCGACCCTTAAAAAAAAACCCGTCGTCGCGCGATTTTTTTAAATTTCACAATGGTTTCTATGGAGACGGCCGCCATCTTGAAAATAACAACATTCAATGGGTCATGGGTCATGATGGGTCTGAGTCAAGAACTTGATGGGTCATATGGGTCATGGGTCAAGCTGAGTGACCAATTACTTGCTTTGGTGCCCAGGCAGCCGGCCAGTATGGTTATTCTTTAGAGCGGCAACTTCCAGATAACGGAAAGCAATAGGAAAACGCTACAAATGAATCGGTATATCAAACTTTATAGTTGCACTAGTTGCAAGTACCCGGCTTTGCCCGGGTTTAAAATAAGGTTTTCTGTTTACCTTCTGTTTTCTCCCTACCCCCTCTCTCCCTTCCTCTCTCTCTCCCTCCCTCCCCCCCCCTCTCCCTTTCCCTCCCTCCCTTTCTCCCTTTCTCCCTCCCTCCCTCCCTCTCCCTCCCTCTCTCCCATCTCTCTCCGTCCCTCTCCCCTCTCCCCCCCTTCTCTCCCCCCGTCCATCCTCCTCCCTCCTCCTTCCCTCTCTCTCCCTCCCTGCCCCCTCTTTCTCTTTCTCTTCCTCCCATTTCTCCCATCCTCTCCCTCTCCTTCCCCTCCCCTCTCTCTTCCTCCCTAACCCCTCTCTCCCTCCTTTCTCCCTCCCTCCCCTTTCCACCTCTCTCTCCCTCCCCCTCTCTCCCCCTTCCTCCCTCCCTCATTCCCTCTCTCTCCCTCCCTGCCCCCTCACTCTTTATCTCTCTCCCTCTCTCACTCCCTCTCCTCTCTCTCCCTCCCTACCCCCTCTCCCTCCATTCACTCTCTCTCCCTCTCCCCCTGCTCCCTCTCCCCCTGCTCCCTCTCCCATCTCCCTCTCTCTTTATCTCTCTCTTTATCTCTCTCTCCCTCCCCCTCTCTCTCTCTCTCTCTCTCTATATATATATATATATATATATATATATATATATATATATACTTATTATTATGGCTTCACACTTCTTCTAAAATCCTTCTTCATTCCTTTACCTTCCTCAAACTGTACAAATCAGAGAGCATGAAAAAACAACAATTCTTTGCATCACAAAGGCACAATACAGCACCAGCGCGCAAGTTCTATTCGATCATCGGGAAATGACGTCACAGAGGAATTTTATTTATGGCGCCGTCGAGATTACTTTAATATAGTAAAATACTAAAATAAAAAAAAAATAATTACAATAAAACTACACATCGAGATGAAACGAAACATGTCCTATAACCTTCCCCATGTAATTATGTGTATGTGTAACAAATTTCACGTTATTTGTTTGTCTGGATCTTGAGTTATAAGGGAACAGACAGACAGACACACAGACAGACAACAAATGCGTCTTATTAGTATAGAGATAATATGTGCACGAATATTACCAGTCGATTTGATTATACATAAAATTAAAAAAAATATCGATAGCAAAAAAAAAAGTATAAATATACATTTAGAAGTGCGTCTTTACATATACCATGATAAATATACAGGGAAAATAAATATACAGTTACTTCCTTTGCCCCCCCTCCCTTCCCGGTGTTGGTGTCGGCGGCTTTTAGAAAACCGACACCGGTGTCGATGTGTCGGTGTCGGCGGAAGTTGCAATACTAACACCGATGTCGATGTGTCGGTGTCGGCGGAAGTTGCAATACTAACACCGATGTCGGTGTCAATATTGATATAGATGAACTTAAAAAAAATTAATTTGTTTTATTTTGTTACAAATACCTTTAGATTGTGAAACACGACACAAGCGGAACAACCCTTCCTAAAGTTACTGTATTACTCTGCATATAAGTGCATGCCCTTGGCAGTCATACTTCACTTAGTTTACCTGGAAAAGTTATTGTTGTAGCTTACATCACTTAAAGTATCACACAATACCATTTGAATGTGATACGTGAATCTATTATTTAAAAATATGAATATATATAAAAAAATCGGATTAAAATAAACTTTCAGTTTTATTGTCTATTTAATTTGGTACTAAAATTTCCCGCCAGGAGTCATATAGTCTTAGATGCAAGTGAACTTTGTAAGATTAAGTTCTGCAAAGCTGGCTCCAAATGTGGCTCAAAATGTCTTTGTTTGTAAGAATATATCACATGATTAAATCTTGTAACGAAATAGCTCATATAACCGTTGTTTGTAAGTGCACCTTCTAGGATTAAATTCTGCAAATATCACTAATTTCATGATATTGGCGACTCTCAGTACTCGACATCCTCAGTATCAGATAAAAGTAGTTGATATAAGAATTTCGTAATGAAAACAATCCAGTCACTTGAATAAAGGTAACAAAATAAATACGTAAATATCGTGTGCTGCATCCGTCAAGTATCTAGCATCTACAGTGAGTATACCATAATGCACACTCTCTGTTACAGAGTAGATATTTTCACAGATATAATCTGCTTAATGACTTCTCTCCTTCTCTCCATCTCTCTCCCTCTCTCTCGAACTATTAATTCAAAGAACATTGCCTGTCTATCGAACCCTCACTAATACCCCCCCCCCCCGCCCACCACCCCAGAATAAACTTGTCGTCTCTCTCTCTCTCTCTCTCTCTCTCTCCCGTACAACCCCTTCCCTCTCTATTATTTCTCTTTGTCAATAATCTACTAACCTGTTAACTAAACGTTTCACTATTATGAATGCCCTGACTCAGTCCTTACTTTTACAAGTACTTCCGCTTGATACTAATTATCTCGAACTCTGATAACTAATTGAATTCTTGAATCCAACGCACTTTAAAAAAAAAAATCTTCAACATTTCAGCAGATGAAAGAATTGTAAGTTGATAATGTATGTTGTCTGACCAATTAAAAACAGATGTTTGCAAAGTTGATTACGTCAACCAGGAGAAACCTAAGTGCGTCTTTTTTTTTTGGAGTCTAGAGCGAATGTTATAATGGGGCGCTTGAGACAAACGTTAATCATCAACGGCTTGTCCCCTACCCCAAATTAGACGCAGGGCAAGGGATTGTCGATCGCTATCGCTGTACAAAACCCCCAGCGGACAAAATCCCCGCGGACATAACCCCCCCCCAGTGGACAAAACAATGGTCAAAAGTTAAAAAAAAAAGTTCCCTTCTTAGCCCTAACGGGCCTTCGGGGCAGGTGAAGTGTAGAATTCATCTGTTTCTATAACCTCGGCATATGAAGGGATTGTGTGGTTAGCACAACGTCTAGCCGCCTTTACTTCCCCAACTTAAGTCAGGTACCCATTTAAAGCTGGGTGGACTTGTGGGACGACTTTGCACCACATTTCACCTGGAAAAATTCCATGGGCCTCACCGAGGATCGAACCCAGGACTCTCAGGTCGACAGTCGAGTATCTACACCACTCGGCCATCCGTCCCTTGTTAACTTTACATCAAAAGGAAGCTTATCTTACCGGGTAAAACAAACAAATGTAAAAGTTTTAGTCAAGGTCAAGACTGGCCGTATCTGAATTCTACCTTTCATTTCTCTCGCCAGGCTGCCATTTGATGGCAGACGGTAAAACAAACAGCATAAGGACCGCAGTGGTCGAAAGTCAATCCTTTATTTAGGTCAAACAACATAAGAACAGGCCTATTGATATACTGTGTTGACAGACATGATCTCTTATATCGACATGCATTTACCTTAGCCCATGGTCAAGATTATTTATATAGAAGAATCATTGATATTGGCTTAAATTCGATCTTATATAGAAGTATCAATAATATTGACTTAAGGTATGAATACACCAAGACGAAATTCCGGTATCTAAGGGCATTGCGAATTCCGTCTCTGTTTCGCTGCAGTGATATTCTAATGAGAACATGTACACCGGTCAGGAATTCCGTTGCGGAACAGCGAAAGTTTTCAGTTTCGCTGCTTGCAGAGTTTTTTCCGGAGAGCTACATTTTCCGTCATGATAAACAAACAAAATGGCTGCTTAGAAACGTCGATTCGAATAGAAAAAATGATTCACACATGTGTATATTTATTAAAAACAACAACAACAAAGTGAATTTTGACAGAAAAACATAAATTACTTAAAGTTTTGGCCGGCAACAGTCTTTGTATATGAATTTCTGAAAGGAAAATATACATCTTCTATCTACATATTCTACAAATGAAATTTCTTTCGATCGAAACGCTGTCTGAAACATAAATGCTATTAAATAAATGTTTGGCTGATCATCAAAACAAAAAAAAAATGAACGGATACCGATCGAATAAAAAGTTAAAAAAAAAAAAACCGTTTTCCATTTCCAGTTAGACAATTTATTTGTAATAAGAACAAAAAGGCACACGGGATGCAGTATTTTCTGCTTTTCAAAGTATCTTTTTTTTTTTCACTAGCAGGAAAAAGTGCGAAGTAATCATTAAAAAATCTTGTTTCCGGTGAGTTGTTTCGGCGCTCACCGTTTTCGTCCCGGTGTATCTACAAGAGTTTCGCTAAGTTGAGACTTCCGCGCGGAAGGTTCCGCGCGAAAGTGTTTCGTCTTGGTGGATTCAGAACTTTAAATTCGATCTTATATAGAAGTATCAATAATATTGACTTAAATTCGATCTTAATATTTCGGGGGTTTGTCCGCTAGAGGTTTTGTCTACTGAGGGTTTTGTCCGTGGGGTTTTGTCCTTGGGAATTTTGTGCGCTTGGGTTTTGTCCTACACTCGCAGTTGTCACCCCCCCATCATCCATGTTCACCTCATCACTGAAATTTCTACTTTCAAAAATGTATTGTTGTATTTTTGGTAGATTTCAACTCAACTGAATGCTAAAGAAATGTAAATCTGATAATATAAAAATAATTCTGGACTAATAATGGGACTGCCATTTGTAACAACAATGCATTGTGAGGGTTTGAGCTTGCAAGAAAAACAAACTGATACCAGTTTAGTTTCCAAAGTCCAATTCACCAGACATGCAACAACAATTCTTTTATTGTGCACCCCATTCATTGCACCCTTTTCATTGCACATCTTTTGTTGCACACGTTTTGTTGCACATCTTTTGTTGCATATTTTTTGTTGCACACCTTTTGTTGCACACTTTTATGTCTAACTTGTGTCACTTTTATTTACTAAAAAATGTATTGTATTTTTTTCTTTAAATATCTATGTATTTTATTAGCGCTTGGTCTATCACAAGAGACTATAAAAGCAAGTGTGTAATTTGTCTCATTTCGAATCATTTCATTAAGATTTTGGACCTATCCAACCAGATGCGGATAAAGACATTACAGACTACAGCTAGCACGTGTATTAATACTTTATACTGATAAATATCTAAATGAAGTTTTTTATGGATTGTAACTGTTTGGATGTTTGCTCAGTGTAAAATATAGATTATATGATTATTTCTTGAGGATAAAGCTGATGATAATGAAATGTTACTCAAGTTTACATTTCTAAATACATTTCTACAAAAGAACATTCAGTCACAATAAAAAATATCTTGATACCTAATTGATATTTAATATTATTTCTAGCTAATAACAATACAAATACATTTGAGAAATTAGATGACATTTATTAAAAAATGGAGCAAAAAATATAGAAACAAATTTTAAGTCTTTATGATGGAGTCATCGATTGATGGATAGGTTCAAAATTTCTTCAAACACAACCTTAAAAAAGAAATGTTTGAAAATAAAATCCAGATAGGAACCTTAAATTATTATTTCTTTAACTAATTATTTCAAATTTTAAACTGATTCTTAAGGAAAAAAAAAACAATGTACAATATGACCTCTTGATATATCATTGACCGAAAACGATTTTTAAACTTGGAATGAAAATGATGAGTTGCTATAACTTAAATTATGGACTATATGTGAACACTCATTAGGTGTAGAAAAAATGAAATTACTATCCACAAAATCTATAGGTTACTTCTGCACAACAAATAGATGTTGTTACACCCACATACAAGGTAGCAATCAGAGTCTACAGATCTAATAGATGTCTTTACACCTACATACGAGGTAGCAATCAGAGACGTGCACATCTAACAGCTTTCTTTACACACACATACAAGGTAGAAATCAGAGACGTATAATCTAATAGATGTCTTTACACATACATACAAGGTAGAAATCAGAGACGTATAATCTAATAGATGTCTTTACACATACATACAAGGTAGCAATCAGAGATGTGTAGATCTAATAGATGTCTTTACAACTATATACAAGGTAGCAATCAGAGACGTGCACATATAACAGCTGTCTTTACACACACATACAAGGTAGAAATCAGAGACGTGTAATCTAATAGATGTCTTTACACATACATACAAGGTAGCAATCAGAGATGTGTACATCTAATAGATGTCTTTACACCTATATACAAAGAAACATTCAGAAACGTACACAATGATAGACACTTTGAGCTCCCAATTTGAAAGGGATTAATTTATATTAAATATGGCTGAAAGTGTTGAAGTGTTCAAATCTCATGTTGAACTATGTCGAGAGCTATCAGCACTGATCTGTATGAGAAACGGCTTGATGTTACGTTGTGATGATTTAAATTTGGATAAAGAATTATAGACTAATAAGGACTGGCAGATGTCATTGCTGTTTTTTTGAGTCTGTCAATCATAATAGCTTGAGACACTTCCCTCCAATTCTTAACCTGAGTTTTAGAGAAACTTTAAAAAAAAATTATACCAAAAAGGCTATAAAATGTCTATTCATCAGGGCTGATAAAATAATGATGTTCTATAAATGTCTGTTCATCAGGTGGCTAGTTTGTATAGACGGTTGGCTAGTTTGTATAGACGGTTTGTTAGTTTGTTAAAATAATGATGTTCTATAAATGTTTATTCCTTATGGCTGATAAAATAATGATGTTCTATAAATGTTAATTCCTTATGGCTGATAAAATAATTATGATCTTTACAAAATTTCATATTTTCTGATACTCATTAAGAAAATGAATACGGTTTTATTTTATCTTCAAAATGTACATGTCCAAAGCACGAAGCAAAAAAAAATAATTAAAAATACATCTCTGTAGTAATTCTCGCCTTGGTTTTTTTTTTTTTGTGTGTCTTCGATCCTGGTAGGAAGGTTTTACTCAGACCTCAGTGCAGGTCGGACAACAGTCTCCTTTGTAGGTAATTGGCCACTCCCCTTCTGGACAATCGTGCCAATCACACTGGATCAATTCACATTTTAGTGATCCGTTCCGACACAGACAAGATTGACAAGCATCTACGTGGTACGTCTCACCTTTCTTAAATAATGAACAATATTGTAAGGTTTAATATGCTGCGTGAATTCAACACTTATGTTTTGTTTTTTTTTTAAACTTGGTGCATTGATCTATTTACCTGACGGTGATATGTTATTGCTCGGCTATTACGGCGACGGGGCGGCGTTTATAAAACCCGCGACTCCTTGAAGGTTCCTTCACCCAGAGACTCAGGTCGACTGTGTATCCCGTGGTGTCCACTATTCCCCCCACCTTATGATTATCTAAGAATCAGCTACCACGGGGTTCAAAACAAAGTGTTACGAAGTAGGTTTTTTTTTTTAGCGCAGTAATTTACGGGTCTCAGGAACAAAAATCAAGGAGGGGGGTCAGCTCAGCTAGGGAAGGGGGCGTGTCTTAGCGACCAGATAGCTGAATCTCTCAAGTGACAGGTTCCCGTGTCATTTCACTAGGTAACATTTATGGAATAAAAAAGAAAAAAAGGACCCTCAACACTTTATACTGCACAACACTGTTCAGCGTTAGTCAGAGTTACCGTCGGAGGTGCCATAAATGTTACGTGCCCTTTCTATATACTTCATACATGTTACGGGCTCTTTGGTTATGCTCTATAAACGTCTCAGGCCCTTTGGTTTATGTTATAAGTTGTGCGTTTTAATTCAAACGTAGAGATGTCAATTTAGCTTAATGTCTGTCTGTTTCACTCTTATTTTCTCACTCCTTTGTCGCAATTCAAAAACCAATCAAATCGATGCGTTGTTAGTACAACGATTTATTTACATAAATGTACATCAGAATACAAGTCCATAAACGAATACACATTTAAATCCACAGTAATTTGCTCTGCCTCAACTCTAACTAAAATTCCTGTCTCTAAAACTCTCGGCACTAGATCTCTCGTAACTATCTCTCTTCTCTAACTCTCGTCCTAACTAAGAACTACCCCTTCACTAACTAATGTCCGAATCCAGCCCCTATTTATACCCCTAACGTCCGTGCCCTAATTACCCTAAGTACGTCACAGTCTCTTCAGTATTGTCCCTACTATCTAATCTTTCTAGGAGAGTCACCTGGTCGTCATTGTTAACCCTACTAGCCTGTCCGACGTCGCCTCCCAGTCTTCACACCTTTGCTGTCTACTATTCTGTTGTTTCCCCACCTTGTCCTAAGTCGTCTGTCACCTTGCCACTACGATTCGTACTAATCCTAATTCTTAGATATGTATTATATTAGAACGTCGAACGGGATTGTCTCTGTCTCTAAATCTACTTCAGCTCGTCCTAATGACAAAACAATGTAATTCATATTATTTTTAAAAGTTTTTTTTTTTCATCAAAATCTAGTCATTTTGTCTTTTGTATAAAAAATAGTTTTGTAAATTACCTCTATAAATACTCCATTTTTCTCACAAAATATGGGTTCTTGCTCTTCACTTTTTGACGCAAAGGTCATGGCGACCAGACAACATACAATGATCAGCTTCATGTCAAGATTCTGAACAATTATAAGGAGAATGAAGACAAGGGTCAGTCAGTACTTAAAAAAAAGAGCCCAACGTGAATATATAGACAGGGCCGTAGCTAGCTATTGTATTGCCCTGTGCGAGTTAACATTTTTCTACCAATCTAAAAAGTGCACACACAAAAAAAATGTAACAACGCTCTTTCGGCGCCCCTTCCTTTTTTGACTCCCCTTTCAAGGACGGCGCCCTATGTGGTCGCACTATCCGCAGTACTTTTCCTACGACACCTTGTGTAAGCTTTATGCCGTAATACAGGAAGCGCAGGGTGGATTGTGATGTCGCACAGGGCGCAGACATAGGGAGGGGCCCCGAAATAACATTTTTTTTTACCAATTTTGTAAGCTGGTGGTAGGTACCAAAAAAAAAAAAACTCGGACAGGGCGTCACAATCGCTAGCTACGGCTTCGGATATTTCTAATGTCCATGCTTAGTTTAAGACAAGGACTGCTGATAATTCACTATGTCTTTATAAAACTCGCTACTCATTGAAGGTTACTTCAACCGGACCAATAGACAAATAGAACAATTTGTTTCCCCACAGTAGCATTCATTACTATCATACTATAAAATACATTTTAAAAAATGTTTCATTTAAATATTGTTATTAAGCTCTGAAAAAAGATTTAAAAAAAATAAACATAAAATGTAAAGTAAAACATTCGAGAAAACACACTAGCCTGAAAAATGCTCTGTTAAAAGGTACACTAGTTTCACAGATGAAATTACAACTTGATACAGCTGAGCGAGAGCATTCTATATTTATAGACTGACAAATGTTGGTTGTAATCAATAGTGAAAAACGCGTTGTAAACTATTGCTAATTCAGTCCAATTAATTAGGTGACATGTTTTACGAGACAACTGTCCTGAAACGATGCATTCCAATTGTTACCGTTTGTTTACCAGTGACCCCTATTCAATAACTGACAATAGCATTCAATAGCCTGTGTTAAAACATTTAAATAAAAGCTAATACTAGTAATGAGTTTAATTGGTCCACTTACTGATGTAAACATAATGTGTATAAACTAATGAGTGGAGAGATGATGACACATTCGTAAAGGCTAAATTAACTTTAAAACTCGAACGTGTTGAAAAGAAAATTTACAATTATAGGCCCTAAATTAGAAATTTGACCTATATTGGCCCTCAATTAGAAATTCGACAAATATAAACCATTAATAAGAACATTGATATTTTTAGAACTATTGATGATTAAACACAGGTTTTATAATAATGTATGCAGCTTTTTAATCTGTGAATTATTTATGAGCATTCTGCACAGCCTTTATATTTACCTATAGATAATAGATTTATTAAACGATATTTCTACTTATACTCATACACATACGTAGTTATTCATTTTTTTTGCGATGTTCTATGCAGAGATAAGACAGAACCGTTGTCAAGTATTCTGGAACCCGAGGGGAGAAACTGCTATAGATCTGTGGGGGGGCGTCTTAAGATTAGGTATCTGCTAGGGACTTCTTAGAAATTGGAGTTAATACTTCCAATGGCCCCTTATGGCCAGGTCACCGTGCAGTGTAGAGCGCTCGACAGCCAACGTAAGAGTCAAGGGTTCTATCCACTTTGAGACCCAAGAGAATTTTTCTCCACCTAGCTTCAAATGGTCACTGGCTTGTTGGTAAAGACAGATGGGCGTTGTAATAACACAAAATGTCTTCCTTTGCCGAGGTCACAGATACAGGTGAATGTTACACGTCATCTGACCCGATAGCCCTCTTGGGCTCAGGGAAATTTTTTTTCTCATTTTCTCAGTGGATGGTTGGCTAGTTTGTATAGGCGGTTGGCTAGTTTGAATAGGCGGTTGGCTAGTTTTTGTAGGCGGTTGGCTAGTTTGTATAGGCGGTTGGCTAGTTTGTATAGGCGGTTGGCTAGTTTGTATAGGCGGTTGGCTAGTTTGTATAGGCGGTTGGCTAGTTTGTATAGGCGGTTGGCTAGTTTGTATAGGTGATTGGCTAGTTTGTATAGGCGGTTGGCTAGTTTGTATAGACGGTTGGCTAGCTTGTATAGGCGGTTGGCTAGTTTGTATAGGCGGTTGGCTAGTTTGAATAGGCGGTTGGCTAGCTTGTATAGGCGGTTGGCTAGCTTGTATAGGCGGTTGGCTAGCTTGTATAGGTGATTGGCTAGTTTGTATAGGCGGTTGGCTAGTTTGTATAGGCGGTTGGCTAGTTTGAATAGGCGGTTGGCTAGCTTGTATAGGCGGTTGGCTAGCTTGTATAGGCGATTGGCTAGTTTGTATAGGCGGTTGGCTAGTTTGTATAGGCGGTTGGCTAGTTTGTATAGGCGGTTGGCTAGTTTGTATAGGCGGTTGGCTAGTTTGTATAGGCGGTTGGCTAGTTTGTATAGGCGGTTGGCTAGTTTGTATAGGCGGTTGGCTAGTTTGTATAGGCGGTTGGCTAGTTTGTATAGGCGGTTGGCTAGTTTGTATAGGCGGTTGGCTAGTTTGTATAGGCGGTTGGCTAGTTTGTATAGGCGGTTGGCTAGTTTGAATAGGCGGTTGGCTAGTTTTTGTAGGCGGTTGGCTAGTTTGTATAGGCGGTTGGCTAGTTTGTATAGGCGGTTGGCTAGTTTGTATAGGCGGTTGGCTAGTTTGTATAGGCGGTTGGCTAGTTTGTATAGGCGGTTGGCTAGTTTGTATAGGTGATTGGCTAGTTTGTATAGGCGGTTGGCTAGTTTGTATAGACGGTTGGCTAGCTTGTATAGGCGGTTGGCTAGTTTGTATAGGCGGTTGGCTAGTTTGAATAGGCGGTTGGCTAGCTTGTATAGGCGGTTGGCTAGCTTGTATAGGCGGTTGGCTAGCTTGTATAGGTGATTGGCTAGTTTGTATAGGCGGTTGGCTAGTTTGTATAGGCGGTTGGCTAGTTTGAATAGGCGGTTGGCTAGCTTGTATAGGCGGTTGGCTAGCTTGTATAGACGATTGGCTAGTTTGTATAGGCGGTTGGCTAGTTTGTATAGGCGGTTGGCTAGTTTGTATAGGCGGTTGGCTAGTTTGTATAGGCGGTTGGCTAGTTTGCATAGGCGGTTGGTTAGTTTGTATAGGCGGTTGGTTAGTTTGTATAGGCGGTTGGCTAGTTTGTATAGGCGGTTGGTTAGTTTGTATAGGCGGTTGGCTAGTTTGAATAGGCGGTTGGCTAGCTTGTATAGGCGGTTGGCTAGCTTGTATAGGCGATTGGCTAGTTTATATAGTCGGCTGGCTAGTTTGTATAGGCGGCTGGCTAGTTTGTATAGGCGGTTGGCTAGTTTGTATAGGCGGTTGGCAAGTTTATATAGACGGTTGGTTAGTTTGTATAGGCGATTGGCTAGTTTGTATAGGCGGTTGGCTAGTTTGTATTGGCGGTTGGCTACTTTGTATAGGCGGTAGGCTAGCTTGTATAGGCGGTTGGCTAGTTTGTATAGGCGGTTGGTTAGTCTGTATAGGCGGTTGGCTAACTTGTATAGGCGATTGGCTAGTTTGTATAGGCGGTTGGCTAGTTTGTATAGGCGGTTGGCTAGTTTGAATAGGCGGTTGGCTAGTTTATATAGTCGGCTGGCTAGTTTGTATAGGCGGTTGGCTAGCTTGTATAGGCGGTTGGCTAGCTTGTATAGGCGATTGGCTAGTTTATATAGTCGGCTGGCTAGTTTGTATAGGCGGCTGGCTAACTTGTATAGGCGATTGGCTAGTTTGTATAGGCGGTTGGCTAATTTGTATAGGCGGTTGGGTAGTCTGTATAGGCGGTTGGCTAACTTGTATAGGCGATTGGCTAGTTTGTATAGGCGGTTGGCTAGCTTGTATAGGCGGTTGGCTAGCTTGTATAGGCGATTGGCTAGTTTATATAGTCGGCTGGCTAGTTTGTATAGGCGGCTGGCTAGTTTGTATAGGCGGTTGGCTAGCTTGTATAGGCGGTTGGCTAGCTTGTATAGGCGATTGGCTAGTTTATATAGTCGGCTGGCTAGTTTGTATAGGCGGCTGGCTAGTTTGTATAGGCGGTTGGCTAGTTTGTATAGGCGGTTGGCAAGTTTATATAGACGGGTGGTTAGTTTGTATAGGCGGTTGGCTAATTTGTATAGGCGGTTGGCTAGTTTGTATAGGCGGTTGGCTAGTTTGTATAGGCGGTAGGCTAGCTTGTATAGGCGGTTGGCTAGTTTGTATAGGCGGTTGGTTAGTCTGTATAGGCGGTTGGCTAACTTGTATAGGCGATTGGCTAGTTTGTATAGGCGGTTGGCTAGTTTGTATAGGCGGTTGGCTAGTTTGAATAGGCGGTTGGCTAGCTTGTATAGGCGGTTGGCTAGCTTGTATAGGCGGTTGGCTAGCTTGTATAGGTGATTGGCTAGTTTGTATAGGCGGTTGGCTAGTTTGTATGGGCGGTTGGCTAGTTTGTATAGGCGGTTGGCTAGTTTGTATAGGCGGTTGGCTAGTTTGCATAGGCGGTTGGTTAGTTTGTATAGACGGTTGGTTAGTTTGTATAGGCGGTTGGCTAGTTTGTATAGGCGGTTGGTTAGTTTGTATAGGCGGTTGGCTAGTTTGAATAGGCGGTTGGCTAGCTTGTATAGGCGGTTGGCTAGCTTGTATAGGCGATTGGCTAGTTTATATAGTCGGCTGGCTAGTTTGTATAGGCGGCTGGCTAGTTTGTATAGGCGGTTGGCTAGTTTGTATAGGCGGTTGGCAAGTTTATATAGACGGTTGGTTAGTTTGTATAGGCGATTGGCTAGTTTGTATAGGCGGTTGGCTAGTTTGTATTGGCGGTTGGCTAGTTTGTATAGGCGGTAGGCTAGCTTGTATAGGCGGTTGGCTAGTTTGTATAGGCGATTGGCTAGTTTGTATAGGCGGTTGGCTAGTTTGTATAGGCGGTTGGCAAGTTTATATAGACGGTTGGCTAGTTTGTATAGGCGGTTGGCTAGTTTGTATAGGCGGTTGGCTAGTTTGTATTGGCGGTTGGCTAGTTTGTATAGGCGGTAGGCTAGCTTGTATAGGCGGTTGGCTAACTTGTATAGGCGATTGGCTAGTTTGTATAGGTGGTTGGCTAGTTTGTATAGGCGGTTGGCTAGTTTGAATAGGCGGTTGGCTAGTTTATATAGTCGGCTGGCTAGTTTGTATAGGCGGTTGGCTAGCTTGTATAGGTGGTTGGCTAGCTTGTATAGGCGATTGGCTAGTTTATATAGTCGGCTGGCTAGTTTGTATAGGCGGCTGGCTAACTTGTATAGGCGATTGGCTAGTTTGTATAGGCGGTTGGCTAATTTGTATAGGCGGTTGGTTAGTCTGTATAGGCGGTTGGCTAACTTGTATAGGCGATTGGCTAGTTTGTATAGGCGGTTGGCTAGCTTGTATAGGCGGTTGGCTAGCTTGTATAGGCGATTGGCTAGTTTATATAGTCAGCTGGCTAGTTTGTATAGGCGGTTGGCTAGCTTGTATAGGCGGTTGGCTAGCTTGTATAGGCGATTGGCTAGTTTATATAGTCGGCTGGCTAGTTTGTATAGGCGGCTGGCTAGTTTGTATAGGCGGTTGGCTAGCTTGTATAGGCGGTTGGCTAGCTTGTATAGGCGATTGGCTAGTTTATATAGTCGGCTGGCTAGTTTGTATAGGCGGCTGGCTAGTTTGTATAGGCGGTTGGCTAGTTTGTATAGGCGGTTGGCAAGTTTATATAGACGGTTGGTTAGTTTGTATAGGCGGTTGGCTAGTTTGTATAGGCGGTTGGCTAGTTTGTATTGGCGGTTGGCTAGTTTGTATAGGCGGTAGGCTAGCTTGTATAGGCGGTTGGCTAACTTGTATAGGCGATTGGCTAGTTTGTATAGGCGGTTGGCTAGTTTGTATAGGCGGTTGGCTAGTTTGAATAGGCGGTTGGCTAGCTTGTATAGGCGGTTGGCTAGCTTGTATAGGCGGTTGGCTAGCTTGTATAGGCGATTGGCTAGTTTGTATAGGCGGTTGGCTAGTTTGTATAGGCGGTTGGCTAGTTTGTATAGGCGGTTGGCTAGTTTGTATAGGCGGTTGGCTAGTTTGTATAGGCGGTTGGCTAGTTTGTATAGGCGGTTGGCTAGTTTGTATAGACGGTTGGTTAGATTTTCTATATGTGTTTACATATGTCAGCACAAAGTGGTAAGAAAACTTTTTCTCAAATAATCTGAAAAAGTATTCATTTCTTGACCAGAGTTTGAGAGAAACTTTTTAAAAATTAAACCTTAAAGTCCCAAAAATATCCGAACATCATGGATGATTTTAATAATGATTTTTTTGAAAGAAAAATTAAGGTTTTTCAAGTTAAACATCTTATTTGAGTTGTTGCAATGCATTTGAATATGAAGACTTGATACCTCATCTGATTAGTTGCAGTACATTCAAAAAACGTTTTACTATTTGAAATATTTTATTGTTCAATGCAACTGGCTGATTTTGCGGCCAATAACAATCGATGTGTGCTAGTTGGTATTATAATTGACGGAACAATAAGTGGCCAGGTTACCGCCATGATAATGGCCAATGTCATCTACTGAGCAAAATGACAACATGAGGAATCCATCTGTCGCTTGTGTAGAAAATATGAAAAGATAATGACGATCAATGAACGGGGTGATGATGGATAGGTAGATACCTAGCTAGTGACAGTATCAGAGGTGGCTTTAAGCCGACTGGACCGATTTCTCACGTGGGGGGGGGGAGGAAGTCAGAAGTGGGGGGGGGGGGGGAACCCGTAAAGCCTAATTTATTTTTTGTATTGTCCAGCATTCATAAAAATCATTTTGCTAAATGTCATGGGCATCCTCAAACCTTGGCGCTGGTATTGACCCATATTGAAACCTAACTGGCAATTTCTGCACTTTGACATTTTTAGTCTTATAATTCAAAATTAATGTAATAAGTCCAAAGATATAATTGAAAGCAATTAATATATGATGCCATTCGTGCACTTGTTCTTCCTCGGTAACTGGTAAAGTGTCAAGTGCGACCTATTTTCTAATTAGGTGAAAGAAGTAACTGTTAAAGTGTCAAGTACGACCTATTTTCTAATTAGGTGAAAGAAGTAACTGTTAAAGTGTCAATTGCGACCTACTTTCTAATTAGATGAAAGACGTGAAGATAAAATATAGTTTTGTTTGTTTGCCTGTTTTAAGAAATTGAAAACATAATGTTATTAAATTATTTTTCTTAAATGATTTACACACATTATTATCTCTCTAATTAGGAAAAAAATCATCAAGTCTAATCCGACAATGGGAATTCATATCTAAAACAAAATGACTAAATTAAAGCGTGGATGCCTGAAATAAATGAAATAAGTAATTCAAAAAGTCCTATAGAGATATGACTTAATCTAGGGGGCGTAACCAGCGGGCGTGAAAAAAAAAATACACGTATACATTTTTAGAGCATTTTCGAAAAAAAAATGCTCTATTGTCCCCGTTTTGTCTGTCTGTGTACACCCTAGATCTCAACAACCATAAGTCCTAGACCCATGATGTATATATCATTTTGTAGGTCTTGGCCTGTCAAAAAATGACTTTTTTCCATTTCGCGATCTGACCTCTCAGGGCCGTAAAAGGGGCCTTAGTACTGTTTTTTACTATATAAGCTATATTAATAAAGGAGCGCTATATCTCAGCAACTATAAGTCCTAGATCCATGATGTATATATCATTTTGTAGGTCTTGGCCTGCCATGTGTACATCAAAAGTTCATTTCGCGATAGGACCTCTGAGGGCCGGGCTTCAGGGCTCCTAAGGGGCTTATATATTATATATACACCTTGTACGTTCAATAGCCCGTTCATTTGGTGCGAAATACTGCAGCACGTAGTTTCACCAAGATTTATTAAGAAACTCATCAAATGAAATAGTAAGCTTGTGTTCTGAGTTTAATTGAAAGTATCAGAGCTATGCAACAATTTACGGAGTTTTCGGACGATTAAATGACTACAATTTCGAATGTTTTCAATTATGAGTCCTATTTCAGTGACCACAAACCACTTGTAGTTAGATTTAAGAGAAAATAATTTTTTTTCAAATATAAAGAAACGTCTTTATAAATTTTTTTTTTACAGATATATGCATTACACAATTGAATTTATAAACATTTCCAAAATTTAGAAATATTTACTGAAAGATAGCATACGTACTGATACATAACATGAAAATGCGCTAACACGTCCTGTGTCCAGAATGGAACAGGCTTAATTGCTTGTTTTTAAAATAAGGGCTGCGGCCGTCTTTACCAGAATAAAACGTTGAGTGAGTTCTATTCAATTTTAAACTGTAATTTTGTGAAACATACACACAAGTGCATATGAACATTAACATTTTGAATGCAATATTACACAATATTCCATACAAGTTTTTCTTTTTTTCTGGTACCATTTGGTCAGAATTCACTGCGGTATTAGCAGAAAGTTTTTAGAGCGTGTGTTCTATATGAGAATACCGTGAATCTAGACTACGTAACTACTAGTTGTCACCTCCTGACACAGAAGGTCACGATCAATAAGGCTTCTCGGCCTTTTTTGGATATCTCCTGTGCCAGGTTAACCTGTTCAGGGAGACATCTCATGGTCTATGGTGACAAGATCATTGGGCTTTTCCAGCAGAGAAATAAAAAAAAACCTTTTTGCGACGGTGGTGGTACTGTGGTCAATTAGGACTATCCGAATATCTTTTGAATTTTTGCTCAGTGTATAATATAACAGTGAGAATATTTCTTGAGGATAAAGCTTCTAGTATGGCCGACCCTAAATGGCCAAAATGAGATGAAGACAGCTATTGATAATGTGATGTTACTTAAAATTTGCATACCTACATTTTTTTAAAACTGCAAACGAACATTCATTCTCAATGAAAGATATCTTGAGAGCTAAGTGATCTTTAGGATTATTATTTCTAGCTAATAACAATACAAATACATTTGAGAAATTGACATTTATTGAAAATGGAGCTAAATAAATATAGACACAATTCTAAGTATGTATGATAGAGTCATCGATTGATGGATAGACACAATTCTAAGTCTGTATGATAGAGTCGTCGAATGATGGATAGACACAATTCTAAGTCTGTATGATAGAGTCGTCGAATGATGGATAGACACAATTCTAAGTCTGTATGATAGAGTCGTCGATTGATGGATAGATTCAAAATTTCTTCAAACACAACCTGAAAAAAAGAAATGTTTGAAAATAAAATCCAGATGATTACTTTAATTATTATTGTTTTAAATTACTTTAAATATTATTGTTTTAACTAGCAATTTATTCCACATTTAACTAAGTATTCTTGGGGTAAAAAAAAAAAACAATATACAATATAACGTTTTAACATATGTATCAGCCGAACACGGTTTAAACTGAAAAGACAATGTTTGTATCTGCTATAGCTTAGATTATGGACTATATGTGTACATCCCATTAGCTGTAGAGACAAAGATGCCTGTACTAGCCACATAATCTACAGGATACTTCTGCACCTCTAAAAGATGTATATACAGCTACATACAAGGTTGTAATCAGAGACTGACAGAGACATGTGCAATGGTAGTCAGACACTTTGAGTTTCCAATTTCACATGGGTTAATTTATTTATATGAAATATATTTCACTAAGAGTGCTGCTGTGCTGTACTTTTTTCTAGGGCTCCTAAAAGTTTATTTTTGCATGAAATCTCTGCCTGGGGCCCTAGATGACGTTAGGGCGGCTCTGATAGTGACAACTAAAAATCTGTTTCAAACTAAAAATCTGTTTCAAGAGCTTCCTTTTAATAACTGGCGGAAAATTTTAAACACAACACGGTCACAATTCAGTAACTGTTTGTTTTTTTAACGGAACTTGGGGGATAGGGTAGGATGGTCATGTGGTATTAACCTGAGGGTCCCTGGCTAGATCTTCGGTGAGGACGAATGGATTTTTTCGGGTCATGGCTAATGTTAAATACCCTCGCTATATCTCCCGTGGTGCCTCCATAGCCATTGCACTGTCGGCTATAGTGGAGATAAAAGAAAGGCATTGCTAACACCGTTCCATTAGTGGTGTAAAGGAACTAAGAGATATCATCTTAACCGTGCAGTGATCTCCTCAATCATCTGATCAGCAGTGATATATATGAGAAAAAGCCTGTTAAGTTTGGATGATTTTAAAGTGGATAAAAATTTATACTCAAAGACTGGAAGATATCATTGATGAATTTGTCAATTATGATAGCTTGCCCCCCCCCCTTTTTTATTTAACTAGAGTTTTAGATAAACAATTTAGAAATTTTACCGCATAAGCCAATAAATATCTGAACATCATGGATTATGAAATAATGATATTCATTAAGAAATACCATGAGTATTTTCTGATTGTCATTTATAAATACCATGAGTATTTACTGATTGTCTTTAAGAAATACCATGATTTTTTTTGGTAATCATTTATAAATACCATTAGTATTTTCTATTTTCTTTAAGAAATACCATAAGTATTTTCTGATAGTCTTCAAGAAATACAATGAGTATTTCTGATAATCTTCAAGAAATACAATGAGTATTTTCTGAAAGTCTATAAGAAATACCATGAGTATTTTCTGATAGTCATTAAAATAATTAAACATTTTTTTTTAAATCCTCGACATGTAGAATCCAAAGTAAATACAAAAATATAAAAAATTCATCTCTGCAGTAAATATCGCCCTGGTTTTTTTTTTGTCTACGAACCTGGTTGGAGGTTTACTCGGGGCAGGATGGGCAGCAATTTCCTTTGACGGTGATTGGCCACGCCCCATCGGGGCACTCGGGCCACCCACACTGGATCCAATCACATTGTAGAGATCCGTTCTCACACAGACAATATTGACATGCATCTACTTGGGACATCTCACCTTCCTTAATAATGAACAATATTGTATGGATTTAACTTAGTTGATGTAGATAAATTAGAAACATTGATATGGTATTGTTTTAAACTTGACGCATTCATTAATTTACAGTACGGTGACGTCTAGCTTGGCCATTACGGCGACAGGGTGGCGTTCAGGCTGAGAGTCCGATCAGAGTAGTGTAGATGATTGGTTCGAGACCCAGAGACTCAGGTCGTCTGTGTATTTCATGGTGCCCCCCCCCCCTTATGATTATCTAAGAATCAGCTACCACAGGATTGTTGTAAAGAGGAACTACATGATCCGTTCCAAAAGCCTCAGAACATTTCTTAGAAAAAGGCAATCAACGGTAAAATCTGTGCCCTAAACCCCTAACCAATCTTACCACTAAAATGGAAATTTCAAGTATTACTGCTTATTAAATCTAAGAGTTCAGACAAATACTTTTGCCTGGTTATTTCTCCTTAAACATCGCAGGAAGTTCCTGTCTAGTACTCCCCCTGGGCCCAATACTTCAATACTTAAAAAAAAGTATCTGGACATAAGATCAAGAAATCGTACCCGACGCTAAAAGCGGCATACAACATAGCAACGAAGCACTGATGCAAGGCGGTGATCAATGGATCTTGGTGAGGTGCAACATCTGGCATTCTGTTCAGTTTGAGACGCTGTGTATCTGGATGTTAACTTCTTTTTAAAATCCTAACTCTTTTCAATCACTCGACTCATATAAAAAGCGTGGGCTACAAAGTGACTACTTAAAATTGACTTTCACTTAAGATCATAGCTATGTGTGTATATATATATATATATATATATATATATATATATATATATACATAATTTAACGTTATTTAGAATTCATTTTATACAAAACGACTAATTAGTATATAAGATCTATGACAGAGATGTCAAACTAGAGGCTCGAGGGCAGCATGTCGCCCTTTGCTTCCATTTGCTGCCCGAGAAAAAAATGCATTTTCTAACCAACATTTTTTCTTTTAAAACTCATTACAGTTTGAATACATTATAGCAATCGTATTGATTTATCGGAGAGTCATATTGCTATATGTAGTTAAAATAACCTGCAAATAGTTTTAATCAATTACTTCAATTAATTGTCGAATGTGGCCATCATGACAACACAATGTAATCAATATTATTCTTAAAAGTATTTTTTATTACAAAATCTAATTATCCAAGATAGCTTTGTAAATTACCACTATGGTTCTTTCACCTTACCTCTATATATACTCCATTCTTCTCACAAAATCGGGGTTCTTGCTCTCCATTTATTACAGCAAGGATCATGATAAGCAGGCAACATACAATGATAAGCTTCATTTCAAGATTCTGAAATAGTAATTACAAACTGAAGACGGGGGAAAAGGGATAGGGTTGTCATGAGAAAAATAAAAGAGCACAACATGAATATGTAGGCAGAGCCGTAGCGGACACACAACCCGTAGTGCTACTTCATAGTATGGCAGTATGTGTGGCCACACAACCCGTAGTGCTACTTCATAGTATGGCAGCATGTGTGGCCAAACAACCCGTAGTGCTACTTCATAGTATGGCAGCATGTGTGGCCACACAACCCGTAGTGCTACTTCATAGTATGGCAGCATGTGTGGCCAAACAACAATGGCTGATAATTACACTAGATGTTATGTATATATATATATATATATATATTTATTTATAGAAGTCAGGTATAGAGCTGGATAGTCCCACATTTGTGAGTGCATCTTTAAGCCGTTATAATGTCTTAGGTCAATGTATTTATACGATAATTCTGGAAATAAAATGCCCCACCCCTAGCGGATGGCAAAGGAAATGCCCCATCCCCCTTTTCCGCCCTACCCTAATTACATTTAAAACCTGTTTCTTACATTTCTAATGTCAGTGAATTAATTAATTACCAACGGATATCAAAACTTCACAATAAATCTCAAAAGTTGCCCTAGTGTGTATGACCTATCGGCCACTAATGTTGCACAGGTATTGTGTTGACATACTTAATCCTGGCGTTCTCCTTAATCAGTCAATGTTATGAAATAAAAAAAAAAATGTTTATGGTTTTAGTGAAAGCTATGAAGGTTCAAAGTTTCAGAAAATTGAGAATACAAAAATTAAAATATGCCGCTTAAAAAAATATTATTGATTTATAAATAGCTTTAAAACATTGTACATTTGAAGACAGCGTATAATGGGATATGCAGGGACCATCTACATTTAATATTTAGTTAAAATATTTTGTAGCAAGAGATAAACAGAATGTAATTGGAGATCACTCTTGGTAGACGAGTTCTGACCATTTACTTTATAATTGCATTAGCTCTCTTAGATTATCACAAAGAAAAGTAATCAATATCTCATTCAAATAAAACAATGTAATAGATAACGGGATCGTGTTTTAATTTATACTTCAATGTTAAGTTTCAATCTCATATCTACACATCATAAAAAAAAAACTGATTCACAATCCGAGTGTGAACTTTTATAAAAGTATGACGAATCTATTTTTGATAGAGTTGTCACTAAAGTCCATGTAAAGATTAGACGTTTAATCACTTAGATCCAGTGCTCGATTTAATAAGAAAAAAACCAGTGCCGGGGATGATTGTCTACGATTTCATCCCCGCTGGGATATATTAGCTAAAGGAGAGCCGGGGATGACAGGCAGGTCTCATTGCCCGGGATATCCCCGGCATTCCCCGGCTGTAAATCGAACCCTGCTTAGATCCTAGTATAGACCACCCATGGACTGTATTTGAAGGGCTTTAGTTTACATCAACACCACGGCCGGAGTAAGCAATGTCTACAGGGCACTTAAAAAAAAAACATAATTGGTTTATTGGACAATATCAATTTATGCAGTGCCGTTCTTAGGGTTTTATGGGCCCTGGCCACAGGTACCAATGATGATCTACTAATATATATATATATATATATATATATACATAAATATATACATATATACATATATATGACAATTATTGTTGTTTCTGGCTCTTTACGTAAGGTGAAACAACAAAAAAAAATGATTTATTCCAACTGACTTGTTCATCATCACCCCTCCCCCTCCTTTCTCCCAACTGGCGTTATTTACATGTAACGGTAATAAACTTAACATGTCACTAGATTAGTATAACTTCAATTTGATAAGCTGGGACTAACCGCTGCTCAACAACTCGTGAAGCCATCACATCATGTGGGTCGAGATAAGCCAACACATTCTCTCCGGCACACACACACACACACACACACACACACACACACACACACACACACACACAGGCCAATATCACTGACCTGTATATTTCAATAGATTCAGTCTGCTTATTTGTTAACTTAAAGATTCTGTCTTGACGTATCATGGAGTAAGCAGTTTAATCAAATTTAGATACACTGACTCAATCTTTGCCCGTCACTATTCAATGGGCACCCTTTGTGAGAGGGGGTATGGGCAGGCCCGTAGCGTGCGGGGGGCCAGGGGCCGGGCCCCTTCTGCATTTTGTCTGGCCCCCTCTGCTTATTTGCTCTAATTAGTAAAATGTATTACCTGCCCCCCCTGCTATTGCCTGGCCCCTGCTGTAGAATGCCTGGCCCCTGCTGTAGAATGCCTGGCCCCTTCTGTAGAATGCCTGGCCCCCTGCTGTAGAATTTTCACGCCATGGGGGCTGCGTATGGGCTACTAATATCAGATATTTGGAGACCTCTGTTTTTAGACCATCCTCTCACTCCGATTCCATGTGTATTTAACATGTATAGGCAACCCAAGTACTTACAGATAGCATTATTTCAGTTGAATTCTGATTAAACTTAACAATAGTAGGTTGTGAAGATAAACGATCGTATTTCGTCTTTTTATTGAAGCCATTATCAGGTTGTTGGTTGTTTTTTAGTGGAGAGGGGCATATATTTTCAGAGGCATTATGGCGTTTCTAGGAAAAACCATCGGCTGGACCCCGGAATCATTGAATTGAAAAGGAACTAGTTGCTGACGGCCACGCTTGGAGCCTAAATGATCTCCTAGTTTGCCAATAAATAAACAGAAAAAGTCTTTCACTTGATAAATGTTGTCGAGTAGTAGTCAGCCATTCGGCATTCCAGTTTGTATTTATTAAAAAAACTAATTTAAAGAGACGAAATATATAATTTCTGACAAGATTTAAACAAAAAAAAAAGTGATTGAATGATAGAACAATCGTCTTATGGCCACCCCCCCCCTTCCCCCGGGCTTAGATCAGGCCTGATAGGTTTGCTTTAAGTCATCTATAAGTTGACTCTGTTTAAAATAATCTTCTACCAAGACACGTCTCCAACTCTATTTATAGACATCTACCATCTATAGTTGACCTCTGCCATCTATAATTGACCTTTACCATCTATAGTTAACCTCTACAAACTATTGCTGACCTGATAATACATATATCCATAGTTGATATGATTTGACCGATTTACTACAACACCTTTTTTTATCTAGGTCAGAAGCTACACTTTCTCTAAAGGCCGGCCGTGGCTAAAGCTCTTGATAATACCATAGTTACTGATGTTAAGGCTAGCTGATGTTTACCATTTATTTATCAATTTTGATTTATTTATGGGTTCCTGTGATATTCGTAAAGACCGACCTCAAACCCAGAATGTTAACAATGTTAAAATTATTTTTATACTCATTGATTCAATTGCTATGTTTTACAAAAATTAGACACTAGTAAATATAAACATAATTGATTCAACTCATTCAGTGTATTGCACTCAGTAACTTTTAGTCCTCTGGTAGCTAGTGAACCAGATGGTTTCTGCAGTAATCAAATTATATACCCAAATCGTGACAAATACTATTGACTAGAAAAATAGCTTTGTGTGAAGCAAGGACCTAGATGTGACAAAGGGGGATTATAAAGACTGCATAATCCTGTAAGCTACATAAACACATGCTTATAGCAAGAACAGAAAAGACAATAACAAGCAAACGAAATTTATTTCACTTCAAAGAGAAATGAATCATTTAAACAATAAAAATTCTAGCCATTTTTTTTTAAAAGTTAATTACAAATTAAAAAACAATGTTTATCAGTTGTTAGTCTTTGAGACGCTAGTTCAGAAAACGTTCTTAGTTAAGTTTATAAATTTCATTGTTGTTAATTACATGTGAAGCTATTACATTTAGAAGTTTATAATTTACGAGAAAAAGAACAAGTCACTGTAACCCTTTGCTAACATATTTAAGTCATATTTCACACATTGGCGTCGCTCATTTGTGTATACGTCATTATTTTAGTGCAATAGAAAATGTAAAAATAGTATTCTGTAGATGAACGACATCAAGTCTTTAAGCCCACAGAAAGAAAATCAAAAATAA
>JAGDYQ010000129.1:1852952-1864300 GCA_021962125.1 Bulinus truncatus
TGAAGAGCAAGAACCCATATTTTGTGAGAAAAATGGAGTATTTATAGAGGTAATTTACAAAACTATTTTTTATACAAAAGACAAAATGACTAGATTTTGATGAAAAAAAAAAACTTTTAAAAATAATATGAATTACATTGTTTTGTCATTAGGACGAGCTGAAGTAGATTTAGAGACAGAGACAATCCCGTTCGACGTTCTAATATAATACATATCTAAGAATTAGGATTAGTACGAATCGTAGTGGCAAGGTGACAGACGACTTAGGACAAGGTGGGGAAACAACAGAATAGTAGACAGCAAAGGTGTGAAGACTGGGAGGCGACGTCGGACAGGCTAGTAGGGTTAACAATGACGACCAGGTGACTCTCCTAGAAAGATTAGATAGTAGGGACAATACTGAAGAGACTGTGACGTACTTAGGGTAATTAGGGCACGGACGTTAGGGGTATAAATAGGGGCTGGATTCGGACATTAGTTAGTGAAGGGGTAGTTCTTAGTTAGGACGAGAGTTAGAGAAGAGAGATAGTTACGAGAGATCTAGTGCCGAGAGTTTTAGAGACAGGAATTTTAGTTAGAGTTGAGGCAGAGCAAATTACTGTGGATTTAAATGTGTATTCGTTTATGGACTTGTATTCTGATGTACATTTATGTAAATAAATCGTTGTACTAACAACGCATCGATTTGATTGGTTTTTGAATTGCGACAAAGGAGTGAGAAAATAAGAGTGAAACAGACAGACATTAAGCTAAATTGACATCTCTACGTTTGAATTAAAACGCACAACTTATAACATAAACCAAAGGGCCTGAGACGTTTATAGAGCATAACCAAAGAGCCCGTAACATGTATGAAGTATATAGAAAGGGCACGTAACATTTATGGCACCTCCGACGGTAACTCTGACTAACGCTGAACAGTGTTGTGCAGTATAAAGTGTTGAGGGTCCTTTTTTTTCTTTTATTCCATAAATGTTACCTAGTGAAATGACACGGGAACCTGTCACTTGAGAGATTCAGCTATCTGGTCGCTAAGACACGCCCCCTTCCCTAGCTGAGCTGACCCCCCCCTCCTTGATTTTTGTTCCTGAGACCCGTAAATTACTGCGCTAAAAAAAAAAAACCTACTTCGTAACACTTTGTTTTGAACCCCGTGGTAGCTGATTCTTAGATAATCATAAGGTGGGGGGGGAATAGTGGACACCACGGGATACACAGTCGACCTGAGTCTCTGGGTGAAGGAACCTTCAAGGAGTCGCGGGTTTTATAAACGCCGCCCCGTCGCCGTAATAGCCGAGCAATAACATATCACCGTCAGGTAAATAGATCAATGCACCAAGTTTAAAAAAAAAACAAAACATAAGTGTTGAATTCACGCAGCATATTAAACCTTACAATATTGTTCATTATTTAAGAAAGGTGAGACGTACCACGTAGATGCTTGTCAATCTTGTCTGTGTCGGAACGGATCACTAAAATGTGAATTGATCCAGTGTGATTGGCACGATTGTCCAGAAGGGGAGTGGCCAATTACCTACAAAGGAGACTGTTGTCCGACCTGCACTGAGGTCTGAGTAAAACCTTCCTACCAGGATCGAAGACACACAAAAAAAAAAAACCAAGGCGAGAATTACTACAGAGATGTATTTTTAATTATTTTTTTTTGCTTCGTGCTTTGGACATGTACATTTTGAAGATAAAATAAAACCGTATTCATTTTCTTAATGAGTATCAGAAAATATGAAATTTTGTAAAGATCATAATTATTTTATCAGCCATAAGGAATTAACATTTATAGAACATCATTATTTTATCAGCCATAAGGAATAAACATTTATAGAACATCATTATTTTAACAAACTAACAAACCGTCTATACAAACTAGCCAACCGTCTATACAAACTAGCCACCTGATGAACAGACATTTATAGAACATCATTATTTTATCAGCCCTGATGAATAGACATTTTATAGCCTTTTTGGTATAATTTTTTTTTAAAGTTTCTCTAAAACTCAGGTTAAGAATTGGAGGGGAAGTGTCTCAAGCTATTATGATTGACAGACTCAAAAAAAACAGCAATGACATCTGCCAGTCCTTATTAGTCTATAATTCTTTATCCAAATTTAAATCATCACAACGTAACATCAAGCCGTTTCTCATACAGATCAGTGCTGATAGCTCTCGACATAGTTCAACATGAGATTTGAACACTTCAACACTTTCAGCCATATTTAATATAAATTAATCCCTTTCAAATTGGGAGCTCAAAGTGTCTATCATTGTGTACGTTTCTGAATGTTTCTTTGTATATAGGTGTAAAGACATCTATTAGATGTACACATCTCTGATTGCTACCTTGTATGTATGTGTAAAGACATCTATTAGATTACACGTCTCTGATTTCTACCTTGTATGTGTGTGTAAAGACAGCTGTTATATGTGCACGTCTCTGATTGCTACCTTGTATATAGTTGTAAAGACATCTATTAGATCTACACATCTCTGATTGCTACCTTGTATGTATGTGTAAAGACATCTATTAGATTATACGTCTCTGATTTCTACCTTGTATGTATGTGTAAAGACATCTATTAGATTATACGTCTCTGATTTCTACCTTGTATGTGTGTGTAAAGAAAGCTGTTAGATGTGCACGTCTCTGATTGCTACCTCGTATGTAGGTGTAAAGACATCTATTAGATCTGTAGACTCTGATTGCTACCTTGTATGTGGGTGTAACAACATCTATTTGTTGTGCAGAAGTAACCTATAGATTTTGTGGATAGTAATTTCATTTTTTCTACACCTAATGAGTGTTCACATATAGTCCATAATTTAAGTTATAGCAACTCATCATTTTCATTCCAAGTTTAAAAAATCGTTTTCGGTCAATGATATATCAAGAGGTCATATTGTACATTGTTTTTTTTTTTCCTTAAGAATCAGTTTAAAATTTGAAATAATTAGTTAAAGAAATAATAATTTAAGGTTCCTATCTGGATTTTATTTTCAAACATTTCTTTTTTAAGGTTGTGTTTGAAGAAATTTTGAACCTATCCATCAATCGATGACTCCATCATAAAGACTTAAAATTTGTTTCTATATTTTTTTTGCTCCATTTTTTAATAAATGTCATCTAATTTCTCAAATGTATTTGTATTGTTATTAGCTAGAAATAATATTAAATATCAATTAGGTATCAAGATATTTTTTATTGTGACTGAATGTTCTTTTGTAGAAATGTATTTAGAAATGTAAACTTGAGTAACATTTCATTATCATCAGCTTTATCCTCAAGAAATAATCATATAATCTATATTTTACACTGAGCAAACATCCAAACAGTTACAATCCATAAAAAAAACTTCATTTAGATATTTATCAGTATAAAGTATTAATACACGTGCTAGCTGTAGTCTGTAATGTCTTTATCCGCATCTGGTTGGATAGGTCCAAAATCTTAATGAAATGATTCGAAATGAGACAAATTACACACTTGCTTTTATAGTCTCTTGTGATAGACCAAGCGCTAATAAAATACATAGATATTTAAAGAAAAAATACAATACATTTTTTAGTAAATAAAAGTGACACAAGTTAGACATAAAAGTGTGCAACAAAAGGTGTGCAACAAAAAATATGCAACAAAAGATGTGCAACAAAACGTGTGCAACAAAAGATGTGCAATGAAAAGGGTGCAATGAATGGGGTGCACAATAAAAGAATTGTTGTTGCATGTCTGGTGAATTGGACTTTGGAAACTAAACTGGTATCAGTTTGTTTTTCTTGCAAGCTCAAACCCTCACAATGCATTGTTGTTACAAATGGCAGTCCCATTATTAGTCCAGAATTATTTTTATATTATCAGATTTACATTTCTTTAGCATTCAGTTGAGTTGAAATCTACCAAAAATACAACAATACATTTTTGAAAGTAGAAATTTCAGTGATGAGGTGAACATGGATGATGGGGGGGGGGTGACAACTGCGAGTGTAGGACAAAACCCAAGCGCACAAAATTCCCAAGGACAAAACCCCCACGGACAAAACCCTCAGTAGACAAAACCTCTAGCGGACAAACCCCCGAAATATTAAGATCGAATTTAAGTCAATATTATTGATACTTCTATATAAGATCGAATTTAAAGTTCTGAATCCACCAAGACGAAACACTTTCGCGCGGAACCTTCCGCGCGGAAGTCTCAACTTAGCGAAACTCTTGTAGATACACCGGGACGAAACGGTGAGCGCCGAAACAACTCACCGGAAACAAGATTTTTTAATGATTACTTCGCACTTTTTCCTGCTAGTGAAAAAAAAAAAAGATACTTTGAAAAGCAGAAAATACTGCATCCCGTGTGCCTTTTTGTTCTTATTACAAATAAATTGTCTAACTGGAAATGGAAAACGGTTTTTTTTTTTTTAACTTTTTATTCGATCGGTATCCGTTCATTTTTTTTTTTTGTTTTGATGATCAGCCAAACATTTATTTAATAGCATTTATGTTTCAGACAGCGTTTCGATCGAAAGAAATTTCATTTGTAGAATATGTAGATAGAAGATGTATATTTTCCTTTCAGAAATTCATATACAAAGACTGTTGCCGGCCAAAACTTATAGTAATTTATGTTTTTCTGTCAAAATTCACTTTGTTGTTGTTGTTTTTAATAAATATACACATGTGTGAATCATTTTTTCTATTCGAATCGACGTTTCTAAGCAGCCATTTTGTTTGTTTATCATGACGGAAAATGTAGCTCTCCGGAAAAAACTCTGCAAGCAGCGAAACTGAAAACTTTCGCTGTTCCGCAACGGAATTCCTGACCGGTGTACATGTTCTCATTAGAATATCACTGCAGCGAAACAGAGACGGAATTCGCAATGCCCTTAGATACCGGAATTTCGTCTTGGTGTATTCATACCTTAAGTCAATATTATTGATACTTCTATATAAGATCGAATTTAAGCCAATATCAATGATTCTTCTATATAAATAATCTTGACCATGGGCTAAGGTAAATGCATGTCGATATAAGAGATCATGTCTGTCAACACAGTATATCAATAGGCCTGTTCTTATGTTGTTTGACCTAAATAAAGGATTGACTTTCGACCACTGCGGTCCTTATGCTGTTTGTTTTACCGTCTGCCATCAAATGGCAGCCTGGCGAGAGAAATGAAAGGTAGAATTCAGATACGGCCAGTCTTGACCTTGGACTAAAACTTTTACATTTGTTTGTTTTACCCGGTAAGATAAGCTTCCTTTTGATGTAAAGTTAACAAGGGACGGATGGCCGAGTGGTGTAGATACTCGACTGTCGACCTGAGAGTCCTGGGTTCGATCCTCGGTGAGGCCCATGGAATTTTTCCAGGTGAAATGTGGTGCAAAGTCGTCCCACAAGTCCACCCAGCTTTAAATGGGTACCTGACTTAAGTTGGGGAAGTAAAGGCGGCTAGACGTTGTGCTAACCACACAATCCCTTCATATGCCGAGGTTATAGAAACAGATGAATTCTACACTTCACCTGCCCCGAAGGCCCGTTAGGGCTAAGAAGGGAACTTTTTTTTTTTAACTTTTGACCATTGTTTTGTCCACTGGGGGGGGGGGTTATGTCCGCGGGGATTTTGTCCGCTGGGGGTTTTGTACAGCGATAGCGATCGACAATCCCTTGCCCTGCGTCTAATTTGGGGTAGGGGACAAGCCGTTGATGATTAACGTTTGTCTCAAGCGCCCCATTATAACATTCGCTCTAGACTCCAAAAAAAAAAAGACGCACTTAGGTTTCTCCTGGTTGACGTAATCAACTTTGCAAACATCTGTTTTTAATTGGTCAGACAACATACATTATCAACTTACAATTCTTTCATCTGCTGAAATGTTGAAGATTTTTTTTTTTAAAGTGCGTTGGATTCAAGAATTCAATTAGTTATCAGAGTTCGAGATAATTAGTATCAAGCGGAAGTACTTGTAAAAGTAAGGACTGAGTCAGGGCATTCATAATAGTGAAACGTTTAGTTAACAGGTTAGTAGATTATTGACAAAGAGAAATAATAGAGAGGGAAGGGGTTGTACGGGAGAGAGAGGGAGAGAGAGAGAGAGAGAGACGACAAGTTTATTCTGGGGTGGTGGGCGGGGGGGGGGGTATTAGTGAGGGTTCGATAGACAGGCAATGTTCTTTGAATTAATAGTTCGAGAGAGAGGGAGAGAGAGATGGAGAGAAGGAGAGAAGTCATTAAGCAGATTATATCTGTGAAAATATCTACTCTGTAACAGAGAGTGTGCATTATGGTATACTCACTGTAGATGCTAGATACTTGACGGATGCAGCACACGATATTTACGTATTTATTTTGTTACCTTTATTCAAGTGACTGGATTGTTTTCATTACGAAATTCTTTATATCAACTACTTTTATCTGATACTGAGGATGTCGAGTACTGAGAGTCGCCAATATCATGAAATTAGTGATATTTGCAGAATTTAATCCTAGAAGGTGCACTTACAAACAACGGTTATATGAGCTATTTCGTTACAAGATTTAATCATGTGATATATTCTTACAAACAAAGACATTTTGAGCCACATTTGGAGCCAGCTTTGCAGAACTTAATCTTACAAAGTTCACTTGCATCTAAGACTATATGACCCCTGGCGGGAAATTTTAGTACCAAATTAAATAGACAATAAAACTGAAAGTTTATTTTAATCCGATTTTTTTATATATATTCATATTTTTAAATAATAGATTCACGTATCACATTCAAATGGTATTGTGTGATACTTTAAGTGATGTAAGCTACAACAATAACTTTTCCAGGTAAACTAAGTGAAGTATGACTGCCAAGGGCATGCACTTATATGCAGAGTAATACAGTAACTTTAGGAAGGGTTGTTCCGCTTGTGTCGTGTTTCACAATCTAAAGGTATTTGTAACAAAATAAAACAAATTAATTTTTTTTAAGTTCATCTATATCAATATTGACACCGACATCGGTGTTAGTATTGCAACTTCCGCCGACACCGACACATCGACATCGGTGTTAGTATTGCAACTTCCGCCGACACCGACACATCGACACCGGTGTCGGTTTTCTAAAAGCCGCCGACACCAACACCGGGAAGGGAGGGGGGGGCAAAGGGAAGTAACTGTATATTTATTTTCCCTGTATATTTATCATGGTATATGTAAAGACGCACTTCTAAATGTATATTTATACTTTTTTTTTGCTATCGATATTTTTTTTTAATTTTATGTATAATCAAATCGACTGGTAATATTCGTGCACATATTATCTCTATACTAATAAGACGCATTTGTTGTCTGTCTGTGTGTCTGTCTGTCTGTTCCCTTATAACTCAAGATCCAGACAAACAAATAACGTGAAATTTGTTACACATACACATAATTACATGGGGAAGGTTATAGGACATGTTTCGTTTCATCTCGATGTGTAGTTTTATTGTAATTATTTTTTTTTTATTTTAGTATTTTACTATATTAAAGTAATCTCGACGGCGCCATAAATAAAATTCCTCTGTGACGTCATTTCCCGATGATCGAATAGAACTTGCGCGCTGGTGCTGTATTGTGCCTTTGTGATGCAAAGAATTGTTGTTTTTTCATGCTCTCTGATTTGTACAGTTTGAGGAAGGTAAAGGAATGAAGAAGGATTTTAGAAGAAGTGTGAAGCCATAATAATAAGTATATATATATATATATATATATATATATATATATATATATAGAGAGAGAGAGAGAGAGAGAGGGGGGGGAGGGAGAGAGAGATAAAGAGAGAGATAAAGAGAGAGGGAGATGGGAGAGGGAGCAGGGGGAGAGGGAGCAGGGGGAGAGGGAGAGAGAGTGAATGGAGGGAGAGGGGGTAGGGAGGGAGAGAGAGGGAGAGGGAGTGAGAGAGGAGAGAGATAAAGAGTGAGGGGGCAGGGAGGGAGAGAGAGGGAATGAGGGAGGGAGGAAGGGGGAGAGAGGGGGAGGGAGAGAGAGGTGGAAAGGGGAGGGAGGGAGAAAGGAGGGAGAGAGGGGTTAGGGAGGAAGAGAGAGGGGAGGGAAGGAGAGGGAGAGGATGGGAGAAATGGGAGGAAGAGAAAGAGAAAGAGGGGGCAGGGAGGGAGAGAGAGGGAAGGAGGAGGGAGGAGGATGGACGGGGGGAGAGAAGGGGGGGAGAGGGGAGAGGGACGGAGAGAGATGGGAGAGAGGGAGGGAGAGGGAGGGAGGGAGGGAGAAAGGGAGAAAGGGAGGGAGGGAAAGGGAGAGGGGGGAGGGAGGGAGAGAGAGAGGAAGGGAGAGAGGGGGTAGGGAGAAAACAGAAGGTAAACAGAAAACCTTATTTTAAACCCGGGCAAAGCCGGGTACTTGCAACTAGTGCAACTATAAAGTTTGATATACCGATTCATTTGTAGCGTTTTCCTATTGCTTTCCGTTATCTGGAAGTTGCCGCTCTAAAGAATAACCATACTGGCCGGCTGCCTGGGCACCAAAGCAAGTAATTGGTCACTCAGCTTGACCCATGACCCATATGACCCATCAAGTTCTTGACTCAGACCCATCATGACCCATGACCCATTGAATGTTGTTATTTTCAAGATGGCGGCCGTCTCCATAGAAACCATTGTGAAATTTAAAAAAATCGCGCGACGACGGGTTTTTTTTTTTAAGGGTCGGGCGGAGAATCAGGATGAGTCGTGGGTCAGGGAACATTGACACATGACCCGTGTGACCCATCCAATTTTGCGACCCATTTGACCCATTGACCCATGACCCATTGACCCATTACTTGCTGTGCTGGGCACCCACTAACGCTGTGGTCTCAAAACCCCGTCCACGGACCAGTAAATAATACATTTGTTAATAAACAGATTTACAAACAAAAAAAAGAACTTGATGAACACTTTAAATAAAACATTGGCTAAGAACTGTATTTTTTCTCTCACGTTTTTGGGGCGAGTTTTGGCGGCGACACCGACTCCGGACATAGGACAAATTCCGACACCGACACCGGGCAAAGTACAAATTCCGACACCGACACCGGGCAAAGTACAAATGCCGATACCGACTCCGGACAAAGTACAAAAGCCGACACCAACACCGACACCGGGTAAATTACAAACGCCAACACAGACACCGACACCGACTCCGGACAAAGTACAAATGCCGACATCGACACCGACACCGGGAAAAGTACAAATGCCGACACCGGGCAAAGTACAAATGCCGACACCGACATCGGGAAAAGTACAAACGCCGACACCGGACGAAAACTGCCGACACAGCCTACACAGCCGACACCCAATGCCCAGCCCTGGTTCATACACATTATGAATACATCAGTACGTGGACCAATGTACTTGCAACAAGTATTAGCCTGTTATTTAAATACTGTGGCACAAGCTGTTGAGAGATAATCTCACATTTTTGAATGATCATTTTTTAACACTGGTCACTGATAAACAAACTGTAACGATTTGGCTGCATCGTTTCAAGACCATTGTCTCATAAAACAGGTTAGCTAATTAATCTGACTAGAATTGGCAATAGTTTACCGTAACATGTTTTTAATTATTAATAACAACCATCACTTGTTAGTCCATACATATGCATGCTCTCTCTCTCTCTCTCTCTCTCTCTAAGTTATATCAAACTGTAACTTCATATGTGAAACTAGTGTACCTTTTATCATACAATTTTTCAGGCTAGTGTATTTTCTCAGATGTTATTTTACATTTTATGTTTATTTTTACAAATCGGTTTTCAATGCTTTATATCAATATCTAAATCAAACATTAAAAAAAAATATATTTTATAGTATAATAGTAATGAAACTTTAGGGAAACAAATCATTTGTTCTATTTGCCTATTGGTCCTAATGAAGTAACTTTCAAGGAGTAGCGGCTTTTATAAAGACATAGTGACGTATTCTAAGCATCTATAACCGTAGTTAACTATTGTTACACCTTTTGCAAGTTATGATTATTTTTAATTTTTAATTTCCTCCAGATTACAAAATCAGTAAAAAAAAAACATTTCGGGATCCTTCCTCTTTCTACGCTCTGTGTGGCAAAACAAACCGCCCAGCCCTTCCTGTACTACTGGACCTAGCTTACATGACATATCGTATGAAGTAGCACTAGGGGTTGTGTGGCCACATATGCTGACATACTCTGAAGTAGCACTAGGGGTTGTGTGGCCACATATGCTGACATACTTTGGAAGTAGTTGGGCCTATACTGGCTGTAGTGGCCACATAGTGCTGCGAGTACTCTGGAAGTAGCACTACGGGTTCTGTGGCCACATATGCTGACATACTCTGAAGTAGCAATACGGGTTGTGTGGCCACATATGCTGACATACTCTGAAGTCGCACTACGGGTTGTGTGGCCACATATGCTGACATACTCTGAAGTAGCAATACGGGTTGTGTAGCCACACATACTGCCATACTATGAAGTAGTACTACGGGTTGTGTAGCCACACATACTGCCATACTATGAAGTAGCACTACGGGTTGTGTGGCCACATATGCTGACATACTCTGAAGTAGCACTACGGGTTGTGTGGCCACATATGCTGACATACTCTGAAGTAGCAATACGGGTTGTGTGGCCACATATGCTGCCATACTCTGAAGTAGTACCACGTGTTGTGTGGCCATACATGCTGCCATACTCTGAAGTCGTATTACGGGTTGTGTGGCCACACATGCTGCCATCCTCTGAAGTAGCGCCGGAAGAGCGCTGTTAAATTATTATTTTTTCGCACTTTTCTGATAGGGAGAAAAATATAATTCGCACAGGGCTCCACAATAGCTAGGTACGGCTCTGCCTAGACATTCATGTTGTGCTCTTTTATTTGTAGCATGACATCCATATCCCTATCCCCGTATTGAGTTTGTAGTTAATATTTCAGAATCTTGAAATGAAGGTGATCATTGTATGTTGCATACTCACCATGATCTTTGCTGTAACAAACGGCAAGGAAAAAACCGGATCTTGTGAGAAAAATGGATCAATTTATGAGGTAATGTGATAGAAACATACTGGTAATTTACAAAAGACAAAATAATTAGATTTTGATGAAAAAAATATTTTTAAGAATAATATTGATTACATTGTGTTGTCATGATGGCCGCATTCGACAATTAATTGAAGTCATTGATTAAAACTATTTGCAGGTTATTTTAACTACATATAGCAATATGACTCTCCGATAAATCAATACGATTGCTATATTGTATTCATACTGTAATGAGTTTTAAAATCTGATAAAAGAAAAACAAAGAAGTAAAAAATTGTAGAAAAAATGTTGGTCAGCTCATGCATTGTTTGCTCGG
>JAGDYQ010000129.1:1864800-2024661 GCA_021962125.1 Bulinus truncatus
GATCTTCGGTGAGGACCAATGGATTTTTCAGAGTCATGGATAATGTTAAATACCCTCGCTATATCTCCCGTGGTGCGCGTCCATAGCCATTGCACTATCGGCTATAGTGGAGATGAAAGGAGGGCATTGCTAACACCGTCCCATTTGTGGTTTTTATAGGATCTAAGAGATCTCATTTCATCCTTACAGTGATCTTCTCAAACATCTGATCATCTGATGTATACGAGAAACAGCCTGTTAAGTTTGGATGATTTTAAAGTGGATGAATATTTATAGACTCAAAGACTGGAAGATATCATTGATGAATCTGTCAATTATGATAGCGTTAACAAGAGTTACAGAGAAACAATTTAAACATTATACCGCATAAGCCAATAAATATCCGAACACCGTGTTTGATTAAATAATGATATTCTTTAAGAAATACCATGAATATTTTCTGATGTTCATTAAGGTAATGATACAATTGTTTTAATCTTCAAAATGAATATGTCGAAACTAAACTAAATAAAAAAAATATATTAAAAATACATCTCTGCAGTAAATCTCGACTTGGTTTTTTTTATGTCTACGAACCTGGTTGGAGGTTTACTTAGGGCAGGTTGGACAGCAGTCTCCTTTCTTGGTGCTTGGCAACGCCCCATTTGGGCACTCGAGCGACTCACAGCGCATCGCTCCACATTTTAGAGATCCGTTCTCACAAAGACAAGATTGACATTCTTTTTCTACATGGTTTTGTCACCATTCTTAATAATGAACAAACATTGTCAGGTTTAACTATAGGTTGATATGGGTGAATTAGAAAACATTGATATGGTATTGTTTTTAAAACTTCACGCATTCAATAATTTACAGTACGGTGACGTCTAGCTTGGCCATTACGGCGACAGGGTGGCGTTCAGGCTGAGAGTCCGATCAGAGTAGTGTACATGATTGGTTCGAACCCCAGAGACTCAGGTCGTCTGTGTATTCAATGGTGCGCACCATCCCCCCTTCCTTATGATTATCTAAGAATCAACTACCACGGGGATGTGGTAAAGAGGAACTACATGATCCGGGACTATAGCAGCAGAACCGTTCTTAGGAAAAGGTAATCAAATGTCAAATCTCTGTCCTAATCCACCCCCCCCCTTTACTACTAAAAAGGTAATTTCAATTATTACTGCCGATTAAATCTAAGAAGTCAGGACAAATACTTCGACCCCTCAAACATCGTAGGAAATCTCTGTCTAGTGCCCGATCCCCCTTAAACATCGCAGGAAGTTCCCGCCTAGTGCTCCCCCCCGCCGGGCTCAATACTTCAATACTTAAAAAAAGTCTCTTGATATAAGATCAAGAAATAGTACCCTACGCTAAAAGCGAGTCAAGGCGGTAATAAATTAATCTTTGTGAGGTGCAACATCTGGCATTCTGTTCAGTTTGAGACGCTGTGTATCTGGATATTAACTTTTTTTGTTTAAGTCGTAACTCCTTTCAATTACTCGACTCGTCTAAAAAAGATTGGGCTACTAAGTAACTAATTAAATTGACTTTCACTTAAGATCATACATATATATATATATATATATATATACATATATATATATATATATATATATATATATATATATAGTGTGTGGGCCAAAAAAAGTGAGAACATCATATAAAATACGAATTATTAAAACATTTAATGTAATTAATTGTATTGTTTCATGTAATTTGGTTTGCAATGTATTTAGCCAATCAGAAATCCTGTACAATGTGTCCTCCCTGCTTATCAACAACTTTTTCTAAGCGTAGACGCCGCTCCTTTATGCTACTGTCAATACATCGCTGTCCCAGATTTCTCCACTCTTCAATTATTGCCAACTTTAGCTGCTCCACTGAGGTAAATTTTCGTCGAAGGTAGACTTTTTCTTGCAAAGCACCCCATATGGCATAATCTTCTGGGTTTAAATCAGGACTGTTCGGTGGCCACATGTCTGGCTCAATGAATTTAACATTCTTCTGACGAAGAAAGTTGATCGTATTTCTGGTCTTGCTGTAATGTCCAGTTTTGACGAACACATTCCGCTTAAATTACAGGCAACAAACCTTCTCTTAGAAAATGTTCACAATAGTATTCACTGTTTACTTTGGCACCTGGTTCAACGAACACAATATCAGTTTTCCCCATTAGAGAAACACCAAATGATACCATGATACCATTTCTACGCAATGTTCTCATTTTTTTTTGGCCCACCCTGTATATATATATATATGGGCGTCGAAAGAAAATTTTCCAGGAGGGGGGCACAAAGACCCATTTTCTAATTTAACTCACCATGCCATACAGGTTCAGTTATCAATTAAATTAAATATAACATTAATAATTTATATTGACATAAATAAATGCATTTGAAAATTCAAACATTTTGACAACAAACACAAGCAGATTCGATTTAGTTTTTTTTTGTTGTTGTTAATTTGGCCATTTATAACTTGATTAGGCCTTCAAAAAAGCTCTTGGCATTCAGCTTTATTTAACTGTCGACTCTGTTGGTTTATAATATTCTGAAATGAGTGAATTTTAAAATTAATATTAAATTAATTCAGACCCCTGATTTTAGAGCTGACAATGATGTAAACAGAGTTTTTAGATATGCATGGTTATCAGACTATTCACCGTGGATTGTATATTAAAAAGTGCCTTTTCAAATATTGCTTGTTGTATCCGCAAAAAAGTAATTCGCGCCAATCAGGGGGCATTTGTAATCAAACCATGCACAAAATGTAAAGATTTCAATGAAGATGCAATTAGCCAGATGCAAAGCACATGGCACAAAGACTCTCATGATGATGCAAGCAATTTTGTTGTATGATTGGAAGCTAAAGCAGTTTCTATAGATTAGCAGTTGAGCTCATCATTTAGAAGACAATTTCAAGAAAATTCTAACTAACTGGGTCCCATCATTTCAACAATCCTATTTTGCGGCATGCATGATTTAGCACTTCGTGGAAAAGAATAAAATTCTGGTAATTTTATGACCTGGCTCTTGGTAATCATTTGTCAATTGGTTCTTGTAGTGCTAAGTAATCTCGGCACCTACGCAAAACACTATAATCGAAATTTGTGGGTCTCTCTTGCGCGAAGGCATTGTTCGTGAAGCAAATAATTCAGTTGCATTTTTTTACACTTGCCAACGAGACAATTGTCATTTCAGGCATTGAGCAGATGTCACTTGGTGTTAGATTTGTCAAAGAACAAAATTCCTACATTTGTTGTTTGTTTAGTTATTTTTCAAACATATTCATCAAAGCTAGAAGCTGTAACCCACAAATTGCAGTCCGTGCATTTAGTTTTACTGGCAGTACAAACATACATTGAAGAATTGTTGACTACTAACTACATCGGCTGTTGATCGACAGAATTGTGATGAGAGGTATAAGGAAAATATTAGAGTTACAAAAGGTGTTGCAGATGACATTGGTGTCGACATTCAACCTCCACGACAAGCTGGAAGACAAAAGAGCAGGGAAAATCCAAAAGTTGATTTGCCTGAGGGTTATTTTAGAATAACTGTTTTTATACCCTACCTTAATTCATTCTATTATATCATAGCTGAAAATATGTTTTTGAATAGAAAATAAATCAGCATTTTCCCTTTTTTCTTTTGAATCAACTGGTGCTGATCGTTTGTCTGCTCTTTGTATGATGAGTATCAAACATTTAAAGAAAATGTTATCAATTGATTTGAACAAATACCAAGACGTTTACAATTTTTGTTTCGGAATAAATAGTTTAAAATTACAATATTATTTCTGTATCAGTGTAATTTATTATTTTATACTTTATTTTATTAGTTCAGTTCCTGTTCGACACTGAAACCATAGATATATAAGACTAGATCGCTTATGCTTATTTAATAGAGACCGAAAAAGTGTTGTATTCGAGACCCCTACTTTAAAAAGAGAAGAGTACAATTCTGTACAGTTCTTTATTTTTTATCGAAAAAGATTTCCTTCCTTTTAATTAAAAAAAAAATCCCCATTCATGCTAGAGGTTGGCGCTTTTAAAATCTACTGATGTGTCCGAAAAAATTATATTTGACGGTTAGTAATAATATAATCAAACAACCGGGTACACAACACGGAGGCATTTTATTCAAAGTTAATTGAAAAAAAAAGTTTTTGAAAATTTGTCAAGGAAAACAATGCAAAATGTCTTCTGCTATTTATTTCGGTTACTTAAGGTTTCTATGCGTACTACGTCATCAGGTTATACAGAATTGTACTCTTCTCTTTTTAAAGTTATGGTCCGCACAATATATGTCTATGCATAGCCCATAAGCGATCTAGTCTTATATATCTATGACTGAAACCATTATTTTAAAAATTACAATAATGTAATCAGTTATTCTTGCAGATATAATTCTTTTTTATGTTTGATATATGAACATCGTCTTCAATGTAATAAACTTTCAGGAAATTTAGTTCTGTTTTATTGTGACAACTTTATTACATTTTTCCGAAATGCCCCCTCTTGCCCCCCCCAGGATACGCCCATGTATATATATATATGTATATATATATATATATATATATATATATATATATATATATATATATAAATAGATCATTTAATAGAATAAATTACAATTGTTTGTTTAATTAGGCACACATAATTTAATGTTATTTAGAATTCATTGTTTACTAAAACGACAAATTAGTATATATGATCTAAGACAGGGATGTCACACAAGATGCCCGAGGGCCGCATGCCGCCCTTTGCTTCCATTTGTTGCCCGAGCAAATAATGCATGAGCTGACCAACATTTTTTCTACAATTTTTTACTTCTTTTTTTTTTCTTCTATCAGATTTCAAAACTCATTACAATTTGAATACAATATAGCAATCGTATTGATTTATCGGAGAGTCATATTGCTATAAGTAGTTAAAATAACGTGCAAATAGTTTTAATCAATGACTACAATTAATTGTCGAATGCGGCCATTATGACAACACAATGTAATCAATATTATTCTTAAAAAAAAATTTTTTAATCAAAATCTAATTATTTTATCTTTTGTAAATTACCAGTATGTTTCTATCACATTACCTCATAAATTTTTCCATTTTTCTCACAAGATCCGTTTTTTTCCTTGCAATTTGTTACAGCAAAGATTATGGTGAGTAGGCAACATACAATGATCACCTTCATTTCAAGATTCTGAAATATTAATTACAAACTCAAGACGGGGATAGGGATAGGGCTGTCATGCTACAAATAAAAGAGCACAACATGAATATGTAGGCAGAGCCGTACCTAGCTATTGTGGAGCCCTGTGCGAATTATATTTTTCTCCCTATCAGAAAAGTGCGAAAAAAATAATAATTTAACAGCGCTCTTCCGGCGCTGCTTTAGAGTATGGCAGCATGTGTGACCACACAACCCGTAGTGCTACTTCAGAGTATGGCAGCATGTGTGACCACACAACCCGTAGTACTACTTCAGAGTATGTCAGCATATGTGGCCACACAACCCGTAGTACTACTTCAGAGTATGCCAGCATATGTGGCCACACAACCCGTAGTACTACTTCAGAGTATGTCAGCATATGTGGCCACACAAACCGTAGTGCTACTTCAGAGTATGTCAGCATATGTGGCCACACAACCCGTAGTGCTACTTCATATGATATGTCATGTAAGCTAGGTCCAGTAGTACAGGAAGGGCTGGGCGGGTTGTTTTGCCGCACAGAGCGTAGAAAGAGGAAGGTCCCCGAAATGTTTTTTTTTACTGATTTTGTAAGCTGGAGGAATGTATTAAAAATAATAATAACTCGCAAAAGGCGTAACATTAGTTAGCTACGGTTATAGATGCTTAGAATAATTCACTATGTCTTTATAAAAGCCGCTACTCCTTGAAAGTTACTTCATTTGGACCAATAGGCAAATAGAACAAATGATTTGTTTCCCTAAAGTTTCATTACTATCATACTATAAAATATATTTTTAAAAATGTTTCATTTGCATATTGTTATAAAGCTTTGAAAAAAGATAAAAAAAAATAAACATAAAATGTAAAATAACATTCGAAAAATACACAAGCCTGAAAAATGGTCTGATAAAATGATAAAAAGGTACACTAGTTAGATATAACTTAAAGAGAGAGAGAAGGAGAGAGAGAGAGAGAGAGAGAGAGAGAGAGAGAAAGAAAGAGAGAGAGAGAGAGAGAGAGAGCGAGAGAGAGAAAGCATGCATATTTATGGACTAACAAGTGTTGGTTGTTATTAATAATTAAAAACATGTTTAGGTAAACTATTGCTAATTCTAGTCAGATTAATTAGCTAACCTGTTTTATGCGACAATGGTCTTGAAACGATGCAGCCAAATCGTTACAGTTTGTTTATCAGAGACCAGTGTTAAAAAATGATCATTCAAAAATGTGAGATTAACTGTCAACAGCTTGTGCCACAGTATTTAAATAACAGGCTAATATTTGTTGCAAGTGCATTGGTCCACGTAGTGATATATACATAATGTGTATGAACCAGTGCTGGGGATTGGGTGTCGGCTGTGTAGGCTGTGTCGGCAGTTTTCGTCCGGTGTCGGCGTTTGTACTTTTCCCGATGTCGGTGTCGGCATTTGTACTTTGCCCGGTGTCGGTGTCGGCATTTGTACTTTGCCCGGTGTCGGCATTTGTACTTTTCCCGGTGTCGGTGTCGATGTCGGCATTTGTACTTTGTCCCGATGTCAGTGTCGGTTTCTGCTTTTGTACTTTGTCCGGAGTCGGTGTCGGTGTTGGCGTTTGTAATTTACCCGGTGACAGTGTTGGTGTCGGATTTTTTAAACTTTGTCCAGAGCCGGTATTGGCATTTGTACTTTGCCCGGTTTCGGAATTTGTACTTTGTCCGGAGTCGGTGTCGCCGCCAAAACTCACCCCAAAAACGTGAGAGAAAAAACACAGTTCTTAGCCAATGTTTTATTTAAAGTGTTCATCAAGTTCTTCTTTTTTGTAAATATGTTTATTAACAAATGTATTATTTACTGGTCCGTGGACGGGGTTTTGAGACCACAGCGTTAGTGGGTGCCCAGCAGAGCAAGTAATGGGTCAATGGGTCATGGGTCAATGGGTCAAATGGGTCGCAAAATTGGATGGGTCACACGGGTCATGTGTCAATGTTCCCTGACCCACGACCCATCCTTAGTCTCCGCACGACCCTTAAAAAAAAAACCCATCGTCGCGCGATTTTTTTAAATTTCACAATGGTTTCTATGGAGACGGCCGCCATCTTGAAAATAACAACATTCAATGGGTCATGGGTCATGATGGGTCTGAGTCAGGAACTGATCGGGTCCATATGGGTCTGGGTCAAGCTGGTGACCCATTACTTGCTGGGTCGGTGCCTAGGCAGCCCGGCCATTTGGATTATTCTTTAGAGCGGCAACTTCCAGATAACGGAAAGTAATAGGGAAACGCTACAAATGAATCGGTATATCAAACTTTATAGTTGCATAATATGTGCACGAATATTACCAGTCGATTTGATTATACATAAAATTTTAAAAAAATATCGATAGCCAAAAAAAAAGTATAAATATACATTTAGAAGTGCGTCTTTATATATAGTATGATAAATATACAGGGAAAAATAAATATACAGTTACTTCCCTTTGCCCCCCTCCCTTCCCGGTGTTGGTGTCAGCGGCTTTTAGAAAACCGACACCGGTGTCGATGTGTCGGTGTCGGCGGAAGATGCAATACTAACACCGATGTCGGTGTCAATATTGACATAGATGAACTTAAAAAAAAATTAATTTGTTTTATTTTGTTACAAATACCTTTAGATATAGCAACAGTGTGAAACACGACACAACCGGAACAACCCTTCCTAAAGTTACTGTATTACTCTGCATATAAGTGCATGCCCTTGGCAGTCATACTTCATTTAGTTTACCTGGAAAAGTTATTGTTGTAGCTTACATCACTTAAAGTATCACATAATACCATTTGAATGTGATACGTGAATCTATTATTTAAAAATATGAATATATAAAAAAACGGATTAAAAGAAACTTTCAGTTTTATTGTCTATTTAATTTGGTACTAAAATTTCCCGCCAGGGGTCATATAGTCTTAGATGCAAGTGAACTTTGTAAGATTAAATTCTGCAAAGTTGGTTCCAAATGTGGCTCAAAATGTCTTTGTTTGTAAGAATATATCACATGATTAAATCTTGTAACGAAAGTAGCTCTTATAACCGTTGCTTGTAAGTGCACCTTCTAGGATTAAATTCTGCAAATATCACTAATTTCAAGTTATTGGCGACTCTCAATACTCGACATCCTCAGTCTCAGATAAAGGTAGTTGATATAAAGAATTTCGTAATGAAAACAATCCAGTCACTTGAATGAAGGTAACAAATTAAATACGTAAATATCGTGTGCTGCATCCGTCAAGTATCTAGCATCTACAGTGAGTATACTATAATGCACACTCTCTGTTACAGAGTAGATATTTTCACAGATATAATCTGCTTAATGACTTCTCTCCCTCTCTCCCTCTCTCTCGAACCATTAATTCAAAGAAATTGCCTGTCTATCGAACCCTCACTATTGCCCCCCCCCCCGCCCACCACCCCAGAATAAACTTGTCGTCTCTCTCTCTCTCCCGTACAACCCCTTCCCTCTCTATTATTTCTCTTTGTCAATAATCCACTAACCTGTTAACTAAACGTTTTACTATTATGAATGCCCTGACTCAGTCCTTTCTTTTACAAGTATTTCCGCTTGATAATAATTATCCCAAACTCTGATAACTAATTGAATTCTTGAATCCAACACACTTAAAAAAAAAATATTCAACATTTCAGCTGATGAAAGAATTGTAAGTTGATAATGTATGTTGTCTGACCAATTAAAAACAGGTTGCAAAGTTGATTACGTCAACCAGGAGAAACCTTAGTGCGTCTTTTTTTTTTGGAGTCTAGAGCGACTGTTATAATGGGGCGCTTGAGACAAACGTTAATCCTCAAGGGCTCGTCCCCTACCCCCATTAGACGCAGGACAAGGGATTGTCGATCGCTGTCGCTGTACAAAACCCCCAGCGGACAAATTCCCCGCGGACATAACCCCCAGTGGATAAAACAATGGTCCAAAGTCAATCCCTTGTTAACTTTACATCAAAAGGAAGCTTATCTTACCGGGTAAAACAAACAAATGTTAAAGTTTTAGTCCAAGGTCAAGACTGGCCGTATCTGAATTCTACCTTTCATTTCTCGCGCCTGGTTGACATTTGATGGCATAAGAACCGCAGTGGTCGAAAGTCAATCCTTTAGTTAGGTCAAACAATATAAGAACGTGCCTATTGATATATTGTGTTGACAGACATGATCTCTTATATCGACATGCATTTACCTTAGCCCATGGTCAAGATTATTTATATAGAAGTATCAATAATATTGACTTAAATTCGATCTTATATATTTTGGGGGGTTTGTCCGCTAGAGGTTTTGTCCACGGGGGGTTTTGTCCTTGGGGGTTTTGTGCGCTTGGGTTTTGTCCTACACTCGCAGTTGTCATCCCCCCCCCCCCATCATCCATGTTCACCTCATCACTGAAATTTCTACTTTCAAAAATGTATTGTTGTATTTTTGTTAGATTTCAACTCAACCGAATGCTGAAGAAATGTAAATCTGATAATATAAAAATAATTTTCGACTAATAATGGGACTGCCATTTTTAACAACAATGCATTGTGAGGGTTTGAGCTTGCAAGAAAAACGAACTGATACAAGTTTAGTTTCAAAAGTCCAATTCACCAGACATGCAACAACAATTTTTTTATTGTGCATCCCATTCTTGGCACCCTTTTCATTGCACACCTTTTGTTGCACATCTTTTGTTGCACACCTTTTGTTGCACACGTTTTGTTGCACATCTTTTGTTGCACACCTTTTGTTGCACACCATTTGTTGCACACCTTTTGTTGCATATCTTTTGTTGCACACCTTTTGTTGCACACTTTTATGTCTAGCTTGTGTCACTTTTATTTACTAAAAAATGTATTGTATTTTTTCTTTAAATATCTATGTATTTTATTAGCGCTTGCTCTATCACAAGAGACTATAAAAACAAGTGTGTAATTTGTCTAATTTCGAATCATTTCATTAAGATTTTGGACCTATCGAACACCAGATGCGGATAAAGACATTGCAGACTACAGCTAGCACGTGTATTAATACTTTATACTGATAAATATCTTAATTGAAGTTTTTTTTATGGATTTTAGTTGTTTGGATGTTTTCTCAGTGTAATATATAAACGAGATTATTTCTTGAGGATAAAGCTGATGATAATAAATGTTACTCAAGTTTACATTTCTAAATACATTTCTACAAAAGAACATTTAGTCACAATAAAAAAATATCTTGATACCTAATTGATATTTAATATTATTTCTAGCTAATAACAATACAAATACATTTGAGAAATTAGATGACATTTATAAAAAAATGGAGCAAAAAAAATATAGAAACAAATTCTAAGTCTTTATGATAGAGTCATCGATTGATGGATAGGTTCAAAATTTCTTCAAACACAACCTGAAAAAAGAAATGTTTGAAAATAAAATCCAGATAGGAACCTTAAATTATTATTTCTTAAACTATTTATTTCAAACTTAAAATTATTCTTAAGGACAAAATCATTGTACAGTATGACCTCTTGACATATCATTGACCGAAAACGATTTTCTTAAACTTGGAATGAAAATGATGAGTCAGCTAAAGCTTAAATTATGGACTATATGTGAACACTCATTAGGTGTAGAAAAAAATTAAATTACTAGCCACAAAATCTACAGGTTACTTCTGCCCATCTAATAGATGTCTTTACACCTACATACAAGGTAGCAATCAGAGTCGTATACATCTAATAGATGTCTTTACACCTACATACAAGCTAGCAATCAGAGTCGTGTACATTTAATAGATGTCTTTACACCTACATACAAGGTAGCAATCAGAGTCGTGTACATCTAATAGATGTCTTTACACCTACATACAAGGTAGCAATCAGAGTCGTGTACATCTAATAGATGTCTTTACACCTACATACAAGGTAGCAATCAGAGTCGTGTACATCTAATAGATGTCTTTACACCTACATACAAGGTAGCAATCAGAAACGTTACTTTGAGCTCCCAATTTGGAAGGAATTAATTAAATACGGGCAGATAAAATAATAATGTTCTATAAATGTTTATTCATCAGGGCAGATAAAATAATGATGTTCTATAAATATCTATTCATCAGGGCTAAAAAAAATAATGATGTTCTATAAAAAAAATTTCATATTTTCTGATACTCATTAAGATAATGAATACGTTTTTATTAACTCTTCAAGATGTGCAGGTCAAAAGCACAAAGTAAAAAAAAATAATTAACACTAAAAATACATCTCTGTAGTAATTCTCGCCTTGGTTTTTTTTTGTGTCTACGATCCTGGTAGGTGGGTTTTACTCAGACCTCAGTGCAGGTCGGACAACAGTCTCCTTTGTAGGTAATTGGCCACTCCCCTTCTGGACAATCGTGCCAATCACACTGGATCAATTCACATTTAAGTGATCCGTTCCGACACAGACAAGATTGACAAGCATCTACGTGGTACGTCTCACCTTCCTTAAATAATGAACAATATTGTAAGGTTTAATATGCTGCGTGAATTCAACACTTATGTTTTGTTTTGTTTTGTTTTTTTTCAACTTGAAGCATTGATCTATTTACCTGACGGTGATGTGTTATTGCTTGGCTATTATGGCGACAGGGCGGCGTTTATAAAACCCGCGACTCCTTGATGGTTCCTTCACCCAGAGACTGTGTATTCCGTGGTGTCCACCATCCTCCCCCCCACCTTATGATTATCTAAGAATCAGCTACCACTGGGTTCAAGACAAAGTGTTACGAAGTAGGTTTTTTTAGCGCAGTAATTTACGGGTCTCAGGAACAAAAATTCAGGGGGTCAGCTCAGCTAGGGAATGGGGCATGTCTTAGCGACCAGATAGCTGAATCTCTCAAGTGACAGGTTACCGTGTCATTTCGCTAGGTAACATTTATGGAATAAAAGAAAAAGGACCCTCAACACTTTATACTGCACAATACTGTTCAGCGTTAGTCAGAGTTACCGTCGGAGGTGCCATAAATGTTACGTGCCCTTTCTATATACTTCATACATGTTACGGGCTCTTTGGTTATGCTCTATAAACGCCTCAGGCCCTTTGGTTTATGTTATGAGTTGTGCGTTTTAATTCAAACGTAGAGATGTCAACTTAGCTTAATGTCTGTCTGTTTCACTCTTATTTGCTCACTCCTTTGTCACAACTCAAAAAACCAATCAAACTCGATGCGTTGTTAGTACAACGATTTATTTACATAAATGTACATTCAGAATACAACAAGTCCATAAACGAATACACATTTAAAACCACAGTAATTTGCTCTGCCTCAACTCTGACTAACTAAAACTCCTGTCCCTAAAAAACTCTCGGCACTAGATCTCTCGTAACTATCTCTCTTCTCTAACTCTTGTCCTAACCACGAACTGCCCCTTCACTAACTAATGTCCGAATCCAGCCCCTATTTATACCCCTAACGTCCGTGCCCTAATTACCCTAAGTACGTCACAGTCTCTTCAGTATTGTCCCTACTATCTAATCTTTCTAGGAGAGTCACCTGGTCGTCATTGTTAACCCTACTAGCCTGTCCGACGTCGCCTTCCAGTCTTCACACCTTTGCTGTCTACTATTCTATTGTTTCCCCACCTTGTCCTAAGTCGTCTGTCACCTTGCCACTATGATTCGTACTAATCCTAATTCTTAGTTTGTATTATATTAGAACGTCGAAAGGGATTGTCTCTGTCTCTAAATCTACTTCAGCTCGTCATAATGACAAAACAATGTAATTCATATCATTCTTAAAAGTTTTTTTTTCATCAAAATCTAGTCATTTTGTCTTTTGTATAAAAATAGCTTTGTAAATTACCTTTATGAATACTCCATTTTTCTCACAAAATATAGGTTCTTGCTCTTCACTTTTTGACGCAAAGGTCATGGCGACCAGACAACATACAATGATCAGCTTCATGTCACGATTTTGAATAATTATAAGGAGAATGAAGACAGGGGTCAGTCAGTACTAAAAAAAAAGAGCACAACGTGAATATATAGACAGGGCCGTAGCTAGCTATTGTAACGCCCTGTGCGAGTTACGTGAATATATAGACAGGGCCGTAGCTAGCTATTGTAACGCCCTGTGCGAGTTACGTGAATATATAGACAGAGCCCTAGCTAGCTATTGTAACGCCCTGTGCGAGTTACGTGAATATATAGACAGGGCCGTAGCTGGCTATTGTAACGCCCTGTGCGAGTTACGTGAATATATAGACAGGGCCGTAGCTAGCTATTGTAACGCCCTGTGCGAGTTACGTGAATATATAGACAGAGCCGTAGCTAGCTATTGTAACGCCCTGTGCGAGTTACGTGAATATATAGACAGGGCCGTAGCTAGCTATTGTAACGCCCTGTGCGAGTTACGTGAATATATAGACAGAGCCCTAGCTAGCTATTGTAACGCCCTGTGCGAGTTAACATTTTTCTCCCAATCTAAAAAGTGCACACAAAAAAAAAACATGTAACAACGCTCTTTCGGCGCCCCTTCCTATTTTGACTCCCCTTTCAAGGACGGCGCCCTATGTGGTCGCACTATCCGCAGTACTTTTCCTACGACGCCTTGTGTAAGCTTTATGTCGTAATACAGGAAGCGCTGGGTGGATTGTGATGTCGCACAGGGCGCAGACATAGGGAGGGGCCCCGAAATAACTTTTTTTTTACCAATTTTGTAAGCTGGTGGTAGGTACCAAAAAAAAAAAACTCGCACAGGGCGTCACAATCGCTAGCTACGGCTCCGGATATTTCTAATGTCCATGCTTCGTTTAAGACAAGGACTGCTGATAATTCACTATGTCTTTATAAAACTCGCTACTCATTGAAGGTTACTTCAACCGGACCAATAGACAAATAGAACAATTTGTTTCCCCACAATATCATTAATATCATACTATAAAATACATTTTTAAAAAATGTTTAATTTAAATATTGATATAAAGCTCTGAAAAAAAGATTAAAAAAAAAATAAACATAAAATGTAAAATAAAACATTTGAGAAAAAACACCAGCCTGAAAAATACTCTGATCAACGGTGCACTAGTTTCACAGATGAAATTACAACTTGATACAGCTGAGCGAGAGAGTTCTATATCTATAGACTGACAAGTGTTGGTTGTAATCAATAGTGAAAAACGCGTTGTAAACTATTGCTAATTCAGTCCAATTAATTAGGTGACAAGTTTTACCAGACAATTGTCCTGAAATGATGCATTCCAATTGTTACCGTTTGTTTTCCAGTGACCCCGTATTCAATAACTGACAATAGCATTCAATAGCTTGTGTTAAAACATGTAAATAATAGCTAATACTAGTAATGAGTTTAATTGGTCCACTTACTGATGTAAACATAATGTGTATAAACTAATGAGTGGAGAGATGATGACACATTCGTAAAGGCTAAATTAACTTTAAAACTCGAACGTGTTGAAAGGAAAATTTACAATTATAGGCCCTTAATTAGAAATTTGACATATATTGGCCCTCGATTAGAAATTCGACAAATATAAACCATTAATAAGAAAATTGATATTTTTAGAACTATTGATGATTAAACACAGGTTTTATAATAATGTATTCAGGTTTTTAATCTGTGAATTATTTATGAGCATTCTGTACAGCCTTTATATTTACCTATAGATAATTGATTTATTAAACGATATTTCTACATATACTCATACACAGACGTAGTGATTCATTATTTTTGGCATGTTCTATGCAGAGATAAGACAGAACCGTTGTCAAGTATTCTGGAACCCGAGGGGAGAAACTGCTATAGATCTGTGTGGGGGGGGGTCGGTCTTAAGATTAGGTACCTGCTGGGGACTTCTTAGAAATTGGAGTCAATACTTCCAATGGCCCCATATGGCCAGGTCACCGTGCAGTGTAGAGCGCTCGACAGCCAACGTCAAGGGTTCTATCCACTTTGAGACCTAAGAGAATTTTTCACCACCTAGCTTCAAATGGTCACTGGCTTGTTAGTAAAGACAGATGGGCGTTGTGCTAACACACAACGTCTTCCTTTGCCGAGGTCACAGATACAGGTGAATGTTACACGTCATCTGACCCGATAACCCTCTTGGGCTCAGGGAAATATTTTTTTCTCATTTTCTCAGTGGAAGGTTGGCTAGTTTGAATAGGCAGTTGGCTAGTTTGTGTAGGCGATTGGCTAGTTTTTGTAGGCGGTTGGCTAGTTTGTATAGGCGGTTGGCTAGTTTGTATAGGCGGTTGGCTAGTTTGTTTAGGCGGTTGGCTAGTTTGTATAGGCGGTTGGCTAGTTTGTATAGGCGGATGGCTAGTTTGTTTAGGCGGTTGGCTAGTTTGTATAGGCGGTTGGCTAGTTTGTATAGGCGGTTGGCTAGTTTGTATAGGCGGATGGCTAGTTTGTTTAGGCGGTTGGCTAGTTTGTTTAGGCAGTTGGCTAGTTTGTATAGGAGGTTGGTTAGTTTGTATAGGCGGTTGGCTAGTTTGTATAGGCGGTTGGCTAGTTTGTATAGGCGGATGGCTAGTTTGTTTAGGCGGTTGGCTAGTTTGTTTAGGCAGTTGGCTAGTTTGTATAGGAGGTTGGTTAGTTTGTATAGGCGGTTGGCTAGTTTGTATAGGCGATTGGCTAGTTTTTGTAGGCGGTTGGCTAGTTTGTATAGGCGGTTGGCTAGTTTGTATAGGAGGTTGGTTAGTTTGTATAGGCGGTTGGCTAGTTTGTATAGGCGGTTGGCTAGTTTGTATAGGAGGTTGGTTAGTTTGTATAGGAGGTTGGTTAGTTTGTATAGGCGGTTGGCTAGTTTGTATAGGCGGTTGGCTAGATTGTATAGGCGGTTGGCTAGATTTTCTGTCCATAATATATGTGTTTACAGATGTCAACATAAACTGGTAAGAAAACTTAATTTTCTCAAATAATCTGAAAAAGTATTCATTTCTTGACCAGAGTTTGAGAGAAACTTTTTAAAAAATTAAACCTTAAAGTCCTAAAAATATCCGAACATCATGGATGATTTTAATAATGATGTTCTTGAAAGAAAAATTAAGGTTTTTCAGGTTAAACATCTTATTTGAGTTGTTGCAACGCATTTGAATATGAAGACTTGATACCTTATCTGAGTAGTTGCAGTACATTCAAAAAAAGGTTTTACTATTTGAAATATTTTGTCGTTCAATGCAACTGGCTGATTGTGCGGCCAATAACAATCGATGTGTTCTAGTTGGTATTATAATTGACGGAACAATAAGTGGCCAGGTTACCGCCATGATAATAGCAAATGTCATCTACTGAGCAAAATGACAACATGAGGGATCCATCTGTCGCTTGTGTAGAAAATTTGAAAAGATAATGACGATCAAAGAACGGGGTGACGAGGGATAGTTAGATACCTAGCTACTGACAGTATCAGAGGTGGCTTTAAGCCGACAGGACCGATTTCTAACATTATATTGGGGGAGGGGGAGGAGGGAGTCAGAAGGGGAAACCCGGTAAAGCCTAATTTATTTTTTGTATTGTCCAGCATTCATAAAAATTAGGGAGCGACCGATATGCCTTTTTACCGCTAGTCCGATACCGATCCGATGTTAACCGATAGTGCCAATATCGGTCCGATACCGATCCGATTATCGGTCGCTCCCTAATAAAATTCATTTTGCTAAATGTCATGGGCATCCTCAAACCTTGGCGCAGGTATTGACCCATATTGAAATCTAACTGGCAATTTCTGCACTTTGACATTTTTAGTCTTATAATTCGAAATTAATGTAATAAGTCCAAAGATGTAATTGAAAATAATTAATATATGATGTCATTCGTGCACTTGTTCTTCCTCGGTAACTGATAAAGTGTCAAGTGCGACCTATTTTCTAATTAGATGAAAGACGTGAAGATAAAATATAGTTTTGTTTGTTTGCTTGTTTTAAGAAATTGAAAACATAATGTTCTAAAATTATTTTTCTTAAATGTTTTGCACACACTATTATCTCTCAAATTAGGAAGAAGCATTAAGTCTAATCCGATAATTGGAATTCATATCTAAAAATAACATGACTAAATAAAGCGTGGATGCCTGAAATAAATGAAATAAGTAATTCACAAAGTCCTATAGAGATATAAGTATGACTTAATCTAGGGGACGCAACCAGCGAACGTGAAAACAAGAAAAATATACATTATAAAAAATAAGAGCTGCGGCCGTTGTTACTAGAGTAACACGTTGAGTGAGTTCGTTTCAATTTTAAACTGTAATTTTGTGAAACATACACACAAGTGCATATGCACATTAACTTTATGAATGCAGTATTACACAAGATTAAATAAAAGTTTTTTTTCTTTTTTTTCTGGTACCATTTGGTCAGAATTCACTACGGTATTAGAAGAAAGTTTTTAGAGCGTGTGGTCTATATTAGGTATGGGAATACCATTTGGTCAGAATTCACTGCGGTATTAGAAGAAAGTTTTTAGAGCGTGTGGTCTATATTAGGTATGGGAATACCATTTGGTCAGAATTCACTGCGGTATTAGAAGAAAGTTTTTAGAGCGTGTGGTCTATATTAGGTATGGGAATGCCGTGAATCTAGAATACGTAACTACTAGTTGCCACAGGAGGTCAAGATCAATAAGGCTTTTCGGCCTTTTTGGCTATCTCCTGTGGCAGGTTAACCTGTTCTGGGAGACATATCATGGTCTATGGTGACAAGATCATTGGGCTTTTCCAGCCGGGAAATAAAAAAAAAAACCTTTTTGCGACGGTGGTGGTACTGTGGTCAATGAGGACTATCCGAATATCTTTTGAATTTTTGCTCAGTGTATAATATAACAGTGAGAATATTTCTTGAGGATAAAGCTTCTAGTATGTCCGACCCTAAATGGCCAAAATGAGATGAAGACAGCTGTTGATAATGTGATGTTACTTAAAATTTGCATACCTATATTTTTAAACTGCAAACGAACATTCAATCTCAATGAAAGATGTCTTGAGAGCTAAGTGATCTTTAGGATTATTATTTCTAGCTAATAACAATACAATTACATTTGAGAAATTAATTGACATTTATTGAAAATGGAGCTAAATAAATATAGACACAATTCTAAGTCTGTATGATAGAGTCGTCGAATGATGGATAGACACAATTCTCAGTCTGTATGATAGAGTCGTCGAATGATGGATAGACACAATTCTAAGTCTGTATGATAGAGTCGTCGAATGATGGATAGACACAATTCTCAGTCTGTATGATAGAGTCGTCGAATGATGGATAGACACAATTCTAAGTCTGTATGATAGAGTCGTCGAATGATGGATATACACAATTCTAAGTCTGTATGATAGAGTCGTCGAATGATGGATAGACACAATTCTAAGTCTGTATGATAGAGTCATCGATTGATGGATAGATTCAAAATTTCTTTAAACACAACCTGAAAAAAGAAATGTTTGAAAATAAAATCCAAATGATTACTTTAATTATTATTGTTTTAACTAGCAATTTATTCCACATTTAACTAACTTCTCTTGGGGTAAAAAAAACAACTATTGTACAATATAACGTTTCAACATATGTATCAGCCGAACACGGTTTAAATTGAAAAGACAATGCTTGTATCGGATATAGCTTAGATTATGGACTATATGTGTGCATCCCATTAGCTGTAGAGACAAAGATGTCTGTACTAGCCTCAAAATCTACAGGATACTTCTGCACTTCTAAAAGATGTCTATACAACTACATACAAGGTAGTAATCAGAGACATGTGCAATGGTGGTCAGACACTTTGAGTTTCCAATTTCACATGGGTTAATTTATTTATATGAAATACTATCTGTACCCTGCAAAACCTTTGCATAGAGTTATATCCCCTTATGCTTGATCGGTAGGCTAGGTTATTTTTTGGTTTCGGGCAGATCCGATTTTTTTCATGGTTATATTTTAAACTGGAATACTGTTGTATTCATTCTTTACTTCCGATTTAACGCACACTGGAAATGAGTATTATTATATATGATATTTCACTAAGGGTGCCGCTGTGCTGTACTTTTTTCTATGGATCCTAAAAATGTATTTTTGCATGAAATCTCATCCTAGGGCCATCGATGACGTTAGAGCGGCTCTGATAGTGACGAACAAAAAGCTGTTTCAAGAGCTTCCTTTTAATAACTGGCGGAAAGTTTTAAACACAACACGGTCACAATTCAGTAACTGTTTGTTTTTAACGGATTTAGGGGAATAGGGTAGTATGGTCGTGTGGTATTGACCTGAGGGTCCATGGCTAGATCTTCGGTGAGGACCAATGGATTTTTTCAGGTCATGGCTTATGTTAAATACCCTCGCTATGTCTCCCGTGGTGCCTCCATAGCCATTGCACTATCGGCTATAGTGGAGATAAAAGAAGGGCATTGCTAACACCATTCCATTAGTGGTGTATAGGAACTAAGAGATTTCATCTCAACCGTGCAGTGATCTCCTCAATCATCTGATCAGCAGCGATATATATATATATATATATATATATATATATATATATATATGAGAAAAGCGTGTTAAGTTTGGATGATTTTAAAGTGGATAAAGTTTTATAGACTCAAAGACTGGAAGATATCATTGATGAATCTGTCAATTATGATAGCTTGCCATTCCCCCCCCCTTTTTTTAAACTAGAGTTTTAGAGAAACAATTTAAAAATTATACCCGCATAAGCCAATAAATATCTGAACATCATGGATTATTAAATAATGATATTCATTAAGAAATACCATGAGTATTTTCTGATAGTCTTTAAGATAATGAAACATTTTTTTAAAATCTTGGACATGTACATGTAGAAACCAAAGTAAATAAAAAAAAATAGTAAAAATTCATCTCTGCAGTAAATCTCACCCTGGTTTGTTTTTGTTTCTACGAACCTGGTTGGAGGTTTATTCGGGGCAGGATGGACAGCAATTTCCTTTGACGGTGATTGGCCACGCCCCCACCGGGCACTCGGGCCACCCACACTTGATCCAATCACATTGTAGAGATCCGTTCAGACAATATTGGCATGCATCTACTTGGTACATCTCACCTTCCTTAATAATGAACAAATGTTGTAAGGTTTAACTATAGGTTGATATGGGTGAATTAGAAACATTGATATGGTATTGTTTTAAACTTGACGCATTCATTAATTTACAGTACGGTGACGTCTAGCTTGGCCATTACGGCTACAGTGTGGCGTTTAGGCTGAGAGTCCGATCAGAGTAGTGTAGATGATTGGCTCGAGACCCAGAGACTCAGATCGTCTGTGTATTTCATGGTGCCCCCCCCCCCTTATGATTATCTAAGAATCAGCTACCACAGGATTGTTGTAAAGAGGAACTACATGATCCGTTCCAAAAGCCTCAGAACATTTCTTAGAAAAAAGGCAATCAACGGTAAAATCTGTGCCCTAAACCCCTTACCCCCTCTTACTACTAAAAATGTAAATTTCAAGTATTACTGCTTCTAAATCTAAGAGTTCAGACAAATACTTTGGCCTGGTTATTTCTCCTTAAACATCGCAGGAAGTTCCTGTCTAGTACTCCCCCCCCCCCGGGCCGAATACTTCAATACTTAAAACAAGCAATTTAAGTCTTTTCCGTTTCAGACAAAGGACATTTTAGAGCATTTTCGGTTACGCCGGACGAAATCCGTATTTTTTTTCCGGGTTACAGCCATAAATATTGCTCCACGCGCATGAATTTTGATAAATTTAGAGAGGGAAGTAATCATGTTGAATATCTATTACAAAAATAAATAATGATTACGCCCCTTTGATTAGCTTTTATTGTTTATATTTAAAATATAAGCCAAAACGTTACATAAGAAACTCTTATATTTTGGCTCTGAGAGATCAGATCACGAAATGGACTTTTGATGTACACTTGGCAGGCCAAGACCTACAAAATGATATATACATCATGGGTCTAGGGCTTATGGTTGCTGAGATATAGGGCGCTCCATTGTTAATGTAGCTTATATAGTAAAAAACGGTACTTTATAAGCCGCCTTTTACGGCCCTCAGAGGTCAGATCGCGAAATGAACTTTTGCTGCACACATGGCAGGCCAAGACCTACACAATGATAAATACATCATGGGTCTAGGACTTATGGTTGTTGAGATCTAGGGTGATGACGGACAGACAGACAGACAGACAAAACGGGGACAATAGAGCATTTTTTTTTGAAAATGCTCTAAAAAAGTATCTGGATATAAGATCAAGAAATCGTACCCTACGCCAAAAGCGGCATACAACACAGCAACGAGGCACTGATGCAAGGCGGTGATCAATGGATCTTGGTGAGGTGCAACATCTGGCATTCTGTTCAGTCTGAGACGCTGTGTATCTGGATGTTAACTTCTTTTTAAAATCCTAACTCTTTTCAATCACTCGACTCATATAAAAGGCGTGGGCTACAAAGTAACTACTTAAAGTTGACTTTCACTTAAGATCATAGCTATGTATATATATATATATATATATATATATATATATATATATATATATATATACATAATTTAGCGTTATTTAGAATTCATTTTATACAAAAACGACTAATTAGTATATATGATCTAAGACAGGGATGTCAAACTAGAGGCCCGAGGGCAGCATGTCGCCCTTTGCTTCCATTTGCAGCCCGAGAAAAAATGCATTTTCTAACCAACATTTTTTCTACAATTTTTCTAATTCTTTTTTTTCTTTTAAAACTCATTACAGTTTGAATACATTATAGCAATCGTATTGATTTATCGGAGAGTCATATTGCTATAAGTAGTTAAAAAAACCTGTAAATAGTTTGAATCAATGACTACAATTAATTGTCGAATGCGGCCATCATGACAACACAATGTAATCAATATTATTCTTAAAAGTATTTTTTGTTACAAAATTTAATTATCCAAGATAGCTTTGTAAATTACCACTATGGTTCTTTCACCTTACCTCTATAGTTACTCCATTCTTCTCAAAAAATCGGGGTTCTTGCTCTCCATTTATTACAGCAAGGGTCATGATAAGCAGGCAACATACAATGATAAGCTTCATTTCAAGATTCTGAAATATTAATTACAAACTGAAGACGGGGGAAGAGGGATAGGGCTGTCATGAGACAAATAAAAGAGCACAACATGAATATGTAGGCAGAGCCGAAGCGGACACACAACCCGTAGTACTACTTCATAGTATGGCAGTATATGTGGCCACACAACCCGTAGTGCTACTTCATAGTATGGCAGTATGTGTTGCTACACAACCCGTAGTGCTACTTCATAGTATGGCAGTATGTGTGGCTACACAACCCGTAGTGCTACTTCATAGTACGACAGCATGTGTGGCCACACAACCCGTAGTGCTACTTCATAGTATGGCAGCATGTGTGGCCACACAACAATGGCTGATAATTACACTAGATGTTATGTTTAAATATGTATTTATAGAAGTCAGGTATAGAGCTGGATAGTCCCACATTTGTGAGTGCGTCTTTTAGCCGTTAAAACGTCTTAGGTCAATGTATTTATATTATTATTCTGGAAATAAAATGCCCCACCCCTAGCGGATGGCAAAGAAAATGCCCCATCCCCCTTTTCCGCCCTACCCTAATTACATTTAAATCAAAAAGAAAGTAGAAGACCTATTAAATAGTAATAAGCAAGGACAAGTAAAATTAATGTAATACTAATAGCATTGATCCTCTGTATGTTAGATCTCAAAAAGTATTGCATTTTTTTTTAGCGATTGAGAGATGGGGGAATATAAGAAATTTTACTTCTTTCCGGTAACTTTTGGTTTGAAAATCTGAGTCTCACCAGGGCCAATAGGAAGAAATCAATCTAGGACCCATTGAAAACTGGGTTCACTCTAGTACCACCACCCTTATAAACCCTATCTAGGACACATTTAAAAATGGCTTCACTCTAGTACCACCACCCTTATAAACTCTATCTAGGACACATTTAAAACAGGTTTCACTCTAGTAGCACAACCCTTATAAACCCTATCTAGGACACATTTAAAAATGGCTTCACTCTAGTACCACCACCCTTATAAACCCTATCTAGGACACATTTAAAAATGGCTCCACTCTAGTACCACCCTCAGTAACACTGTCAAGGACACATTGAAAACGTGGTTACATCTAATAGCACCATCCTTTAATTCTATAAAAAAAAAGGGGGAGGGGTTATTAAAAGCGAATACAGATCAGAGATTCGTCGATGAAGGAATATAAAATAATAAAAGAAAGAAATATGGAAAGCCGCGGTGACCTCAAAAAAAACACCTAGACTGGCAGCACTTTATCTGGGTACATTATCCCGTAAAGAAGCGGATGCAAAGCTGATTCTGAAGATCTGAATAAATACTTTGCCATTTATACTCGGCATTGTGAGCTGGGGAAGGATGAGGGAGGGGGGGGCGGCAGCAACACCGATGATTAAAAAAAATTAATTCGTTGTATGTTATGCGTAAAGCTCTCGACTGTATTAATGTGGGTCCCCGGTTCGAACTCCGGTAACGACCAATGGATATTTTTCAGTTCATGGCTTAAGTCTCCGCTATATCTCCCGTGGTGAGAGGTTATAGTTTGAGGATCTCTGTCCATCCATATTTCCCGGCTTATTTGTTTGCAGCTCCCAGCTGTGCTGAGTAATAGATAGTTTTTATTCCCGATAATTACACTAAGGTGTTTATTATATATATATATATATATATATATATATATATATATATATATATAAATCAGTGTGTGCATCAGTCAGGTATACTAATGGATCAGTCCACATCTGTCAGTGAATTTTTGTGGCGTTAAATTGCTTTAGGTAAATTTATTTACTTATTCATTTTGGTTTTAATTCACATTTGTATTTTGTACTTCGGCCTATAACTATAAACAGCGTTCCTTATTTTAGTAAGGTCGAAATTAACTATTGATTAATGAAATTGATTCGGAAATTCATTTCAGAAAATCGAATTAACACAAAATTAAATACTGAAACATTTTTTTTTTTAAATGTCATTTATAAACATAATAAATTTGTCTTAATTCAAGGCTTAGGTAAAAATAAATATGTAGTTATTTCCTGTTGACTTCTTGAAACGATAGTAATGTCCAACCATAGATATTTCTATGTGTCAAAGTAAATAATTAAAAAAATAACATCAATAGACTAGCGAATAAACTTCAATATTGAGGAACAACCAACTATAAAAAATGTGCAAATATTTTTTTGTAAAAAAATCTTTTTAAATCTTCTGCCAACGCCGGTATATTTTTTTTCTTTTGTTCCAGAATATTAAAATGAAGTTCATCGTTTTATCTGTGCTGGTCGTCATAGGGTTTGTGTTGACCAAGGGCAGCAACCAGTAAAAGGATGTCAAAAGGATGATGGAACATTCATGCAGGTAATTGTCTCCTATTGGATTACAATAATTGGTACTTAATCTGATTCTGGATGTTTTTCACATTCCCAGTCGATCGGGTTCTACATTTTTAAGAGTTGTAGCACTAGAAATTTAAATTTAAGTATCACTGCATTGACATAAGGACAAGGACGAGTAATCTTTTGACCTTTGTATTAACATAAGGACAAGGGCGAGTTATCTTTTGACCATTGTATTGACATAAGGAGAATGACGAGTTATCTTTTGACCATTGTATTGACATAAGGAGAAGGGCGAGTTATCTTTTGACCATTGTATTGACATAAGGACAAGGGCGAGTTATCTTTTGACCATTGTATTGACATAAGGACAAGGGCGAGTTATCTTTTGACCATTGTATTGACATAAGGAGAATGACGAGTTATCTTTTGACCATTGTATTAACATAAGGACAAGGGCGAGTTATCTTTTGACCATTGTATTGACATAAGGACAAGGGCGAGTTATCTTTTGACCATTGTATTGACAGAAGGATAAGGACGAGTTATTTTTTGACCTTTGTATTGACATAAGGACAAGGGCGAGTTATCTTTTGACCATTGTATTGACAGAAGGATAAGGACGAGTTATTTTTTGACCTTTGTATTGACATAAGGACAAGGGCGAGTTATCTTTTGACCATTGTATTGACATAAGGACAAGGACGAGTTATCTTTTGACCATTGTATTGACATAAGGACAAGGGCGAGTTATCTTTTGACCATTGTATTAACATAAGGACAAGGACGAGTTATCTTTTGACCATTGTATTGACATAAGGAGAAGGACGAGTTATCTTTTGACCCTTAATATTGTATGCTCTTATGTTAACAGTAGGTCTAAAAAATCTTTAGAAATGAAATATGAAATGAAAACGGGTGAATCAGAACTTTATGAGAGGCTAAAACAGAATGTTAACAGATTTTATTTTTTTTTTAAAATGAAAAGAAAAAAATTATATGTTATCGTGTGGTAGATTCGTTTTACGTGTTGAACAATCTCTAACTGATCTAAATACCTTTGATGACCAGTCCCTAACTGATCTAAATACCTTTGGTGACCAGTCCCTAATTGACCTAACAACTTTTGGTGACCAGTCCATAACTAATCTAACAACATTTGATGACCAGTCCCTAACTGATCTATATACCTTTGGTGACCAGTCCCTAATTGACCTAACAACCTTTGGTGACCAGTCCATAACTGATCTAACAACATTTGATGACCAGTCCCTAACTGATCTAAATACCTTTGGTGACCAGTCCCTAATTGACCTAACAACCTTTGGTGACCAGTCCATAACTGATCTAACAACCTTTGATGACCAGTCCCTAACTGATCTAAATACCTTTGGTGACCAGTCCCTAATTGACCTAACAACATTTGGTGAACAGTCCCTAACGGATCTAACTACTTTTGGTGACCAGTCCCTAACCGATCTAACAACCTTTGGTGACTATTCCCTAACGGATCTAACTACTTTTGGTGACCAGTCCCTAACCGATCTAACAACCTTTGGTGATCAGTCCCTAATTGATCTGACAACATTCGGTGACCAGTCCCTAACCGATCTAACAACTGGTCTTTTTCTTTCTTGTTCAGGAAGACGAATATTACTCAAAGAATTTAGAAGAAGAATGCCAAGTATGTACATGCTTGAAAGGAAATATTTACTGTGATGAGGTTTATTGTTCTTGGCCCGAGTGTCCCGATGGAGCATGGCCGGTAATTCTTGAAGACGATTGCTGCCCAACATGTCCATCAGAATAAACTGCGCTGATGTTTTGTGAGTATTGCAGAGTTCAATTTAAATTGTTACATTTGTAAAGTGTTGTAAGGCTAAATTGAAATAATAGGTTTTCACATATTATATGACCCAACGTAAAATATAAGAGTTGTTAATTATTATTTCTTGATGTAAAATGAAAATTACTTCTAAAGTAGGTCATTTTTGTTGTTATTCAGTATTACAGGTCAACCCCTCCCCCCCAAAAAAAAAAGACAAAAAAAACCCCCAATAAAGTTGAAGAAATCCAATCCAACATTTTGTATTGACAGCCACTGAAACATCACAGCTTGTCATTTCACAGTCAGTTATCCAAACTATCATCGTTAAACAATTATATTGTGTACATGGCGTCCCCCTATACCTTTGCATTTTCTCAATCACCTGCTGAGGTTCCTCATTGATTTCCAGAAACATATCAGTTTAAACTGTTTTCACATTCAGCTAATTTGAATACTTTTACAGCTTTGTACCACCAACCGTCCCCCCCCCCCTCGACAAAATTTCATGGAAATAAAAAGTAAACAAGAATTGTTGTATTTTAACCTCTGTGTAGATCATTAAAATGGTATTTCATCTTTGTACATCATCAAAATATTATATCTTTGTACATCATCAAAATGTTATATCAACTTTTGAACATCATCAAAATGGTATATCACCTTTCTACATCATCAAAATGTTCAACCATCTTTGTACATCATCACAGTGTTATATCATCTTTGGACCTCATCAAAATGTTTTATCATCTTTGTATACCATTAAAAATATTTTTATTCGTTTTTATTCCAGACTTCACAACTAGAGCTAAAAAACTGTACATGAAATTCGGATTTCAAATTATGTTCTGATTTTAAAAAAATGAAAATTAAAATAACTTTTCTTTGCACAAATTGTTTGATGTAAATATTGAAAAATAATACAAATGTATCATATAGATGGGCCATTGGGTATCGTTGGTTTTGTCAAAATGCACATTCCAAGCTGTAGTATTTTGTTTTCGGGGCTAGGGTTAGGATTAGGGTTAGGAATAGGGCTAGGAATAGGATTAGGGTTAGGGATAGGGTTAGGGATAGGGTTAGGGATAGGGTTAGGGATAGGGTTAGGGATAGGGTTAGGGATAGGGTTAGGGATAGGGTTAGGGATAGGGTTAGGGATAGGGTTAGGGATAGGGTTAGGGATAGGGTTAGGGATCTATAACTGGACCCCAAAAAAAATCGGAATCCAGCAATCGCGCATGCGCACATCTACAGCCGTAAAAAAAAAATAGTCCGTCTAGAGCGCTAGAGCGCATGCGCGTTTGCTGTATCCGTAACCACTGCGATTATTTTATGTGGTCTGGTAGTCCTAGGCATTATATTTTCTCAAGGAAAGCAGCCACTATAATGAACAATGGGACTATAATAAAACTCATCATCAGCTGTGATCATTGGTTGGACGTACCATACACATACAAACTGAAATAATCATTCGCACGTTTTTTAAATTTACATATGTGTGTACTGATCCTTCTTCGATTATGTTTGTGATTGTAATGTTAAATCTACATATTTATGTATTTATTTTGTTCGATTATGTTTGTGAATGTAATCTTAAATCTACATATTTATGTATTGATCTTTGATTGATTTTGTTTCTTCCTATATGATGTTCGAATTAGGTATTATCATTATCAGTGGTTACTTAAAATCGAAATTCAATTAATGCTTACAACAAGCTAAAATATATGGGAAAAGTTCTAACAATAACAAAGAAATAAAATTATGAATGTTCAATCAAATTCAACTATTTTTTTTTTTTCAAATTCCAAAACAAATTATTCTGAACAAAAAATACATTGCATTCTGTTTTGTTTTTAGATTGTTAATTTTTCAGAGTTCTCACTTTATTAATAAACATTAATATTTAAGGATTATGTATGTCTGCGTAAGCATTTTTTATGCTTTTTGTACATTTATTATGGATAATTTGCGCATATATCGGTCGTTAGTAGAAAATTTAACACTTAATTTTTAGTATACAAATAAAACATGTTTACATTATCATCTACATTGTGTATACAAGGGGTCGGCAACCGGCGGCTCTCGAGCCGCATGCGGCTCTTTCAATGTCAAAGTGCGGATCTTATCAAATACCATAATATTGGAACAATAAATTTAGTGGCTCTTTAAAACCTGAGAAAATTGTAAATTATAACTTTTGGCTCTTTCGTCTCAGACGGTTGCCGTCCCGTGGTGTGTACAACACAAACATTTTACATTATCACCCACAGTTGTATATTGTGACTGCATCCACCACAACACGTATGCAGTCACAGATTTACTCCGTTTACTCTTCGTCCCTGCTAGCCTCAGTCTTAACTATAAGCCCATTTTATATTGATCTCAGACAGGTGTGTGTGTCAGTCAACTCGTTTTGGTGACACAAGGTGATGAACAAATGGATTGGATGTAATCAGTGTCGGATATAGACCCCTTGATTTCCAAAGCACAGATTAATTTGGATGCTCCCCTTCCCCAAAGTTCCATCTTTATCGACTATAGTCTGCACCAAATGCGCAATCTTATTTTAGTTATTTTTTTTATGCCTGCCATCTTGTATGCTCCTTAACACAATAAGTTGTGAGGATAATATGAAAACAAACAAACAATTGTCCTACTAACTATCAATACTAATTATAAATACTAACTATAAATACTAACCATCAATACTAACTATAAATACTAATTATAAATACTAACTATAAATACTAACTATAAATACTAATTATAAAAACTAACTATAAATACTAATTGTTAAGGTTGTAAGGTATCTTGATGTTATGGGGGTCTGACTGCAGTTGCAGTCAGACTAAACCTGGAGGCGTTACTGTGGTAGCGTGTCTCTTATTCCGCACACAAGCAATTCTTGAATTAATACTCAACTCAATGTTGCTGATTCATTATTTATTTCATTATAACAAAGACATTGAAGATATTATATGAAATGCACTTATTGAAGACATCATGTCAAATACAAATTGACCTTCTTTAAAGGCATTAAAGACTATCAACTAACACTACAACTTCATAGCTCTAGATCAAAGTCTGACTTACTAGCACTGCATCTAAAACGTAACTTACTTCTACCACGACCAAAATATAACTCACTCAATAAAGTTTGTCTCCAAGTAAAGACAAATTCATGTGACCTCCAATAGCAACCAATACGTCACATAATAAATATTACACCCAACACACTTCATAGTGCGGTGCGCAAACTCAAGATTAATAAAAATAGATTTGCACCAATCCTTCATACTCTACATCTCCCCTCCCCTCAAAAATGTGCAACATTTAAATATAATATCCATCATTATTTATTTATCTACTTCATAAGAATATTCAATCATAATTCATAAAACTCAACAACATTATATAGTATTCAATAATAATCAATGGTACTCAATACGTAATAATAGTCAATAGTATTTAAAATCACTCAATAATAATAATTAATGTTTTTCAAAAAATACTCAACATAATAATACTCAATGTTATTCAATGATACTCAATATGTAATAATATTCAATAGTATTCAAAAATCATTCAATAATAATGTTCAAAGTGAACCAATCAATTCTATCATATGTCAATTATTAATTTGACCAATATAAATAACTCCATTAGATAATCCATACTCAAAAAAAAAATTTTTTTATGTCAGTACCATCAATATATGTGCCTTATAAATTTTATTATCATTTACCAGTGCCATAACCCTATCAAACAATTCTCCAAGTCATACAATCAATGTACTATCTACTGTGTACCCTATTATATTAGTAATTTAATTCAGTAGTTTAACAAAACTATTTAACTAGTCTAGATAAAATATCGGGTATAAAGTTTTCAGAGCCTTTAATATGTTCTATTTTAAAGTCATAGTCTTGCAGAAGCAAGGACCATCTAGTTAGTTTAGCATTATTTATTTGTTTACTTTTAAAATTGACAAGTGGCTTATGATCTATTAGAACTAAAAATTTTCTTCCCAGTAAATATTTTTGCAATTTGATTATAGACCAAACAATAGCCAGGCATTCTCTTTCTATCACTGAGTATCTTTTTTCTGTATCTGTTAGTTTTCTACTAAGATATAATATGGGTTTATTTAGATTATTTTCCTATGCATTAAAGAGGAACCAATAGCAATACTGGAGGCATCTGTGCATAGTACTAATGTCTTATCTGGATCAAAGGCATTTAAGATAGGTGTACTTTTAAAATAATTCTTTATTTTATCAAGTACTATCTGACATTCACCATTCCACACAACTTTCTGCTTTATTTCTTTTTTAGTTAGATTGATAAGTGGATTCATGGTTTTAGTAAAATTATGTATGAACTTCCTGTAATAACTACAGAGACCAATTAAGGATCTGACTTGTTTTTTTGTTTCAGGTGTTTCTATTTTGAGAATTTTACTAACATTGCTGTCTGTTGGTTTTATTAGACCTTGACCTATGTTATATCCTAAAAAATCAATATTACTGTATCCTATTTTTATTTTGTCAGGAGATAAAGTCAGATTGTTGTTCCTAAGTATGGTCAATAGTCTGTTCAATGCTTCTATGTGAGTGTCCCAGTCTTTTGTGAATATGTACACATCATCCACATAGTGTCTGACGTTGGGTAATCCATTTAATATATGTGACATCATTTTTGTAAATGTAGCAGTACTGTTAACCAAGCCAAAAGGCATAACATTCCATTCATAGAAATTATCATGAGTGGCAAAGGCTGTAAATTTTTTTGAATTTTCTTCCATAGGTATCTGCCAAAAACCACGAGTTAAATCTAAATGTGAAAAAATATTTGCATGAGCCATTTCATTTGCTAAGTCATCCACATTTGCTAATGGATGTTTGTCTACTTCTGTAATTGAATTGAGTCCTCTGTAGTCACAACACAGTCTCATTGTTCCATTTTTCTTTTTTACTAGTACTATAGGGGATTTATATGATGACTCAGAATGTCTTATCAAATTATCTTTAAGTAGACCCTTGATTTCTTTCTCTAACATGTCTCTATATTTGTAGGGGATTTCATAAAATTTAGCTTTAAATGATTTGTCATTGGTCAACTTGATTTCATGTTCAAAATTTATTGCTCTACCTGGTTTATTAGAGATTACCAATTTAAAGTCAAGCAGCAACTTTGTTATTTTTGATTTTATATCTATAGGTATGTCTGTGCTGTATTTTATTTTTGTCAAATCATCCTGATCGCTATTAACACAAGGAATTTCTTTAAGATCAATGTCTTCAATTTCTGTTTCATTGGATATGACATTTAAGAAGTACAAATTATCAATTGGTACTCTTTTGTGTACTGTATGTAAATCTAACAAATTTAAAACCAATGTATTTGATTTTGTAGTATCATTAGTTATGTTGTTTGCAATTAAATTATATAGACTTTCTAATTGATGAAAATTTTCATATTGACAAACATCTATATTATTATTTCCTTGATTTATATAATTTCTAACTTGCTCTATAACAATCTTGATAGTATCATCCTCTGTTTTGTCTTTTTTAATAGCCCATTTATGTAATTTAAATAGTTTTTTTCCTAATTTTTGCAAATTTGTAATGAATCTTTATCTGTCCTTAACAATGAGTTTAAATACTTTACTGGTCTTTTCAAAACATTTTTTTAGATCATCAATATGACAGTTACTTTCTTTTCCTTCTATATCTAGTGTATAAGTAGTTTTTCCTGTTCTTTTTATTACCTTATATGGCCCTCTCCATTTATTTTTACTATCCTGTGGAAATAAAACATATGCATTATCTCCTGCATTTAATGTTCTTAGTGTTCTGTTTCTATTCTTCCCTAATCTATTCTGATTGTTACTTTTTTTTAGATTACTTTCTGCAAGTTTGTTGGCATAATTTATGTTATGTTTTATCTGTTCTATCCATACAGAGTTTTTTATTTTTTCATCTTCTAAAGAAGGTAGAATATTATTTTTAAAAACCTTTAGGGACTTCTTGGGTTTGTTCCAAATACTAATTCAAAAGGTGAGAATCCAGTGGATTCATGGGGAATCTCCCGGTATGCAAATAATATAAGTGGTAAATATCTATCCCAATTACTTTCTTGATCAATAATTAATTTATTTAACATTATTTTAATGGTTTGATTGGCCCTTTCTACTGCACCATTAGTTTGAGGTCTATAGCGAGGTGCAAATACTTGAGTAATTTCTAACATTTTAGTAAAGGCATGAGTTATTTGAGATGTAAATTGTGTACCATTGTCAGATAAAATAATCTGGGGAAAACCAAATCTAGTAAATATAGTTAGTAAGGCACTACAGATATTTTCAGCAGTAATATTTATTAAGGGGATGGCTTCCAACCATCTTGTAGCAAAATCTACAACTGTTAAAATAAACTTATGTCCCCTCTGGGTTTGTTGAGATACTGGTCCTATAATATCAATGGCTATCTTATAAAATGGTTTGTGGTTAGTGTCCATTTCTTGTAGGGGAGCTTTGTGGTTAGATGGATTTTTGTTAAATTTAGTGCATATCTGACAGGATTTTATATATGTCTTAATGTCTCTTTCCAGGTTTGGCCAAAAACAGTGATTTCTAATTCTATTTATTGTTTTTCTGTAACTCATGTGTCCAGCTAAGGGACTGTCATGTGTTATTTGTAGTAATTTTGTTCTCAGTGGTTGAGGTATTAGTATTTGTACATAATCTCTCTTACCTGTAACCTTTCTTACCATGATATCATTTATTATTAAGTATGATGCTTTCTTATTCTTCTTATTATTTGTGTCAAAATACTTTAGCAGGGACCCATCTTCTTGTTGTAGTTTGATAAATTCTTCTTTAGTAATATTCAATATGGTAAATGTATCCTGATTGTTTATGCTAGGTCTTTCTTCTTGTCTATTCATAGATTGAGCTCTAGTGATAGCGTTAATTACTTGGGATAATTTTTTATGTTCTGTTATGTCATGTTGTGTTTTACTTGTACTATCCAATTTTACCATAATGTGTTTATTTAACTGTTCCTTTTTTTAACTCTATCTGATTCTACAATAATGCGTTTGTTTAATTGTTCTTTCATTTTATCCCAATTATTAGAATTTTTCTTTGCAATGTTGTATGCTTTTTTGTGTCCTATCAGTAAATCTTTAATTATCTCTGATCTTTCATTTAATGGAGCATCTATTATATGTTTTTCTACAATATTAATATAGTTTAATATGTGTCCTGCTCCATTCCATCTAGGAATTTTATTTGGTGTTTCTACAGTTTCAATAGATTTAATAGAAGTGTTTACCTTATCACTATCAACTAAGTTGTTTTGGACAGACTGAAGTGTTTTCTGAATGCTAATTTCCTTACCACTTAACCACTGTATAAATAATTCACTTGAATTGTCTGGTTTGATGTTTGGTATGTTTCCTATAATTAGGGGGGCCACAGGTGCTATCATCGCTATTGCTTCTATTTTTCCACTGATCCAAGGTGTATCAATTTCTATTATTGCCTTTTTACAGTTTAAAGTTTGACCATTACCTAATTTGATTTTTTCATAAGTGTCTATTATGCAGTCCTCTGAAACAAGTGAGTGATCTACCACCACACAACTGGCTCCTGTGTCTCTAAGACACATGACAGGTTTGTCATTGAGGAAGCAAGGGTAAAATACTAGACTTCCATTATTGTTCAACAGTGCATTTACAGTATGTGTGTTATTTGTTCTACCCAATGTTCTACCTCTGTCATTGTATTGTCTTGGTGGGCTGTTATTTGGTGATTGTCTCTGTCTCCTATTGTCTTGTCCTGAGTATCTACTAAAGTTTCTATTATTGTTGTTTCTAGCATATTGTCTGTTAGGTAAGTATCTATTATTCTGTATATTATTGTACCCATTCCTGTATTTTAATTTTCTACAATTGGCTATCATGTGCCCTGGTTTAGAACAATAGTGACAAATTATATTTCTAGGTACACTACTGTATCTTGCCTTATTGTTATTATAGTTGTTGTTATGTCTCATAGCATTAAGGGTATTATCCTTACCTTTGAACATGGGTGTATTTTGATTACTGTCCTTATAATCAGATAGTGCAGAGATAAGGTCTTTTTTACAGTTTACCTTTCTTAATTTTATAAATGAAAATAATTTATCAGAACTAAGATTTAGGAATTTGTCCACTAACATTAGTTCTATTATTTGTTGAGGATCAGATGTATCTATATTTGCTGCCCTAATAAATTCCTTTAAATATTGTTCTATTTTGCTCACATAAGCTGTAGGGTGTTCTAATTCAGAGATAACAGTATTATGGAATAAATTTCTGTAATATTCTTCAGTCTTGTTGTAGTATTTAAGGAGATGGTGTTTAAGTTCACTATATGGTTTATCTTCAGGGTGTTCTAACATATGTAGGACATTGAGGGCCTCATCATGGAATGCTCCTATTAGGTGTCTGGTCCATTCACTTTCTGGTGTTTTATTAAGTTTAAACTGACATTCACATTTGGTTAAAAATATGTCAATGTTATTGTCCTTACTATTATATTGACCCAACTTTAGTTTATCATATGTGTGGTTTGTTGTTGTTGTTCTTGTGTTTTGTTCATGTTCTATTTTTCTTATTTGTACCTCTGCCTCTAATCTAAGTCTTTCTTTCTCTAATTCTATCCTGGCCATTTCCATATTATTTTCTCTATCTTTGTCTAACCTTTCATTCTCTAATTCTATCCTGGTTAGTTCCCTATCATTTTCTCTATCTAACCTTTCCTTCTCTAATTTAGCAAGTTCAAGTTCCCTATCATTTTCTCTATCTAACCTTTCCTTCTCTAACTTGGTAAGTTCCTTTTCCCTTTCTCGATTAATTATTCTTTCTTCCCTATCTAACCTTTCTTTAGTTAGTTTCTCTTCTTTTTCAATGTTTTCTTTGATAAATTGTAGAAGTTTCTCTCCAGTTAAACCATATTTTTCACCTCTCCTCTCATATACTTCCCATAAATTTTCTTCTATATTTTTAACCTCCATATTTATGGTTTAAGAAACCCTTCAGTGATCAATTAACAATTTCTAATAGATTCAAATAGATTTCAACAATATTGGAGAAGAAGGAAAAAAAAATTCCACTGGCACTGATATATACAATTGGCACTATTTAAAATATCACATATATCAATCAATGTTTACATAAATAAATGTCCTATATTATATGCATGGGATTGGGATTCAGTGTCAAAAATAATAAACAAATAGAAAATATTTATGAAAATGTATGTATAATTATAAATTTCACACTACAGGACAAACAATAACTGAATCAGCTTCCTATTAGATGATAGTGAACAGTAGAATACAATGTATGTAAACAAAACGCAGACGTACACTAGACTGAGTTAAAAATAATTACATCGAATATATATACGAACAAATAGGACAATAGATAAACAAACTTCTCAAGAACAACTAAACATTTAAATGATGTCCGTATTTTAAATGGATCCAAGTATCATTAAATTATTGTTAATTATACAATGAAGTATAATAGATCCAGATAAAGTACTATCATCTCCTAGTAGAAATTACCCCAAACTAGCTAATCTAAGTTTGGTTCGCCTCCCGTCCTCCCTTTTATGACATATAAACAGATGTGGACACTGAATATTAACTATATGGGGAAAAAAATAAAAATAATAAAATAGTACGTTACAATTTGATGTCCTCTGTTTGTATCAAGGCACCACAATACTTCTAGGCAGCCATCTTGAATCTGTGACCTTGACTCCTACTCCGTAGTTCCGGATGAGATGAATGAAAGTGTCAAACCTTGACCTTGATCCTTTGCCGTGGGAAATTTCAATACTGAATGAATGTGAACACAACAAGCAGCTATCTTGACTTGATGATGAAATAACAATAAACATATGTATTCAAAGTATGAACACATAAGACACTCGACCGGACCGTAGAATAAATTTATCGCGGTCAGAGGTGTCTCCGAGATATGATCTCGAGCAGATGACACAACAGTGTTGATTCTGCATTGTCAGGACTGCAGACTGGTCATAGGCTCACTGGTCCGACCAACTGGACTTGTTCACTGGACTGGTTTACTGGACTGCTCTGGAGGTCTGGTTCATTGGTAGGATCAATGGACTGCTCTGGGGTGTCTGGTTCACTGGTAGGCTTCGGGTTGCTTAGGCTGCTAGGTTCTCCATGCTGCCACCATTGTTAAGGTTGTAAGGTATCTTGATGTTATGGGGGTCTGACTGCAGTTGCAGTCAGACTAAACCTGGAGGCGTTACTTATTCCGCACACAAACAATTCTTGAATTAATACTCAACTCAATGTTGCTGATTCATTATTTATTTCATTATAACAAAGACATTGAAGATATTATATGAAATGCACTTATTGAAGACATCATGTCAAATACAAATTGACCTTCTTTAAAGGCATTAAAGACTATCAACTAACACTACAACTTCATAGCTCTAGATCAAATTCTGACTTACTAGCACTGCATCTAAAACGTAACTTACTTCTACCACGACCAAAATATAACTCACTCAAATAAAGTTTGTCTCCAAGTAAAGACAAATTCATGTGACCTCCAATAGCAACCAATACGTCACATAATAAATATTACACCCAACACACTTCATAGTGCGGTGCGCAAACTCAAGATTAATAAAAATAGATTTGCACCAATCCTTCATACTCTACACTAATTATAAATACTAACTATAAATACTAACTATCAATACTAACTATAAATACTATCTATAAATACTATTTATAAATACTAACTATAAATACTAATTATAAATACTAACTATAAATACTATCTATAAATACTAACTATAAATACTAACTATAAATACTAACTATAAATACTAATTATACTCTTCATTTAATGCGTAAATTGATTACGAATGATAAAAAAAATCATTGATAGGACATAAAGAGTTTCACAAGAATGTACACAATTATCATTTTAAGTTCACAATAATAATTTTATAATCGGGCCGAATAAACTTCGTTTTTGGTAAAGTGAGACATGTCATGAGACAAAACGATTTTTTAATATTTTTGTTTATTAAGGTTTGTAGATATTATATTTAAATTCCCACCGTTTTCCACGAATGGGAAAATTAGTTATTTGATGATAAAAATAGATGAACGATAATATAGCTTTTGTTTTGAACAGTTTATTTAGTTAGTCATTGTTTTATAGAGGTGGGGTTTTGTTATATTTTAACTTTTCTCTTGATTCTGAAAGTTAAATAATTATTTAATTTACTATGAATGTAGTACATTTTTAAAAAAAATTTTCAGTGAGCTAGATTTCCAGTTTAGCCTTATGAGATATATGATATACCTATTGTAATCAGCTGAGAGGAAAAAGTTTTGTTGTAGCATACGCCTGATGTTAAATTATACACAAATTTTGTAGGTAGGCAGAATCATTTACTATTATTGATTAAGCTTATGCACTGAGGGAAAGAAAATATAATAGTTTAAAAGTCAATAACAATTTAGTAAGATACAACAATATTGTATCATTGAGAAATAAAAACTATTAGGTGATTGAATTTTGCAAGAATTAACTGATGGTGAAACATGTTATCTTTGAAACAATGTTTCAATGTTTTGTAAATGCTGCGAGATATCATTTAAATGTATAGTTTATAAATACATTGTTTTTTATTTTATTGGTTATTGCTTACTGTTGTTTTTTTTAAATATCATATTATTAAATAAATAGCAATAATGATAAGACCTAATGGGAAATTGTATATGCATATTAATAGGCATGATAATTTACTTTTTTACAATATTTTATTTTAATTGGAATGTTTTAATCAATTACTATTTATTTTTCTTTAATTTCAGTGTAAACTATTATAATAAATAATTGTTAGTTTGCCTTTATTCATCATCTGCAAAAGTGTTTAACGACAAATCCAGACTTAGAAATGGCACTTAATTTGTTACCTGCAGGAACGCTTTGTGTGATATGCAAACGAGATTTTGAAGGTGATGAATAACATTGAATTGAAAGATTATTTGGAAACCAATCCTGATGTTATTCATGTCCATGAAAAGTGTCGTAGGGGTTTTACGAATAAGCGTAGATATGAACAAACTTGTGTTAAGTCAGACTCATCCCCCACGGAAGTGAATCGAAAGCCATTAAGATCAAAAGAAAATAGCTTTCAGTGGAAACAGCATTGCTTCTTTTGCAAACAGATTGTTGTATTTGATGATCGTCATCCTCAAAAAAATAATGGCCGAAGGGTTAGAACAGTTGAACTGCGAGATAAGCTAATATCAGTATGTGAAGGTAGGCAAGATCAGTGGGGTGTAGATGTTAAAGGAAGGTTGGAGTCAATTATGTGTTTATTTGCTTCAGAGGCAGTGTATCACAAGAATTGCCACTTGCTGTTTTGTAGTGGCAGAATAGGACCTACTTCCTCCAAAGAATCATCTGTAAATGTAGAGGCAAGCGAATCAAATGTTCATGTGTGTAAACAAGAGGTTTTTGAATCGCTTTGTGAATGGTTGGAAACTATGGATGGAGAACTCCATACATTAGAAGACTTTCATAATCGCATGACAGAACTAACTGGCAGTGATGAAACGGTTTACAGCATTAAACACGTGAAGCGTAAACTGGAGGCAAAATATGGTGATCACATTCAGTTTAATTCTGTTTCGGGTAATAAAACTGTAATATGTTTCCGTGATTTGGCTTCCACCATTATCAATGACAAGTGGTATTCGGAACGCCACAGCTCTATTGAAGATGAAAGCATCAGAGTGGTTACGGCAGCAGCTAACTTAATAAAGAACGAAATACGTCAAACACTCTATCAAACTGATTTATATCCTCCTATTGATAATATCAGTAATGAAAAGAAAATGAAAGATTGGGTTCCAAACCTCCTCATGACATTTTTGACAAACATCGTACGTCAAGAGTTGAAACAGGTGGCCATAGGACATTGCATTGTACAGGCAGCCAGACCTCATTCTGTACTATCACCTGTTTTGTTAGCTACTGGTGTTTCATTGGATAATGTTTTTGGATCAAAATGGCTGCTAAACATCTTGGCCAGGTTAGGACTGTGCGTGTCATGGGATGAAGTTAATCGTTTTAAACAATCAGTTGTGCAGAATGACCACAATGATTTGCCTCCTGAATATCCAATGTCATTCACACAGTTTGCTGCAGACAATGTAGACAGCAATTTAGCAACCTCAGTTGATACATTTGCTTGCTGACGCTTTAACAACTTCAGGTTTCTTAGTGAACCACGCATTAAGTGATGCTGATACTAGCATAGTTCATCATGCTCTACAGCTAGCTGCTAAACAATTTAAAGTTTTGGTGGTTGCCAGTGACACAGATGTGTTGGTACTGCTTATACATCATTTTCAACCAATAATGGGTGACATTTTTATGCAGTATGAGATCACTGGCAAAAGTGGTGGGAAAACAGTCACAGTACCTGTTCGTGAAGCTGTACATGCTGTAGGTAGAAGTGCAGCTAACCAAGTCCTATGCTGCCATGCCATAAGTGGATGTGACACAACATCATCATTGTTCGGGAGAGGCAAAGTTACTGTGTGGCGTAAATTAACCGGTAATATTTCCACATTACCTCTGACAGAAGTAATGGGATTTGAGAACGCCACGCATGCAGATGTTTTGCAAGCCGGCTTACAGTTGCTTGCTCTAATATATGGTGGTAAGTGCACAGACAGATTAAATCATATGAGGTACTTAACTTATGTTAACTTGATGTCAACAAGTCCAACTCAACCACGTCCTGAAAGATTGCCTCCAACCGAGTGTGCAGCAAAGTATCATATCTATCGCACTCATTACCAAACTGCTGTTTGGAGATCATTAGGCACTACAAATCTTAAACCGGAGGACTGGGGTTGGAAGCTGGATAATAATAATTATGCTCCAATAGCTACTGATTTGCCTGCTGCTCCAGAAAATTTGTTGAAGGTAGTACGATGTAAATGCCGAGCAGATACAGATCGGCCGTGCTCATCTCAGCTTTGTTCTTGCCGTAAGCATGGCTTACCTTGTGTTAGCGCATGTAAAAATTGTAATGGACAAACATGTGACAATTCCAAAAGTACTGAATTTTGTGAAGACTGCTCAGATGAGGAAGATCATTCAGTTTCTCAGGTTCATCATTTGGGTGATGCAGTTCCCGATGATTGCTTGCTGTTTGATATCCCGTGGTTGGATGAGGAAGTCGTCGACTGACAATCATTTTCATAATTTTATTATATTTTGTAATTTTGTTTGTATATCTGTCATTATATGATTAAGACGTGCATTACAGACAATATTTAAAATTAATTTTGGTTCTTCATTTACTGTAACAAAACTTTAATAAAATTTACTAAAAATTCACTTTTTGGTGTTGATTTTTGCTAAATAACTTTTTTTCCCATTCATCTACACGAGTGGGATTTAAAATATACATTCCATATCATATTCTGTATCTAATAAATATAAACTTGCTTTGTCTCATGACATGTCCAGGTTTTTATAATTTCACCCGGATTATTACAGCAACGATAAGTATTTTACGTATCACCCATTTACTAGCAATATAGTCTTCACCTTCTCCTTTACAGGTGACAGCAGGGAATTACCATTTACCTATTTTATTTTATTAATTTAGTAAGGCTGTCTTCCTGTCATCCCCTGTACACAGGTTTCAGTGTGTTTTTATCCATTGTACTACTGCATGTTTGAAATACGACACAAGCGGAGCAACCCGTCCTAAGCTACTGGCTTACTTTGAGTATAAATACTTGCCCTTGTCAGTAATACTTTTTCATTTAGTTTACCTAGAGCAGAGGTTTTCAACCTGTGGTCCGCGGACCCCCGGGGATCCGCGGAAGGCTTGAAAGGGGTCCGTGGGCAAGTCAATGAAATTAGCAATTTTCACGTATAAATTATTGCTTGGTTTGGTTGATTGGTTAGCTTTTAGCTAAACAAAAAAAAAATACAAGCTATGCCAATGTTTCAGGTACAGACAAAAATGTGCAGAATTGAAAACTCCGCTAGTATTTGCTTATGCTACTTCTGAAATATGAACTAGACTGCATCCTAATGTACTTGTGTTGTGAGTTTTTGAGTCGTGTCATCTTGGCAATGTTTCTTTCTTACTGAGCTATGGCGTCACTGTTAATACATCCGTAAGTGCGACATCGTGTGTATTGTTGATAAATAGGTCTGGTTGATCATGGTGTGATGTTTTTATAACAAACTTTGGAAGGGCGGAATGCGCCATAGATACTATGAGATCACAATGTCGGTCATGTTTAGAGAGAGTTTGTATTTTTAGGTGACACATACCTGGGAAAAAGATGACCTGGTTAGGCTGGAATTAAGAGCAAGGCTTAGCGACCTTGTGTTTTCAAAAGACAAATGTTGTAAAAAGCTAAGTATCTACTGTCTGGTATCGTGTGTATGGCGCCGAACTTCCACATAGGCTTGATCAATGTTACAAAGAATCAGTGTCCCAAAGTTTCTAGGTTGAGCATTTTATTTACAAGAATATAGGTGAAACATTGTATTTTCAAGAATATGGATCTTTGGGTCAGGGATGAGAGTTAAGTATTTAGTTTGTCACTAAATTACAAAAGTTCAGGGTTACTGCTGTTTTGACTGAAATAACAGAATATCCCCAATGAGGGACGGACCAATCAGAGACAACAACATAGGTGAGAAGACTCAGTAATTAGGGTCTAATAAAAGAAGTTAGCAGATCTGTTAATAGGTATAGAGATTGGAAGAGAGAAAGAGAGGGGAGGAGGAGAACAGATCGGTACAGACATACAATTCGACAAAAATAGGCAGCCTACGGGATAGAGTAGTGTTGTTTCAGTGAATATGTATCTTGGATTGTATAGTTTCATGCTACTCATATTTTGAAATTATATTTTGTGTAATCGTCACGTAAACTACATGAATAGGACTTGGCAATTTAAATCATTTATTTGTGTAGTCTGTGAATAAGTACACGCTTAAATAAAATGTAAATCGCTACCAGAGAAGTGAAAACAGACACTTATCACAATAACGCACAAAGTATAACTAATAATAGTTTTGACACCTAGTAGCATGGATAAATTTGTGAAGAGGAAAATTGACCAGAACCTGGAAGATTCTGATGATCAAGCAGCCAAAGACAAACGGAAAAGAAAACGGCGCAAGTATAATCCAGAATATATATCATTCGGCTTCACCGCAGGAGGGACCGATGCTGACCAACTTCTTTAAAATTGTGTCGTGTGCTTGCAAACATTATCGAACGATCCGATGAAGCCTGCCAAATTGAGGCGCAACTTGACCACAATGCATTCGAAACTTGCCAGTAAACCGAATGAATACTTTAAGATGCGGAAAGAGCTCTATTTGAAACAGAAAGGCAAACTGGTGGCCTGCACTACTGTGAACGAGAATGCTCTTCGATCGTCATATTTAGTAGCATTACGAATAGCGCGTTCCAAAAAAAACTCACTCAATTGCAGAAGAGCTAATTCTACCAGCAGCAGTCGACATGTGCGAAGTCCGACAGGACATTGCGCTTGCAGTTCATCAGACTGTCACTGTTGTCGTTCTGGCTACCATGTTTCCAGGAGTACTCGCTGCTGTCAGACAAAGCCATCAATGTCCTGCTACCATTTTCTATGACGTACTAGTGCGAAACTTCATTCTCTGCTGTTATTGCGATGAAGACCAAGTACAGGTCCAGACTGGACATTGAACATGAAATACGCATATGTTTATCACAATACCACCATGGTTGGACAAACTCTGTAGTGCCAAAAAGGCATAGCCTTCCCACTGAACAGAAAACTGTGTAACGGACATACCAGTGGAATAAATACTCGGTGAGTATTTCATTTTTTGGATAGGTATATATTCCCGTATGTAAAATGACTTTTACATGATGTGCGCGTAACTCAGGATAGGCCTACCGTTTATCAGAATTTAAGTAGATTGCATCCGTAAACTTAATAAGACATATTAGGGCCCAACCTGAGGTACGAAAAGTTAAGGTCAGGGCACTTTGGTCTCTGGTGGTCCGCCACCCAAGCGTGGTATGTCTGTGGGGTCCGCATGGTAAAAAAGGTTGAAAACCTCTGACCTAGAGCAGTCACTGTTGTAGCTCACACCAATGTAACTAGCAGATAATACCATCTTTATGTGATACACGAGTCTATTATTCAAAATCTGAAGTATAAAAATACTGAACACTAAAAACTAGTGCCAAAGGAACTTTCCAGTTTTAATGTCTATCAGATCTGGTGCTCAACTTTCCATCCAGGCACTTTAACATTGCCCTCCCTCCTCCTCCCAAACCAAATATCACCAAAGCATCTACCTATGCCCCTGCCTCTTCCCCATAGACTAAAGCAAAGCTTAGAAATCTTTTTTTTTATGAACTTTGGAGGAACTTCCTAGAGTAGTTCCCATAAGTCTCCAGACGCTAGATGTAACCAAGTTCATTCATCCTGGGCTTGTATCCAGCGCTCGATTTAAGAAAAAACCCAGTGCCGGGGATGAAAAATAATTTCTGCAGAGCCGGGGATAAATGTCTATGATTTCATCCCCGGCAGGGATATATTAGCTAAAGCAGAGCCGGTGATGAAAGGTCTCATCCCCGGCGGTAAATCGAGCACTGCTTGTATCTATACACTGCATATGGTTATGTGTCATATGTACACAATGACAACAATATTACTATTTACTGTAATTGACAAAGACTTCTGTTTTACAAGTTATGATTTAGGAATATTTGTATTTTTCGCGTATAAAAATTTGCTTCATATGAAAATCGCTCTTAAATCGTTATAAACTTTATATAAAATCTAAACTTGAAATTTATTTCATCAACAATTTACCACTGAGTTTAAAAACGTGTGTATCATTCGATAAACAGGAAACAATGTCCTGGTTAGTTAAATATTTAGACACATTTTATTCAAATGACATCTGAAAATGTCTCCCTGATGTTTACGTAACACACACACACAAATTGATGTGGGATCCTAACGTGTGTTTTGGGAATTAATGTACGCTTATGTAGTAACTTACGCTCTTATAAGGGGACACTTAATTATTAAATCAAAAATAGAAAGGGGAGTAGGTAAAAAAAAATTAACGATTTCTGAAAAGAAAATGGGGAAGAGAGTATAAGGTAAATTAATTTCAACAATAGCAGTATTCCTCAGAGCATGAGAGTATATACATTCTTCATTGGCTTGTGAAATCAAAGTTCAATGTTATAGTAAATTGAAATGTGTTTAACCAAGTAGAATGTGTTCAATGATTTTATTGTAGCAACATGTCTAAGGGTGCGACTAATTTTTACAAAACCATAATTCCCACTGTCAGGGGCCGCCGATGCCTCTGCCCCCAATAAAGACGCCACTGAATTAAAGCATAAGCCTACAGGGGCGCGTTGGGTGGGGTTAAACCCTACCACATGAAAGGGGCCACCAGAAGGGAAATAAGTAATTTATAAAGTCCTATAAACATTTGTATGACTTAATCTAGGGGACGCAACCAGCGAACGTGAAACCAAGAAAAATATACATTTCAGAAAAAAATGTGCTACAGATCCTAAACGTCTCTGATCCAACGTGTCTATTCAGTGGCGTAGTGGGGAGGGGGCAAGGGGAGCATCATGCCCAGGACGCTACTCACAGAGGGGTGCCAAATGGTCCGCAAAACATATAATATTATATGGTTTTTGAATGGGGGGGGGGAGCGCTACATAGGTATTGTACCCCGAGCTAGAGTTAAGCCTACTACGTCATTGTGTATAGTAATGTTCCATTGGCTGTTTGATAATGCCAAAATATGTCATTACAATGACATTTAATTATTTCAGTTCATATACCCCCCCCCTCATGCACCTGCCCTTTGCCGAGGACTAAGAAATTTCTAAGACTTGTGACTACTAAGAAATCTAAGTACGGGTCTGGTACAAGAAGTTTAGGATGTATGAATACATGCGTGCTATGGCTTAAAATATGATTTTTTTTAAAGAGGTGTGTGTGTGTGTGTGTGTGTACAGCAGTATCTATTTATAGAAAAATCTAGCCCGCCCTAATAAATTACCACCCATACCAACCGTACTTCTGTTGGTCTCGACTACTCTAGTGTTTACTGTAAACAATAATTTAATATGATAAACAACACATATAAGTATCTATCAGAATGAAACACACACACACACACACACACACACACACACACAAAGGTAACACATTTGTACCGGGAGTGTTGAGCAGTAAAAATGGGCCATACATCATCAGGCCCACTGACTAGGAATCCAAGCTACACCAGGATGTGCCATCCATCCATCCATCTTGTAAATAATGGTTCATTGACCTTCTGAAAAAAATCTCACTTGATTAAATGATTTACTAAATCAATAGAGATTACATAAAAAACATCAGATCACTTAAACTGAAATATAAAAAAATCACCCGTTAGTTTGAATTTTATCCAACACTAGTTTAATCACCTATATAAAAAAGAAGCAGATACATATTTTCTAGCAAAGATATATTATATTGATTGGGTCATCTGTTTATCTTTAATCCCTGGAGAGGCATTCGTATTCTTTTGTTGAATTTCATAACATACGTGACCATTTAAAAAAAAAATCAGTGCCGGGGAATTAAAAAAAATTACTACAGAGCCGGGGATAAAATGTCTATGGTTTAATCCACAATGGGATGTAATTAGCTAAAGCTAATTAGCTAAAGCAGAACCGGGTACGACAGTTTTCAGTGCCGGAGATACATCCTGCGGTAAATCGGTTACTTTCAATAACAGTTAAGTTTTCACAAGTCTGCAAGTCTTCATAGATTACGACTAACTTATACTCTTCGTGACCTACTTTGACAACTGTATTGGTTCTTTTAACCAGCTACAAAGACAAACTATGATAATAGAAAGATCTCAATGCGTCATTACACGTATTTACAACTGTCCCCATTCACCCTGCACATTTACAGCCATGTAGTTTGGCATTATTATAAATAAAGAGATATAGTCAAGTGCCTCTCTTATTCATCAATTTTGTTCTATTCGTTTTTTTTCCCACTAAATTTTGATAAAGTGTAACTATAAATTATCTATAATATATATAATTCCTTTCTTCGACACCAGCAGCCTGCAGAACTATTTATAGATTAAGTGGAACTCCGGGAAACGTCACAAACGTCACAAAACGCGTTCAACAACGTTCAACAACTCGCGTTGTTTTCTTTCTTTAATAAAACAAGATTATTTTAATCTCTTATATGACGTTTTGTTCTTTTATTTAGTGAAATATATTAAGCAATAAATACAATACTATCTCAATACTATATTTCAATAACACTATAATGGGCTGGGGGGAAGGGGTGGATTGAGGAAATAAAAAGTAATGCAAATTAGAATCCCCCCACCCCCGAAATGTGTTTGTTAGAAACTGGATGAAAAAAATATAAATTACAATTCAAAGAAAAAAATCCTGATCTTCAAAAAAAAAAAAGCCATTAAAATATATCTAACTAATGAGGGGCTGTCCATTATTTACGTCAACAAATTTTTGGCTATTTTTACCTCCCCCCCTCCCCCTTGTCAACAACTTGTCAAACTTCCAGAGACCCCCCCCCCCCATAAAATTACGTCAACATTTGATACCCCCCCCCCGCTAAAAAGGTGGCTTCCAAAATGTTTATGTGACAAAATTAGTAGGAATATAGTTAGTTTAATTAAAATACTGAATGTTAAGCGAGTGTTAACACGGGACTACAAACGCTGCTTAAATTTTCTTATTTATTAAGTAATTATATTAAATTTAAAAAGGTAACATTGTTGAAGTCAACTTTTCTTGACCTCCCCCCCTCCCCCTTGTCAACAATTGTCAAAAATTTTCTGACCCCCCCCTCCCCCCTATTTTGTTGACGTAATTTATGGACAGCCCCTAAAGAGAAAATTAAGACTGGCAGCTCATCGAGAATCAAGACATCCAAAGAATTTAATAAAAATCAGTAAACAATAAAATAAAAAATAAAAAACAAGTTGCTGGAAGGTCCCAGATAGTGACCATAAAGTCTGCACTTGATAGGTTAAAGTTCAACTTTGCATGCCAAGTATGTCAGCCTGTTATTTTGTATGATTGCTTATTTAAAAAAAAAATAATTACAGAAATTATATTAATTGATAAGGCGTCGTATGCTACGGCGCGGGATGACTAGTTTAAAATAAAGTAAAAAAAAAGAAAAAACGGGATCGATGGATCGATCCTGCTCCACTGCTCAGTTCACTAAAAATCATTTTTCATTCTCTCTCAAGAAAAAAAATCTTCCATGAATATCGTAGGATACAGTGGACACACCCTTAGTAAAAGATATCAGAACTTCTTTACTTATATGAACGATCGCTCAAATGGTCAAGGTAAATCATCGAATTTATTTATTTATTTCAAGTTTTTATTTCCAGAAATTCTGATTGTGATTAACTTTAATGAAGTTCAAATTTTTCATCCTTTTTTTTTTCCTCCGATTAAAATAAAACACATTTATGTCATTTAATTTGAGTTAATTTTATTCATGAAATAAAATATTTGTATGAGTATATCTGGGAAAAAATATCATGAATCACGGGCCCTCAGGAAACGATTATGGCAACAGTCAAGCGACGTAAGATGGCAAAGTCCGGGCATGTGTTAAGCCGCGATAGCCTGCTAAAAACTATTCTCCTCCAAGGGACATTAGAAGGAGACAGTCGCAGGTGGGCCAGCGGAAATGGTGGTTTGACAAGGAATGAACTAAAGACTGCCACGCAGGATAATCAACAATGGAGAAATATGTCTAATAAGGTGTCCATGCGTTCCCCAAACGACCACATCGGTCAAAGGTATGATGATGATGATGTTGATGATGATGATGATGATGATGTTGATGATGATATTGATGATGATGATAATGATGATGATGATGATAATGATGATGATGGTGATGATGATAATGATGGTGATGATGGTGATGATTATGGTGATGGTGATGATGATGATGATGATGATGATGATGATGATGATGGTGATGATGATGATGATGATGATAATAATGATGTTGATGATGATGATGATGATGATGATGATGATGTTTTTTTAATGAGCTATCGATCTATTATAAGAAACTAGAAAAAAAGAGTGCTTCATTTTGAATCAATAAATTAAGAAATAGACACAATCAGATTCGGATAAAAGTCACTGCAGTGCACAAATAACACCTGCATTATTACTATACACATATAAATTGTCTTCAATGAAGTATCTAATGGATGGTAACTGTATATAAGCGAGAATATTTCTTGAGGATAAAGCTGCTAGTATGGCAGACAGCTGATGATAATGTGATGCTACTTAAATTTAAATAGGCCTACATAAATGTATTAAACTGCAATCAAACATTCAATCTCACTGAAATATATCTTGAGAGCTAAGTGATCTTTAATATTTTTTCTAGCTAATAACGATACAAATACATTTGAGAAATTAATTGACATTTATTGAAATAGGAGCTAAATAAATATAGACACAATTTTAATTCTTTATGATAGAGTCATCGAATGATGGATAGATTCAGAATTTCTTGAAACACAACCTGAAAAAAAAAAGATTGAAACTAAAATCAATATGATTACTTTAATTATTATTAGTTTAATTATCAATCTATTCCACATTCAAAAAGTATTCTTGGGGAAGAAAAACTATTGTACTATTTTACGTTTTAACATATGTATCAGCCGAACACGGTTTAAACTGAAAAGACAATGTTTGTATCGGCTATAGTCTAGATTATGGACTATATGTGTGCATCCCATTAGCTGTAGAAACAAAGATGTCTGTACTAGCCACAAAATCTACAAGGTAGTAATCAGAGACGTGTACAATGGTAGCCAGACACTTTGAGACACTTTGAGTTCCCAGTTTCAAATGGATTCATTTATTTACATTAAATATATTTCATTAAGAGGGCCGCTGTGCTCTACTTTTTTCTAGGGCTTGAAAATATCTTTGCTGAAATCTTTGCCTAGGGCCCTAGATGACTTAAGACCGGCCCTGATAGTGAAAACTAAAAATCTGTTTCAAACTAAAAATCTGTTTCAAGAGCTTCCTTTTAATAACTGGCGGAAAGTTTTAAACACAACACGGTCACAATTCAGTAACTGTTTTTTTTTAACGGAACTGTGGGGAATAGGGTAACGTGTTTAAGTATTCAAATCTCATACTGAACAATGAAAATAGCTGTATGATCAGCAACGGTACGGATGGTCGTGAGGTAATGCGCTCGACTATCGACATGAGGGTCCCTGGTTAGATCTTTGGTGAGGACCAATGGATTTTTCAGGTCATGGTTGATACCCTCGCAATATCTCCCGTGCGGCCTCCATAGCCATTGCACTATCGGCTATGATGGAGATGAAAGAAGAGCATTGCAAACACCGTCCTATTAGTGGTGTATAGGATCTAAGAGATTTCATCTCAACCGTGCAGTGATCTCCTCAATCATCTGATCAGCAGTGATATATATGAGAAAAAGCCTGTTAAGTTTTGATGATTTTAAAGTGCATAAAGATTTATAGACTCAAAGACTGGAACATATCTTTGATGAATCTGTCAATTATGAAAGCTTGATACCCCCCCCTCTCTCTTTTAACCGGAGTGTTAGAGAAACAATTTAAAAATTATACCGCTTAAGTCAATTTAATATCTGAACATCATTGATTATTAAATAATGATATTCAGTAAGAAATACCATTAGTATTTTCTGATAGTCTTTAAGAAATACAATGAGTATTTTCTGATAGTCTATAAGATAATGAAATTTTTTTTTTAATCTTCGACATGTACATGTAGAAACCAAAGTAAATACAAAAATATTCAAAATTCATCTCTGCAGTAAATCTCGCCTTGTTTTGATTTTTTTGTCTACGAACCTGGTTGGAGGTTTACTCAGAGCAGGATGGACAGCAGTCTCCTTCCTTGGTGATTGGCCACGCCTCATCTGGGCACTCGGGCCACCCACACTGGATCCAATCACATTGTAGTGATCCGTTCTCACAAAGACAAGATTGACATGCATCTACTTGGTACGTCTCACCTTCCTTAATATTGTAAGGTTTAACTTAGTTGATATGGATGAATTAGAAACATTGTTATGGTATTGTTTTAAACTTGACGCATTCATTAATTTAGAGTACGGTGATGTCTAGCTTGGCCATTACGGCGACAGTGTGGCGTTCAGGCTGAGAGTCCGATCAGAGTAGTGTAGATGATTGGTTCGAGACCCAGAGACTCAGGTCGTCTGTGTCAGAGCAAGTAATGGGTCAATGGGTCAAATGGGTCGCAAAATTCGATGGGTCACATGGGTCAGAGGTCAATGTTCCCTGACCCACGACCCATCCTTAGTCTCCGCCCGACCCTAAAAAAAACCCGTCGACGCGCGATTTTTTAAAATTTCAAAATGGTTTTTATGGCGACGGCCGCCATCTTAAAAATAACAACATTCAATGGGTCATGGGTCATGATGGGTCTGGGTCAAGAACTTGATGGGTCATATGGATCATGGGTCAAGCTCATTGACCCATTACTTGGTTGGTCTGTGTATTCCATCATGGTGCCCCCCCCCTCATGATTATCTAGTAATCAGCTACCACGGGGTTGTTGTAAAGAGGAACTACGTGATCCGGGCCAATATCTGCAGAGGCGTTCTTAGGAAAAAGGCAATCTAATGTGAAATCTGTGCCCTAAATCCCCTACCCCCTCTTACTAATAAAAAAGTAATTTTAAATATTAATGCTTATTAAATCTAAGAGTCTAGATATATACTCTGGCCTTGTTCCCCCCCCTCTCAAACATTGGTGGAAATCTCTGCCTTGTCCCCGATCCCCTCAAACATAGTTGGAAATCTCTGCCTAGTCCCCGATCCCCTCAAACATCGCTGAAAATCTCTGCCTAGTCCCCGATTCCCTCAAACATCGCTGGAAATCTCTGCCTAGTCCCCGATCCCTTCAAACATCGCAGGAAATCTCTGCCTAGTGCCTGACCCCCTTAAACATAGTTGGAAGTTCTGCCTAGCGCCACCCTCGCCCCATATCCTTCAACACTTTAAAAAGTCTCTGGACATAAGTTCAAGAGATTGAACCCTATGTTAAAGCGGCATACAACTTAGTGACGAGCCACTTAGGCAAGGCGGTGATAAACGGACCGTATGTTTTCCTATGGCCCATAATTACTGGAGAACGTATGACGAGCACGACTCCGTACTAATAATGTATAGGTGTGTGATATTTATATGACCAGGTAAAGTACTCTAGTTTCATTGATACGGTGAAAGCTCAACGTAGGGATGGACAAAAATTTAAGGCAACAATGGTCATCCGTATCGGCACCAGGTACAATGAGCAGACGTCGGAATCTGACCATTGGTCAGATTGGTCTTTACTGAAAACTAACTTCAAAAATAAATGTTGATTTTGTGAGCAGGGTGATGACAGTGGATTTTTCTGAGGTGCAACAACTGCCATTCTGTTTAGTTTTAGACGCTGGTCTAACTTTTATTGTATCGTAATTCTTATCAATCACTCTACTCATCTAAATAGCGTGGGCTAGTGTATTGGTGTATATGATCTAAGACAGGGATATCAAAATAGATGCCTGAGGGCCGCATTCCGCCATTTGGTTCCATTTGGTTCCCGAGCAAACAATGCATGAGCTGACATTTTTTTCTAAAAATTTTTAAATTCTTCTTTCTTTTATCAGATTTCTAAAAACTGAATAAAGTTTCAATACATTATGGCAATCATATTGATTTATCGGAGTGTCATATTGCTATAAGTAGTTAAAATAACGTGCAAATAGTTTTAATAAATGACTTCAATTAATTGTCGAATACGGCCATTATGACAACACAATGTAATAACCCATATCATCTTAATTTTTTTTTCATCAAAATCTAATTATTTTGTCTTTTGTAGATTTCCATTATGGTTTTTTCACATTACCTCTATAGTTACTCCATTCTTCTCACAAAATCGGGGTTCTTGCTCTCCATTTGTTACAGCAAGGGCAATGATAAACAGGCAACATACAACGATCAGCTTCATTTCAAGATTCTGAAATATTAATTACAAACTGAAGACCGGGGGAAAGGGACAGGGCTGTCATGCAATAAATAAACGAGCACAACATGAATATCTAGGCAGAGCCGTAGCTTGCTATTGTGGAGCCCTGTGCGAATTATATACTTCTACCTATCAGAAAAGTGCGAAAAAAGAAATAAAATAAAAGAGCACAACATGAATATGTTGTATCGAGAAATACGGAAAGGACAGAGCGGGTTGTGATACCGCACAAGGAGCAGAAACTTTTTTTTTACTAATATTGTAAGCTGGAGGAATGCATTAAAAAAAATAATAATAACTCGCATAGGGCTTTACATTAGTTAGCTACGGTTCTGGATGCTTATGATAAAGATTTCTGATACTTCACTATGTCTTTATAAAATTCGCTACTCATGTTACTTCATTCGGACAAATTCTGACCAATAGACTAATAGAACAAACAATTTGTTTCTCAAAGTTTCATTACTATCATACAATAAAATATATTTGAAAAAATGTTTCATTTGCATATTGTTATAAAGATTTAAAAACAGATAAAAAAAAATAAACATAAAATGTAAAATAAAACATTTGAGAAAGCACACTAGCCTGAAAAATGCTCTGTTAGAAGGTACACAAGTTTCACAGATGAAATTACAACTTGATACAGCTGAGCGAGAGAGTTCTATATTTATAGACTGACAAGTGTTGGTTGTTATCAATAATTAAAAACACGTTACGGTAAACTATTGCTAATTATGGTCAGATAAAATAGGTGACATGTTTTATGAGACAACTCTCCTGAAACGATGCATCCCATTTGTTACAGTTTGATTACCAGTGACCAGTATTCATTGATGTACACTTAAAAATGTGAGAATAGCTGTCAGCAGCTTTTGTCACAAAATTTGAATAACAGACTAAAAGTGTTGCAAGTACATTGGTCCATTTACTGATGTAAACATAATGTGTATAAACAACTGAGTGGAGAGATGGTGATTCATTCGTAAGGCTTAATTAACTTTCAAACTCGAACTTGTTGAAAAGAAAATTGACAAATATGGGCCCTAACTAAGAAAATTGACAAATATAGGCCTTTACTAAAAAAAATTACAAATATAGGGCCTTACTAAGAAAATTGACAAATATATGCCCCTTACTAAGAAAATAGACAAATATAGGCCCTTACTAAAAATGATTTTTTTAGAGCTTCGGGTAAATAAAAACAGATTATAAAAAAAAAAATATTTGTAGCTTTTAAAATGGCACAAAAATTATAGAATTAACAAACATGCTAGACAATGTAAAATGGATGTCAACCGCCTTTATCTTCATCTATGAATTATATATAAATTATTTAATAAAAGATACATATATTTCTAAATAGTCCCATCTTATACAGACATAGCGGTACTTTTTGTTGCGAGGTTCTATGCAGAGATAAGACAGAACCCGAGGGGAGAAACTGCAATAGATCTTTTGGGGGTCTTAAGCTTAAGTACCTATCTGGGCCCTCTTAGAAATTGGAGCTAATACTTCCAATGACTCCCTTATGGCCAGGTTGTATTGCGGTGTAGAGAGCTAAATTCCGAAGTGAGAGTCACGGGTTTGATCCACAGTGAGATCCAAGAGAATTTTCCCAGGTCCAGTTGGTTGATGTCCCCCTCGAGCCCACCCAGCTTCAATTGGATGCCTGACTTAAGTTTTTAAGTTATGGAAGTAAAGGTGGCTGAGCGTTGTGCTAACCACATTATCCGTTTTTATGCTAAGGCTACACACAAACAGGCTATTTTTACACTTCAACTGCCCCGGTGGCACTCTTGGGCTTAGGAACTTTTTTTTTTCTTTCTTTGGCCCCCAATTCATTGCCAGTCATGCAAGGCGATTGACTAGATTTTTCTGTCCACGATAGCTAACATTACACTTCATCTGACCCGATAGCCCTCTTGGGCTCAGGGAAATTTTTCTTCTCATTTTGGCCCCAGGGGGAAGGTTGGCTAGTTTGTATAGGCGGTTGGCTAGTTTGTATAGGCGGTTGGCTAGTCTGTATAGGCGGTTGACTAGTTTGTATAGGCGGTTGGTTAGATTTTATGTCCACAATAGTTGTGTTTACTGCTGTCTACATAAAGTGGTAGGAAAACTAAAGGTCTAAGTGTTTAAACTATCTGAAAAAGTATTCATTACTTGGCCAGAGCTTTAGAAAAACTTTAAAAAAATGATCCTAAAAAGCCTCACAATATCTGAACATCATGAATGATTTAAAAAATGATGTTCTTATAAGAATAATAAATATTTATATGTTACACATTTTATCTGATTTGTTGAAGTACATTTAAATATGAATATACGATATCTTATCTGGGTAGTTGCAGTACATTCAAAACGTTTTACTATTTGAAATATTTTGTTGTCCAATGCAACTGGCTGATTGTGCGACCGACCAACGACGTGCGAAGTGTTTCCGTTAGTATTATAATTGGTGGACTATTAAGTAGGCTGGTCACCGCCCCTGATAATAGTAAATGCCATCTACTGGGCGAAATGAGAAACACGAGTGATCCATCTGTTGCTAGTGTAGAAAATTTGAAAAAGATAATGACGATCAAAGAACGGGGTGGTAGAGGATAGTCAAATACATAGATAAATGACAATAATAACCTCAAACTATTACACCGGCCTGGACACAGGTTGAAACCTAGCTGGCATTTTTATTTTCCACTTTTTGACATTTTTTTTTAGTCTTATAATTCGAAATTAAAGAGTGAACTATTTTCTAAATAGATAAAAGACGTTGGTGGGGGGGGGGGGAGGAGAATGAGGGGATATATTATCAATGGGTGACAAATTTATGATAATTACATGGTCTGGTATCTGAAAGAACGGACAAGGCAACCACAAAAGGGAATGCATTCAAAGTAAATTTCAACATTTATTTAGACTTGTGTGAAATACGACTCAAGCGGAACAACCCTTTCTGAAGCTATTGGCTTAGTATGCTTATAAGTGCATGCCCTTGGCAGTAATACACCATTTAGTTTACCTGGAAAAGTTATTGTTGTAGCTTACATCACTTAAAGTATCACATAATACCATTTGAATGTGATACGTGAATCTATTATTAAAAATTTGAAGTTATTAAAAAACGGAGCACTGTAAACAGTGATAAAAAGAACCATCCAGTTTTAATTTGGTCCTAAAAGTTCCCGCCAGGCACTTTAACAATGGGCACCTCCTATGTCCCCCCTTTCCAGAGACTAAATTAATACTTTGAAATTGTTTTCTAAAAACTTCTTCAAAAATGTTAGAGAAGGGACCTCCTAAAACAATAACTCCAATTGCAGTGAGCTCTAGGTTCCCCTAACTCTCCAGGCGTCAAGTGTAACTAAGTCCATTCATTCATAGCTTGTATCTATATACTGCATATGGTTATGTGTCATATGTACACAATGAAAACAATAAAAATACTAATATTTACTGTAATTGACAAAGACTCCCGTATTAAAATTTATGATTTAGGAATGTTTGTACTTTTCGCGTATAAAAATTTGCTGCAAATGAAATGAAAATTGCTTTTAAATCCGTTATAAAGTTTATAAAATCTAGACTTGTTATTTATGTCATCATCTATTCACAGTGACTTTGAAAACGTGTAAATCATTCAATAGATAAGTGTGTCATTATATTATTCCAGCGGCTCTTAAGACATCTACATGTGTATCGGTATTAGAAGTAAAAAGTTCGTTTTTAACAATTTTCATTGAGGTCTTCTAGGTAATTTGAGGATCTCTCCACCCAGAATTCCCGACTAATTCATTTGTTCGCCGCTGCCCGCGGTACTGAAAAAATTGTTAGATAATGGCAGATAATTAGAACTAGATGTTCTATATATATTTATAGAAGTCAGGTATACAGCTGGATAGACCCACATTAGTGCGTGAGTCTTTTAGCATTTACATTTTTTTAGATCAACATATTTATATGATCATTCTGGAAATAAAATGCACCCCCCCCCTAGCGCTCTACCCTAATTACGACACTGTAGGACGGGTGGGGGAGGGAGGGAAGTTTACATCCCGCATGCCCACTTAAATCCTGCGTCCAACACTTTTAGTACAATAGTAGCATTATTCTCAGTGACCTCATTACACAGCATCAACAGCCTGTTTCTCGCATTTCTAATGTCAGTGAATTAATTTCCTACCAACCGATATCAAAACTTCAGTATAAATCTCAAAAGTTGACCAAGTGTGTATGACCTATCTGCCACTAACGTTGCACAGGTGTTGTGGTGACATACTTAATCCAGGATTTCTCTCCAATATATATTTTTATCTTACCATTTTTTTTTTAAATGAAAATATTTGTTAATGATTTTAGTGAAAGCTCTGAAGGTTCAAAGTTTCAGAAAATTGTAAATACAATAATTAAAATGTGCCCATTTAAATAATATTATTTATTTATAAATAACTTTTAAACAATGTACCTTTGAAGACAGTGTATGATGGGGTATGAAGCAACCATCGACATTTAATTAATTAAAATATTTTACAGCAAGAGATAACATAAACAAAATGTAATCGAGATAACTCTTGGTAGACGAGTTCTGATTGTTTTCTTTAATTGCATTAGCTCTCTTAGATTATTACAAAGAATAGTAATCATTATTTCTTTCAAATAAAACACTGTAATAGATATTGGCATCGTGTTATCATTTATAGTTTAATGTAAGTAGCAATCTCATGTCTACACATCATAAAAAAAAAAACTGAACTTTTATAAATGTTTGAGGAATCTATTTTTGATAGTGTTGCTACTAAACTCCTTGTAAAGATTAGACGTTTAATCACTTAGACCATAATGTAAACCAACCATGGGTGTATTCATTTTGAAAAAATGTCATATAAGAGGGGGGCATTTTCTCCCCCCCCCCTTACATTTAAAAAAAATGTCATAAAGTTGTTATTTGCCCCCCTGTAAAATTTTTGCCCCCCCCCTGGAAAAATTCCTAGCGACGCCCATGAAACCAACAAGAGACTTAATGAAGGGGGGTCTTTTTTTTTTACATCACCAACACAGCTGGAGTAAGCAATGTCTACTGGGCACTAAAAAACGACATATACTACTGGACTATATCATTTTATACAGTGCCCTTTTTCTTATGGGTTTGTTGAGCCCTGGCCACACATAACAATGATGGTCTAATAATGTATGTATATATATATATATGACAATAATTGTTATCTCTGGATCTTTACGTAAGGTGCAACAACGAAAATTTGTGTCAATGAAATTCAGTTGTACATCTTCACACCCCCCCCCCCAAATCCAATGTTGTTATTTACATGTATTGAGTTTCATTACCAAGTACTTGGATGGTACTTGCATCTATTATTATTCTCTAATTATTCCCTTTGTTTTCCAGTAAAAAGAAAAAAAGTCATTTACTTATAAAATGTGTCGAGTAGACAAGCGACATTCCAGTTTGTGTTTATTTAAAAAAAAACTAATTTGAAGAGCCGGAATTTATCATATTGGACAAGAATTTACCAAACAGAAGTAAATTGAATGATAAAATAATTGGCCACCCTTTACTTAGACCAGGCCTAATAGGTTTGATATATCGTCTTTTCAAATACTTTATGACATATATATATATATATATATATATATATATATATATACTTACTGTCTCTGTTAAAAGGTTTCTTTTACCGAGCCGCGTCTAATTTATTCTCCAACGCTATTCATATATGTTTACCATCTAATGTTGACCTCAACCAACTATTGTTGACCTCTACCATCTAATGTTGACCTCTATCATCTAATGTTGACCTCTGCCATCTAATGTTGACCTCTATCATCTAATGTTGACCTCTACCATCTAATGTTGACCTCTACCATCTATGTTGACCTCTACCATCTATTGTTGACCTCTACCATCTATTGTTGACCTCTACCATCTAATGTTGACCTCTACCCTCTATTGTTGACCTCTACCATCTATTGTTGATCTCAACCATCTATTGTTGACCTCTGCCATCTATTGTTGACCTCTACCGTCTATTGTTCACCTGTGCCATATATAATTGACCAGATAATGCATATATTAATAGTTGATATGATTTGACCGATTTACCATAACACCTTTTTGACCAGGCTTGAATCTTTATTGCACCACACTTTCTTAGGCCGACCGTGATAATAGCATGTGATCATACCATCATTACTGACGTTTTGCTAGCACATGTTAACCATTTATTTATGAATGTTTATTTTACGGGTTCCTAAGGCATTCTTCAAGACGCCTTCAAACCGAAAATGATTCAATCGCTATGTGATACAAAACCAGATACTAGTAAACACACACTTGGACACATACAGTGTACAGTACTCAATAATTTTTAGTCCTCTAAGAACTAGCGAACCAAACGGTTTCCGCATTAACCAAATTATATACACAAATCGTGACAAACAATATTGACTAGCATAATTGTTGTAAGTCAAGGACTTAATGTGAACAATGGGTATTATCAAGACTGGATTAAACTATAAGCTACATAAACACATGCTTATGACATCAATAGAAGAGAAGACAACATGCAAAAAATGAAATAAAAAAATTACACTTCAAAGCGAAATGTATTATTTAAATGAAATTTTGAGCAATTTTTTTAAAAAACTTTATTAAAAATTAATCATCAATCCTTATCGATTGCAGTTTTTTGAGACGCTAGTTCAGAAAACGTTCTTAGTTAAGTTTAAAATTGCATTGGTGTTAATTATATGTTTTAATTACATGTGAAGTAATTAAATAGAGACGTTTATAATTACGAGAAAAGAACAAGTCACTGAAACCCTTTGCTAACATATTTAACTCACATTTCACATTTTGATGTCGATCATTTATGTGCAATAAAAAATAAAAAAATAATATACAACTAGTTGTACCCTGCGAAACTTTTGCATAGAGTTATATCCCCTTAGGTTTGATCAGTAGGCTAGGTTAATTTTTGGTTTCGGACAGATCCGATTTTTTCATGATTTTTTTTAACTATTGTTTACGTTTGACGATTTTAAACTGGAATACTGTTGTATTAATTCTTTACTTTCGATTTGACGCAGAAAATACAACGCTATTATTTATATAGATTATTATGAACATTTATAACGTAATTTGAGAATTCAATATTTATTTAGCCTTTTATTTTTTTTTTAAATGAGGAAACTTGCTCAGCTGAGCCATAACTTTATAGGTCGAGACACTGAAAATTCCATTAGAACTCATACGAGGAAAATAAACAATCAGAAAAGGGCTCCATCTCTGGTAAAGCCAAAATATTTGACACTTACTTTGGAGAGGAGATGGGCGACACCAAATCTATAAGCCCACAGAAAGAAAATTAAAAAAATAAAAATAGAAGACTTATTAAATAGTAATAAGCAAAGATGATTAAAAATTATGTTACAATAGTGATTCTCTTTATTTCAAAAAAATAAAAGTACCTAATTTTTTTCTTTGTAGGGATTGACCCCCCGGGGAGGGGGGCGTGGGAGGGGGTATATGAAATTTTACTTTTTCTACGGCATATTTTGTTTTAAAAAAATCTCCGTCGCACCAGGGCCATTGCAAGAAAATCTAAATAGGACCCCTTTGACAACTGATGCCTCTTTATCATTCTCCCCCCACCTCCCAAACCTGCTTTCCAATCTTTAATGCTATAGAAAAATGGGGCTGGGTTATATTTAAAGCGAATAAAGTTCATAGACTCGTCCATGGAGCAAAATAAAATTATATGGACAGCGGCTGTGACCTCAAAAAAACAAAAACAAAAAAACACCTAGACTGGCAGCACTAAATCTGTTTACATCTTCTCTTTTAATGTAAAGAAGCAGAAGTTTAGCTGATTAAAAAAGATCGGAATAAATACTTTGCGATTTATAATTGGCCGTGTGAGGTGGTTAAATGATGACGTCATAAACATTAGTTACCGACTAAGGCATCTTACAGACTTTAATTCAACACTTAGAATTTATAAAAAATTATTTCGTTGTATGTTAAATCAACACACGGGGACGAGCGGTCGTTCGGTCAGGCGCTCGACTGGTTCGAAATCCGGTGAGGGTCATTGGATAATTCAGATCATGTCCCTGCCATATTTCCCTTGGTGCCTCCGTGGTCGTTGCACAATCGGGTGTGATGAGAATGAAAAATGGGCGCCATAAAAACCGTGGTTTAAAAGATCTAAGAGATTTAACGTCATCATGAAAAGAGACTTAACACATAGCAACACTTGTAATTGCATTTGATTCATGCGACATAAACTAGTCTGGTTAGGTTAAACCGGTAGGGTTATGTTAAACCAGTTGGGCTAGGTTAAACCGGTACGGTTAGGTTAAACAAGCAGGGTTAGGTTAAACCAGTAGGGTTAGGTTAAACCAGTAGGTTACGTTAAACCAGAAGGGTTAGGTTAAACCAGTAAGGTAAATTTAAACGAGTAAGGTAAGGTTAACCAGTAGGGTTAGGTTGAACCAGAATCTCTAAAATCAATGACAAGGTTTGAGTTTAATTCACTTAGACTGACTTTTTAAGTTATTTTCCATTTTTTTAAAAATATTTTTCAAAGATACGTTTATGCTAAATATTAGCGAACATATACATATTTAAAAAATGTAACCAAACAGCGGCGCAATAGACAATTACATGTGTATCAATGTGAGAAATAAAAAGTCCGTTTTTTTTAATAATCTTTATTTGGGTCTTCTGGATAATTTGAGGATCTCTGTCCATCCAGATGTCCCGGCTAATTTGTTTGCAGCTCCCAGCTGTGCTGAGTAATTGGTAGATAATTTCCGATAATTACACTTAGGTGTTTAGTATATATGTGTGTGTATATATCAGTCAGGTATACTACTGGATCAGACCACATCTGTCAGTGAAATTTTCGAGGCGTTTAATTGCTTTAGGTAAATTTATTTACATATTCATTTTGGTTTTGATTCACATTTGTATTTTGTATTTTTTCGGCCTGCAACTATCATCAGCATTCCTTATTTTATTAAGTTTTAAATTAACTATTGATTAATGATACGCATAGTACGGAAATTCATTTCAGAAAATCGAATTAACACAAAATTAAATACTGAAATATTTTTCTCAAATGTCATTTACATACATAATAAATGTGTCTTAAAACTTAGGTGTCTTATATTCCTTTCCTGTTGACTTCTTGAAATGGAAATAATGTTCATGCATAGATATTTCTATTTGTCAAATTTAAATAATTAAAAAATGAAATCAATAAAATAACGAATAAACTTCAATATTGAGGAACAACCAAGTTAAAAAAAAAACAACTAAATGCATGTACAAATATTTTTTTCATCGTTTAAAGTCTTCTGATAACGCCTGTTGTTTTGTTTATTATGTTCCAGAATATTAAAATGAAGTTGATCATTCTATCTGTCCTGGTCGTCATAGGGTTTGTGTTGACTAAGGGAGAGCAGCCAGTAGAAGGATGTCAAAAGGACGATGGAACATTCATGAAGGTAAATGACTCCTATTAGATTTAATTGATATCCGAACTTATTCTGATCCTGGATATTTTTCACATTCCCAGTCGTTCAGGTTCTACATTTTAAAGAGTTGTAGCACTAGAACTTTACTTTGAAGTATCACTGCATTGACATAAGGACAATGACGAGTTATCTTTTGGCCTTCAATATTGTTTATAAATAAACAGTCTGGTGACCAGTCCCTAACTGATCTAACAACCTTTGGTGACCAGTCCCTAACTGATCTAACAACCTTTGGTGACCAGTCCCTAACTGATCTATCAACTTTTGATGACCAGTCCCTAACTGATCTAACAACCTTTGGGGACCAATCCCTAACTGATCTAACAACCTTTGGTAACCAGTCCCTAACTGATCTAACAACCTTTGGTAACCAGTCCCTAACTGATCTAACAACCTTTGTTGACCAGTCCCTAACTGATCTAACAACCTTTGGTGACCAGTCCCTAACTGATCTAACAACCTTTGGTGACCAGTCCCTAACTGATCTAACAACCTTTGGTGACCAGTCCCTAACTGATCTAACAACCTTTGGTGACCAGTCCCTAACTGATCTAAATACCTTTGGTGACCAGTCCCTAACTGATCTATCAACTTTTGATGACCAGTCCCTAACTGATCTAACAACCTTTGGTGACCAATCCCTAACTGATCTAACAACCTTTGGTGACCAGTCCCTAACTGATCTAACAACCTTTGGTGACCAGTCCCTAACTGATCTAACAACCTTTGGTGACCAGTCCCTAACTGATCTAACAACCTTTGGTGACCAGTCCCTAACTGATCTAACAACCTTTGGTGACCAGTCCCTAACTGATCTAACAACCTTTGGTGACCAGTCCCTAACTGATCTAACAACCTTTGGTGACCAGTCCCTAACTGATCTAACAACCTTTGGTGACCAGTCCCTAACTGATCTAACAACCTTTGGTGACCAGTCTCTAACTGATCTAACAACCTTTGGTGACCAGTCCCTAACTGATCTAACAACCTTTGGTGACCAGTCCCCAACTGATCAAACAACCTTTGGTGACCAGTCCCTAACTGATCTAACAACCTTGTTTTTTTTTATTGTTTAGGAAGGTGATAGTTACTCAAAGAAATCACAAAAGGAATGCCAGGTATGTCTATGCTGGAACGGACATATTTCCTGTGGTGCAGTTCAGTGTGACTGGCCCCAGTGTCCAAATGGAGCCTGGCCCGTTACTCATGAAGGCGATTGCTGCCCATCATGTCCATCAGAATAAACTGCGCTGATGGTTTGTGTGAGTATTGCGGAGTTCAATGTAAATCGTTACATTTATAAAGTGTTGTAAGGCTAGATTGTAATAATTTGGTTTTCACATATTATATGACCCAACGTAAAATATAAGAATGTTAATTATTATTTCTTGATGTTAAATGAAAATTACTTCTAAAGTAGGTCATTTTTGTGATTATCCAGTAATACAGGGCCACTCCCCCCCCCCCAAAAAAAGACAAAAAAAAACCCCAATAAAGTCGAAGAAATCCAATCCAACATTTGTATTGATAGCTATTGAAACATCACAACTTGCCTTTGTACAGTCAGTAATCCAAATTAAATTCGTCTAGCTATTATATTGTGTACATGGCGTCTCCCTAAACCTTTGCATTTTCTCAATCACCTGCTGAGGTTCCTCATTGATTTCCAGAAACATATCAGTTTAAACTGTTTTCACATTCAGCTAACTTGAACACTGTCAAGTATTTGTACCACCAACCGTCCTCCCCTCGACAAAATTTCATGGGAATAAAAAGTTAAACAAGAATTGTTGTATTTTATCATCTTTGTACATCATCAAATGTTATATCATCTTTGTACATCATCAAATGTTATATCATCTTTGTATACCATCAAAAATATTTTCATTCGTTTTTATTCCAGACTTCACAACAAGAGCCACGTACCTGTACGTGAAATTTGGATTTCAAAATATGCTCTGATTAAAAAATAAAATTCTTTTCTTTGCACAAATTGTTTGTTGTAATCATTTAGTAAAAAAAATATACAAAAGTATCAATTCGATGGGCCCGTATCATCGTTTTTTGTCAAATATGTATATGCAAATTTATTTGTATTTAAAAATGCTTATTCCAAGCTGTAGTACTTAAGTTAGTACTTACCCTATGTGTTATATTCTTGTTATTTTATAGTGAATAGATAAGCTCTTAATGCTGTTCATTTGACATTCTGTTTTAATTACCCGCATAAAAGTCCCAGTGTCCATTATGGTGGCTGCTTTCCTTGAGAAAAGATAATGCCTAGGACTACCAGACCACATAAAATGATCAAATTCATTTTAATATCCTGAGACATAAAAACATGTAAAAATAAGGCAGCGAAACAATAAATTTTAAAATACTGAGATAGAAATAAATAAACAATTTCCTTTAAAATTAATTTTAAATTAGAGTTCAGTGATGGTGGACTTAATAATCTGTTGCTTTAGTATAAATTGATTGAACGTAACACACACGCGCAAACTGACACAATCATTCGCACGTTTATTTAAATGTACATATTCGTGTACTGATCTTTGTTCGAATATATTTGTGAATGCAATATGTAAAGTGTGTTAGTCAACTCGTTTGGGGACAAAAGAGATGTGCAGATGTGGTCTTGATGTCATCAGTGTCGGATTTAGCCCCCTTGATCCCCTAAGCAAAGATTAATTTGGATGCTCCCCTCCCCCCTTGTTCCGGCTATGTCGAATATAGTCTGTACCAAATGCGCAATCTCATTTAAGTTACACTATGCTCTTTAACATACGAAGCAAATGAGGATAATATAAACTACTAACTATAAATACTAATTATACTCTTCATTTAATGCGTCATTGTTTCCGAATAATAAAAACAAGCAATTAAGCCTGTTCCATTCTGGACACAGGACGTGTTAGCGCATTTTCATGTTATGTATCAGTACGTATGCTATCTTTCAGTAAATATTTGTAAATTTTGGAAATGTTTATAAATTCAATTGTGTAATGCATATATCTGTAAAAAAAAAATTTATAAAGTCGTTTCTTTATATTTGAAAAAAAATTATTTTCTCTTAAATCTAACTACAAGTGGTTTGTGGTTACTGAAATAGGACTCATAATTGAAAACATTCGAAATTATAGTCATTTAATCGTCCGAAAACTCCGTCAATTGTTGCATAGCTCTGATACTTTCAATTAAACTCAGAACACAAGCTTACTATTTCATTTGATGAGTTTCTTAATAAATCTTGGTGAAACTTCGTGCTGCAGTATTTCGCACCAAATGAACGGGCTATTGAACGTACAAGGTGTATATATAATATATAAGCCCCTTAGGAACCCTGAAGCCCGGCCCTCAGAGGTCCTATCGCGAAATGAACATTTGATGTACACATGGCAGGCCAAGACCTACAAAATGATATATACATCATGGGTCTAAGACTTATAGTCGCTGAGATATAGCGCTCCTTTATTAATATAGCTTATATAGTAAAAAACGGTACTAAGGCCCCCTTTTACGGCCCTGAGAGGTCAGATCGCGAAATGGAAAAAAGTCATTTCTTGGCAGGCCAAGACCTACAAAATGATATATACATCATGGGTCTAGGACTTATGGTTGTTGAGATCTAGGGTGATGACGGACAGACGGACAGACAGACAAAACGGGGACAATAGAGCATTTTTTTTCGAAAATGCTCGAAAAATCATTACTAGAACCTAAAAAATTTCACAAGAATGTACAAAATTAACATTTTGATTCACAATAATAATTTTACAGTAACGATACGTGTTTTATGTATCAGCGATTTACAAAATAAAAAAAAAAAGACATAAATTGTGTTGACACAAGCAAAAGTGCTAATATTATCATCATAGCTTACATGAGATAATGTTACCTTTTCTACTGCAAGCAATGCCGACTAAGAAAGTCAAATAACATAAGTGATCTTCAAAATAATCAATTGGTTATAGACTGTTGAAAATACATCAAGATATATCAAAAGTTACTGTGAGTGTGAGAAATAATCTTAGAGCAATGTCAATGTCAAAATATGCTAGTACCTCATTTATACAATTTTTTGTGATAGGTATTTTGAAAATGCCAGCCATACTAGCCATATTGTCTTAAACTTCTCCTTTACATGTTGACAGTAGGGAATTACCATTTACCTAAGTTATTTTAATAATCTGGTCAGGCTTTTTCCTGTTATCCCCCCTGTATGCAGGTTTCAAGATGTTTTTTTTTTCATTGCATATTTGAAATACGACACAAGCGGAACAACCCTTCCTAAGCTACTGGCTTACTTTGAGTATAAATGCTTGCCCTTGTCAGTAATACTTTTCACTTAGTTTACCTTGAATAGCTTTGTTGTAACTCTTTCTACTGTAAGTATCACATAATTCCATTTTAATGTGATACGTGAATGTATTATTGAAAATCTGAAGTTATAAAAATACTGAACACTAAAAACTAGTGCCAAAGGAACCTTCCAGTTTTAATGTCAATCAAATCTGGTGCTAAAAAGTTCCATCCAGGCACCATAACATTGCCCACCCCCCTTCAAATCACTAAAGCATTTACCTATGATCCTCCCTTTCCACAGAGACTAAAGTAAAGCTTAGAAATCTTTTTCTACGATCTTTGGGAGAACTTCCTAAAACAGTTCTTTAAGTCTCCAGGCGCCCTGTGTAACTAAGCTCATTAATTCAGAGCTGGTATTTATAAACTGCATATAGTTATGTGTCATAAGTACACTATGACAACAATAAAAAATACTACAATTTACTGTTATTGACAAACACTTCTGTTTTACAATTTACAATATTTTAATTTTTCGCGTAAAAATATTTGATGTTTATGAAAATTGCTCTGAAATCGTTATAAACTTTATAAAATCTAAACTTGAAATATATTTCATCAACAATTAACCATTGAGTTTGAATATGTGTGCATCATTCAATAAATAAGAAACAATGTCCTGGTTTTTTTTTAATATTTAGTCTTATTTTATTTAAACGACATCTACACATATCTACTAGAGGTATGGAGATTTAGTCGAACATTTATTTTCTTTCAACTTAATTAATTTTTTAAAAAAAGCCAACAAATGCCTAATTTAGGAGTTCACGTAGACCAGTCCAGTTAAATAAATAATCTGTGGTGTTGAAGCCTTGACTGCAAAATAGTAGAGTGGAGACAAATTATTGACGAAATCTATCTATCTAATCTATCTTTCTTTATATCTATCTAATATATATCACATCTATCTATCTATTTATCTAATCTGTATATATCTATATAAACCAAGCCAGAAATCCTATGTTTCTTTTATTATTTCCAGTAAACTCTATTAAGAGTGTGTGTGAAGTCCCTGTAAGGATGAGATGAAATCTCTTAGATCCTATAAACCACTAATGGGACGGTTTTTATGGTGCCCTTCTTTCATCCCCACCATATCCCATAGTGCAAATGGCCATGGAGGCACCACGGGAGATATATCGGGACCTGAAAAATTGCCTTGGTCCTCACCGGGGATGGAACCAGGTACCTTCATGTCGACAGTCGAGCGCCCTACCGCACGACCATCCGTCCCCTATATTTAGAGTGTAGCACCGTTAAAATATGAAACCTATGGTAAATACAAAATGACATTTTTTTTGTTTTTTTAAGAAAATGTGTATGTGTTAGTTGATTGTGTGCTATTATATTGTTCTAGCAGTCCAAGAGACATATTCAATTGCATCAATGTGAGAAATGAATTTTTTTTTTTTTTTTTTATAAAATCTTCATTGAGGTCTTCTTGATAATTTGAGGTACTCTTTCCATCCAAATGTGCCGGTTAGTTTACTTCTTTGTAGTTCCACGCTGCGCTGCATAATTGATAGATAATGGCGCATAATTAATTACGCTTAAATGTTCTAGATATACTTGTATATACAGTTGGATCATCATCCCACATGAGTGAGGTGATATTTGAGCCGTTAAATAGTTTTAGGTCAGTATATTTTTTATCAATATTCTGTTTACTTCTGATTGTGTTTTAGCTTATAGTTATTACTGGCGTTAAAATGTTTTTCGTTAACCCTAATTTAACAATTTGTAACACGCAAGAATAATGATAGGTGTGGTTGGTTTTAAGTTAATAATGATTAGATATCATATACCCCCATGACTATTGTATGATAATAACATGGTAAGGTATATTAAAGAATAGACAACTGAATCACAAAAAGGAATGTTTTTTTTTAAAAGTAAAGTTGATCTTACATTTAGACTTACACTGCTAGGTGTCATAAAACTGAGCATTACCACATTTTAATACATGCTACTTAACAAATATAATACTTTACTTTTAACCTTACAAGACTTTTAAAAAAATATGATAACTGACTTTTAGGTCTACAATATTTTACAAATATAACACTTCAGATTTAACCTTACAGTACTTTACAAATATAATACTTCAGATTTAATCTTACAGTACTTTACAAATATAATGCTTCACCTTAAGTCTTATAAGACATACTGACCATAAGTCCATATTACTACGGGCATGATGGACAGCAGCTTCCTTCTCGGTAGATGGGACTTGCGTCATCAGGACACTGGGGCCAGTAACACTGAACAGGGCTGCATGAAACTTCCCCTTCCCAGCATATACAACTGTTACACTGACCCTCGGAGATATAGGTGTAGATCTCATAATCCTAAATAAAACCAACAGTGTTACATGCCTGTAAGACTGAGTTATCAAGTGGCATCCTTCCAATGGTATCGAATGCATGCGACTGAATTATAAAGAAGGTGAGGTGCAGGCGGGTGGTCATATTTTTAGGGCTTCTGCCATGATATTAAGGGCCTCTTGCGTTCATTGGGGATTGTGACACACATACTGGTGCATAATTTTATATTAAATTTCTTAACTAGACGGAAATGCAAGGACCCCATACATGTGTTTTGAACAAGGACCTCATACGTGTGTTTTGAATAAGAACCTCATACATGTGTTGTGAACAAGGACCTCATACATGTGTTTTGAATAAGGACCCCATACATGTGTTTTGAACAAGGACCCCATACATGTGTTTTGAACAAGAACCTCATACATGTGTTGTGAACAAGGACCTCATACATGTGTTTTGAATAAGGACCCCATACATGTGTTTTGAACAAGGACCCCATACATGTGTTTTGAACAAGGACCGCATACATGTGTTTTGAGGTTAGACCTATCGGGGCTGTTCAGGTTCTACTAACTGATGGACGCACTAGGTGGCTGCCTAGGTTCCTGATTCGCTAACGCCCCCCCCCTCCTTTTTTTTTTGAGACTTTATTTTTAAAGCCAGCCACAAGGAAGGGTCATGGGAACTCTTTTCTGAGGGTCTGGGGGTAGGGGTAGTCAGTGGAAGCCTTAATTCAATTTTTTTTTAATTAAAAGGTCTGAAATTAGTAATGGCGGATTTTTATAACGTACTTTGCCTAAGCCCTCCCCCTCCCTTTTTTCCAAATCGCGTAGCCTAGGGGGCCGAAAAAACGTAAGAATGGTCTGGGTGTATCGACCTGGCCTTCAGTCGTACGTTCCGGTTTATCCATTTATTTCAATATCATTTAGCGATAAATTTCGCAACATAAGAACTAGCAAAAATTAAAATGAGAAACAAACAAGCAATTAAGCCTGTTCCATTCTGGACACAGGACGTGTTAGCGCATTTTCGTGTTATGATTCAGTACGTTTGTTAGCTTTCAGTAAATATTTGTAAATTTTGGAAATGTTTATACATTCAATTGTGTAATGCATATATCTGTAAAAAAACATATTATAAAGACGTTTCTTTATATTTGAAAAAAAAATATTTTCTCTTAAATCTAACTACAAGTGGTTTGTGGTTACTGAAGTAGGACTCATAATTGAAAACATTCGAAATTGTAGTCGTCCGAAAACTCCGTCAATTGTTGCATAGCTCTGAAAATTTTAATTAAACTCAAAACACAAGCTTACTATTTCATTTGATGAGTTTCTTAATAAATCTTGGTGAAACTACGTGCTGCAGTATTTCGCACCAAATGAATGGGTTATTGAACGTACAAGGTGTAGAATGGGGCCATATATATAATATATAAGCCCATTAGGAGCCCTGAAGCCCGGCCCTCAAAGGTCCTATCGCGAAATGAACTTTTGATGTACACATGGCAGGCCAAGACCTACAAAATGATATATACATCATGGGTCTAGGACTTCTGGTTGCTGAGATATAGGGCGCTCCTTTATTAATATAGCTTATATAGTAAAAAAACGGTACTTCATAAGCCCCCTTTTACGTCCCTCAGAGGTCAGATCGCGAAATGAACTGTTGCTGCACACATGGCAGGCCAAGACCTACAAAATGATATATACATCATGGGTCTAGGACTTATGGTTGTTGAGATCTAGGGTGATGACGGACAGACAGACGGACAGACAGACAAAACGGGGACAATAGAGCATTTTTTTCGATTATGCTCTAAAAACAAAAATATTCACCGCTTTCTTCAAGTGGAGATAATTAATAAATTACCTCTAGAAATGTTCCATCGTCCTTTTGACATCCTTCAACTGGCTGCTCTCCCTCTCCCTGAATCATCACAAACCCCATGACGATCAGACCACATAAAATGACCAACTTCATTTTTTAATATTCTGTAACAACAAGGGCATCAAAATAATGCAACGAAAGGACCCAACGCAAAAGATGCAAATAAATAAACAATTTGCTTTCAAATTAAACATAGTTCAGTGATGTAGGACTCAACATTGTTTAAGCTTAAGGAATAGTTTAAGTAATAGTTTAAGTAATAGTTTAAGTAATAGTTTAAGTAATAGTTTAAGTTTAAGTAATAGTTTAAGTAATAGTTTAAGTAATAGTTTAAGTTTAAGTAATAGTTTAAGTAATAGTTTAAGTAATAGTTTAAGTTTAAGTAATAGTTTAAGTAATAGTTTAAGTTTAAGTAATAGTTAAAGTAATAGTTTAAGTAATAGTTTAAGTAATAGTTTAAGTTTAAGTAATAGTTTAAGTTTAAGTAATAGTTTAAGTTTAAGTAATAGTTTAAGTTTAAGTAATAGTTTAAGTTTAAGTAATAGTTTAAGTTTAAGTAATAGTTTAAGTTTAAGTAATAGTTTAAGTTTAAGTAATAGTTTAAGTTTAAGTAATAGTTTAAGGAATAGTTTAAGTTTAAGGAATAGTTTAAGGAATAGTTTAAGTAATAGTTTAAGTAATAGTTTAAGTAATAGTTTAAGTAATAGTTTAAGATTAAGTAATAGTTTAAGTTTAAGTAATAGTTTAAGTTTAAGTAATAGTTTAAGTAATAGTTTAAGTAATAGTTTAAGTTTAAGTAATAGTTTAAGTAATAGTTTAAGGAATAGTTTAAGTTTAAGGAATAGTTTAAGTAATAGTTTAAGTAATAGTTTAAGTTTAAGTAATAGTTTAAGTAATAGTTTAAGTTTAAGGAATAGTTAAGTTTAAGGAATAGTTTAAGTTTAAGGAATAGTTTAAGCAGCAGAAAGAAAAGTAAGTTAGACTGCTAATACAAAAGTAAATAAAAAAAAGATAACTTTACCAACAAAAAATTGTTGCATTATGAAGTTATTCAGCAGCATACTGGACTTTATATAGATAATACCGGCTGTAATTATCCTCATAAACTGTCAATTATTAGATCTACGATTAATCGCATTGCGCATACATTAACCGACACATTTTGTGGTTGGACGAAGATCCTCACACTGTATTAAAAAAGTCCTTAGTGAAAATTTTTATTATAGGCTGGTTGACTGCTAACATTGTTAGACAGGATCGTGAGTAATAAAGAAGCCCGCCTTTTTTTTTAAATTATTTATTTGTATTACTTCCCATTTGTTTTGCTTATGACTTGTTTGTTGGTATATCGTATGCTTAATTTGATGTTTGACATGATCTGTGGGTCTATCGAATGTTTAACTTGATGTTTGACATGATCTGTGGGTCTATCGAATGTTTAACTTGATGTTTGACATGATCTGTGGGTCTATCGAATGTTTAACTTGATGTTTGACATGATCTGTGGGTCTATCGAATGTTTAACTTAATGTTTGACATGATCTGTGGGTCTATCAAATGTTTAACTTGATGTTTGACATGATCTGTGGGTCTATCGAATGTTTAACTTGATGTTTGACATGATCTGTGGGTCTATCGAATGTTTAACTTGATGTTTGACATGATCTGTGGGTCTATCGAATGTTTAACTTGATGTTTGACATGATCTGTGGGTCTATCGAATGTTTAACTTAATGTTTGACATGATCTGTGGGTCTATCGAATGTTTAACTTGAGGCTTGACATGATCTGTGGGTCTATCGAATGTTTAACTTAATGTTTGACATGATCTGTGGGTCTATCGAATGTTTAACTTGATGTTTGACATGATCTGTGGGTCTATCGAATGTTTAACTTGATGTTTGACATGATCTGTGGGTCTATCGAATGTTTAACTTGATGTTTGACATGATCTGTGGGTCTATCGAATGTTTAACTTGATGTTTGACATGATCTGTAGGTCTATCGAATGTTTAACTTGATGTTTGACATGATCTGTGGGTCTATCGAATGTTTAACTTGATGTTTGACATGATCTGTGGGCCTATCGAATGTTTAACTTGATGTTTGACATGATCCCATTGGTCTAGAGGTCTGATTCTTTTTTTTCTCAATCAGATTGCGCAGTAGACACATAAATAACGTTTTGAAAAAAAAAATTAAAATAATTTTAAATAACAAAGATGTTTATTTTTGTTTATCTTCTAGGGGGTCATCAATTTCTTTTTTTTTTAAACAGGAAGCCGGGTATCTGAAAGAGGGGTGAAGGCGGGCCGAATAGTCTTTTGAATTTCACCATGCGTTTCTTCATGCAAATTTAAGTACCGTCAGCGGTCCTGAAAAAGTAACCTCGCAGGGCTTATCCGGCTTTCTGGCCGTAGTTTGGTGACCCCCCCCCCCCCTGCAATAATCGAAAGTGTACGGATAGTAGTTCCGTTACAGGGGGTTCTCAAAGTGCGTAAACCGGGAGAGTCCTCGGGATTTTTATTAAGTTTCAGTGAAAATACCTTTTTTTTTTTAAGGGTGCCAGACATTAGCTGGGGAAGTAAAGATTTACTAATGCACACTACATTTTTTTAATGTATGTTCAGTAGCCAGTAACATAAGTAGTGTGGAGCAAATAGGGTGGGTGGGCTGCTCGAAGCCGCAACATCTGATGGCGCCAGAATGATGTTACACAACATCGATGGATCCCTTTCCTATTGGCTCCGCCTTTTTCATGAATCATGCAAAGCTAAGGAGGGCAGCGCTAAAACGTACCTAATTCCCCGCACGCTGAAAACTCGAGTAAAACTTCTTTAGATTTGTCCTACACCTTTTACACGCCATGTTGATTAAGCGCTACACCTGGTCAGTGGGGAAGCTAACCTCGGGTAAAGAACTTCATTCGTTCCAAAACTAGTTTCATAACTCAAAACGTTCTTAAGCCAAAAATAAAAAAAAAAACATAGATAAATAAAATGGAGAAAATCCGTTCCAAAATGAAATAATATTTTTATAATAGCGTCCAGTCGTTTCCCTGACCAAATGCAATGTATACGTAAAGCTTAACGTTATAAATAATGAGAAATTAAACAACCGTGACCTCTTCAGTGATCAGCTGCCCCTTCTTAGGCTGTTCATGCAGAAGATCCATATTTTTTTTTAAAAACTACCTGTTACACATGAACCTTTGTAGTTGTGGATCATCCATTTCTTCTCGACGCATACCAGATCTCTATCTATCGCCACATACCAGATAGTCTCTCTATCTATCGCCAGATACCATATCTCTATCTATCGCCACATACCAGATAGTTCCTTCTTTCTATTGCACCATACCAGATCTCTATCTATCGCCACATACCAGATCTCTATCTATCGCCACATACCAGATCTCTATCTATCGCCACATACCATATCTCTATCTATCGCCACTTACCAGATCTCTATCGCCAGATACCAGATCTCTATCTATCGCCACATACCAGATAGTCCCTCTATCTATCGCCACATACCAGATAGTCCCTCTATTTATCGCCACATACCAGATCCTATCTATCGCCACATACCAGATCTCTATCGCCAAGGAACACTAAATTTATCTTGTTATTCAGGTGTACCACTTTTATATGTACGCTATTATGAGTTGATATCTGGAGATACAATAAAATCCTTTGTAATGACTTCATTTCAATATTTTCTTTTCCATTAAATCACGCGATTGCTTTAATAGATATTCATTTTGCAGAACAATCAAAACTATTCATCGAGCAGAGGTCATCATAAAATCCGTTGGGTGGTAATTTTTTTTTCCTCCTTAACCTATTACCATCAATAACAACAGAAATACAAGTGAAACCAGATTATCGCCACAGTAATCAAAGTGTGATATAACAAACAAGGCAGAGCTACCATGTTACGACTATTTACATCTATGAGTAACAGAACAGAAAAAAAAATACCGCTGACTTATTGACTAGCTCAGTGGTCGGCAAACTTATCAGCCAAAGAACCAAATATGAACATTACAACAATTTAAAAAAAAAAATTGGGAGCCAAATCTGCTTGGTTAGTAAACTTTTATTACACTAAATTTTATTACACTAAATAAGTTGTAGGCCCCTATACTAAATAAAACTAAATGCCAGAGCCGCACTTAAGGAGCCAAAGAGCCACATGCGGCTCCGGAGCCGCACTTTGCCGACCACTGGTCTAGCTAGTACGATAAAGAAGATTACATTAAGCGATTTTTGTAAGAATGTGTATGTGTGTGTTTGTGTGGGTGTGTGTGTGTGTGGGGTACTAATTAATACGCAGCCGCCAATGACAGCCATTTGGCATTTGATGGTATGAAAAAAAAACCAGCTGGTTAGGGTCAAGATAAAAAGACTGTGATTGGACGTAAATGGTCAGATTGAATAAACACGTTGAATAAAAGTTTATCTTTGATGTTTCTGTTGTTGGCTGTAGCAGGTGATTTAGCGAGCTGACTTTTTTTTTTTTAATTTTAGTATTCTGAAAAATATGCAACTAGCTGAATGCTGTAAAAAATACCTTTGAAAAATAATAGAGCTGTGTAGGCCTACTCAATAATAAATCTTTAATTATTGTTTTTTTAAAACTTATTTAGAAATGAAAAATATAAAAAAAAAAGATAGCTACCATTCTAAACCTGAACTTATTAACTAATAACCTTGTTCATTGTTGGTAATCACTATGTAAACACATATGAAATGAAAAAAAAAAAAAACGAGACATATATGTTAGTTAAAGAAATACTAGATTTTTAGGGATATCGTGTTTGAAAAAGTACGAGATTTTTATAGCACAAAGCTAGGTATTAGTTTTGTGGGGGATCTATGATGAGAATTAGGACCCCTCGGAATCAGAAATTGTAGGATTTGTACTTGAAAGGATCCCTTCGACAGTGGGGGAAAGGGGGGGGGGTATCTTTTTGGCTATGGCACAATAAAGTCAGCTAATTTGCCGATCCATAAAATGGCTGAGCCATGAGCATTCTATAGGCACTTTGAACTTTGAACTTTTCAGTCATTCAGCCTGAATAATATACGTTTTTAGTAGCTGTTATCAAAAGATGGTCCAAGCTATTCTCAAGTGTATCAATTTGACACCCAATAGTTTATTTTTTTAAAGAATTACCGTTGGGGGTCATCTTACTAATGTGAGAGACTCCACACTAATTAATTTGATTACAGCTATTCACCGTGTGGGATAATTATGATAATTGCAGTTGATGCTTTCTCCATATATAATTCACAAGTCCTCTAAACAGCAGGATTATTCCGTAACCTCTTCTGTATCTATAACTTTTTTGGGAAACTGAACAATTTGTAAGTAAAGTAATCTTAGGTCTTTTTATAACTTATATTTTGCATAACGTTGTTAGAAAATGTACTGATATTTTTAATTAATTAAAGAATTAGTAGCTTGCAACCTAAAAGTAAATATATATTTAAAAATGCAATAATTAAAAAAAAGTATGTGTTATTAATTTTATGGGTTTTTTTTTTTAATGTTACTGAAATCATAAATGTATCAGCACCTAAAACTGTCATGAATTGTTTCGTTATTTGATCAGAAATTCTCAGATTTATAGTAACATCAAAATATTAAGTGGGAAATGTGTACAATGCATAAGAAACACCAATAAAAAAACAAATTAAAATAAAAGCTTTTCGTTAGATTTATTTTTCGTATTTTAAGCACCCCTTCCATGATTGTAAAGAAAGTAAAATTCTATATATGCTAATTTATTCTACTATACTCATGTAAATTTGTAGTAAAAACGTAAAGCTCCCTAAATCCTAACGGGCAGATGATGTGTAAAATTCATTTGTTCTATAACCTCGGCATATGAGGGGAATGTGTTGTTAAGTCGGGTATCCAATTAAAGCTCTGTGGACTTGTGGGACGACTTTGCGCCACATTTCGCCTGGAAAAAATTCCGTGGCTCTCATCCAGGACTCTCAGGCTGACAGTCGAGTATCTACATCACTCGGCCATCCGCACCCCCCTCCCCTCTCATGTACATTAGTTCACTATTTTATTTTTACTCTCAAACACTTTATTCAGTTTCTGAAACAAATTAGCATGATTTATAAGTAAATAATGAATTCCTATCTCGTTGGATTTAGTTTAAGTGGGGTTCGGTTTCGTCAATGTATTATCCCAGATTATCAACAAAATCCTAGGTGTAACTGTATAAGTTGTTTTAAATGCCTAAACAATGATATTTTTCTCTCATCTATATTTCAAAAAAATTATGGTCTGTTTACTGCCTTATTTTTTCCCGTTTCTGTCCAAGGTACTTGAAATGAAGTTGGTCATTGTATGCTGTCTTCTATTAATAGCCTTTGATTTATCGAAGGGAGATTCTCCAATGGGATGTCAAAAGGAAGATGGAACAATGATACCGGTAATTTTATAGGGCTGAAGTGTTGTATCACCGGAGCCATTGTTGGTAACTAGCACTGAAGTATTGTATCACCGGAGCCATTGTTGGTAACTAGCACTGAAGTATTGTATCACCAGAGCCATTGTTGGTAACTAGCACTGAAGTGTTGTATCACCAGAGCCATTGTTAGTTACTAGCACTAAAGTGTTGTATCACCGGAGCCATTGTTGGTTACTAGCACTGAAGTGTTGTATCACCAGAGCCATTGTTGGTAACTAGCACTGAAGTGTTGTATCACCAGAGCCATTGTTAGTTACTAGCACTAAAGTCTTGTATCACCAGAGCCATTGTTGGTTACTAGCACTGAAGTGTTGTATCACCGGAGCCATTGTTAGTTACTAGCACTGAAGTCTTGTATCACCGGAGCCATTGTTAATTACTAGCACTGAAGTCTTGTATCACCGGAGCCATTGTTAATTACTAGCACTGAAGTCTTGTATCACCAGAGCCATTGTTAGTTTCTAGCAATGAAGTGTTGTATCACCTGGGCTATTCGTATTTTGTTTGTTTGTTGTTGTTGTTGTTTTGGGGCAGGCCTGAAGAAAAAAAACACACATAGAAATATAGGAGCCATTGGCAAAAGTACATGAAGGCACAAAAATTGATAGAAATTCCCGAAGATACCGAGAGGGAGGTGTCCATTGAGTTCACCGTAGTTTGCTTATCCGTAAGAGACGGATCTATCTCTCAATTACTATGGATGTCGCAAGGGAAGGGGGTCATTACTTTTTAGTTTTTCTAGAGGCCCGGCCCGGGTACTGGGAGGGGGCCCCATTTTATCAGAATTTTTGTCAGGTGGCCCCAGATGTTCTTACAAAAGACTTGCAATTACTTTTCAGTTGAATAAAATACAAGTATTAGTAAAATTGTCTTTGAACATAAAATCTATCCCATCTAAAAAACAAGTGAAAGAAAAACTTCCGGGTAAAACTTGCCTGCATTTTATTTTATGACTGAAACTAATAGCTATTAATAACAAATAAAATAAGGTATGCTAATTACTTTTTAGTTTTCTACTAAGACGGGTGTGTGATTTACTTCTTAAATAATTCCTGATCTAATTTTATGTTTCCTATTATTATGTGAATTGTATTAAATATCTTGATTAACATAGCAACACTCTGAATGAGTTACAGCTAAAAATGAAAAATTTCTTTGAGACTTTAAAAAACAATTACTTTGTTATGTTTTATATTTTATGAAAATAACACTAATTATCCTAGTACTCAATTATTATTTTTAACTTAGGAAGGTGAAAGCTTTTCAGACGGTGATTGCAAAGAATGCTTCTGTATGGATGGAACCATTTACTGTGTCCCGGTGCAGTGTGGCTGGCCGAAGTGTCCTGATGGTGCAAAGCCTGTAACTCTTGAAGGAAATTGCTGCCCTTCTTGTCCTGTGTAATATGTACATAATATTGTAAGTAAATGTAAAGAAATGCTAATTTAAAGTATTGATTGTATTTTAAGGTAAAACGTAAGTTTTTATTAAGAAAAATTTTTTTTACATTTTCTCCACACTGTCGCTACTAGTTTAAATCTTTCGACACAAAACAAATTGTTTTAATAAGAAATTAGACAAGAGGAGAACAACAGGCAAGAGCCCTACATGGGCTGTAGTAAGAAGCAGTGGCGCAACTAGACCAAACTTTCAGGGGGGGGCAAAAAAATCACTTGTATTAAAACATCATGAGATACAACTTACTTATATGTGATTAATTTTTTTCTAATCTTTTTTTTTTATTTCGAGGGGGGGGGGGAAATGCCTCCAATGCCCCCCTCCCCTTGTTGCGCCACTGGTAAGGAGTAGTACGGCAGGCCAGAACCCTAGATGGACTGTAGAGCTATAGGAACAAGATAATAACACAAAAAAAAACAACTACAAAATAAGTGATTTTTTATTTAATAAACCATTAAAAAAGTCATTTTGTTACCCTGGGCTTCACTTTTAATTGTGCTGCTTTCTTGATTGATTTTCTTGTAAATATTAAATGAAGCAAAGGTTTGAATTTATATATATGGTGGGCCAAAAAAGTGAGAACATCATATAACATACGAATTATTTAAAAATATAATTTAATTAATTGTATTGTTTCATGAAATTTTGTTTGCAAAGTATTTAGCCAATCAGAAATCCTGTTCAATGTGTCCTCCCTGCTTATCAACAATTTTTTCTAAGCGTACAGCTAAACAAGCTTTGATATAATTATATTACCGTCTACGCAATGTTCTCATTTTTTTTAGCCCACTCTCTCTCTCTCTCTCTATATATATATATATATATATATATATATATATATTGTTTAATCATCCACTCTTCTCTTTTGCAGGCTTCACCACCACAGACTATTTATTGAACTCCTCAAGAAAAACTTAAAGAAGCGTTTGTTTGATTTTTTTTTATTTAGGGTTAAAAAAATACACATTTGCTGCTAAATCTCTTTACTTCTGGTTGATCTCTGAAGATGTCATTTTGAATACATTGCGTAGATTAACAGTCTAAATATTTATCTCACCAGCATATTGTTTCTTTATTTTTTGAATTACAAGAAAGCTTTCAACTCATTGTTGGATTGTTTAATTTACTTTCAAATTTATAACGATTAAACAGCCATTTTTATAAAATGCTTATTAACTAAACGAAAGAATACAAGCTAATACAGAGAATTAATTGTAATACTGCAGTCTTTGTCAATTAATGTAAATACTAGTACTCTTTTGTACATATGACACATAACTATATACAGTATTTAGATACAAACTTTAAATTTATTTGTGTTGGTATAAGGGGCGCCTGAGGATCGAAGGGATTTTTTAGGGGCTCCCTTAATGGGAAGTTTTTGTTTTAGGTTTTTGTTTTATGTGGATTCATCTGGAACAATTCTTTTTCGGAAGGCTCCGGGGTTTTTTAGAGGCTCATCTCATTGCCCTACATTAGTCTATCTGGTTGTGAAATGCTGGAAAGGATGAAATCGTGCCATGGACTGCAGACAATGACCGGAAAATGTTTTTACCAGGCATATACCCAAAGAATAGAAAGAAAGAAAAAAAAAGTTCCCTTAAGCCCCAAAGGGCTCATCGGGGCAGATGAAATGTAGAATTCATCTGTTTCAGCAGCCTCGGCATACGAAGGTATTGTGTGGTTAGCACAACGCCCAGCCGCCTTAACTCCCCCAACTTAAAATCACGTATCCATTCTAACCTTGGTGAACGACAAATAATAACTGTAATATTACATGTACTAAATATTAAAACTTTTTATTACAAATACTATTTGCCTCATTTACATGAAATGTTAAGGAGCATACAAGATGACGGACATAAAAAAAAATTAAAACGAGATTGCGTTTTTGGTTCAGAACATACTCGACCTGGGGGCTCGAAAATCGGTAGGTGCTTTTAGAATTACGGGGACATAATCTGGTGCATATAATAAATAATCCATCTGAACATCGATAATGTCATCAAATATGTTGACTATCACATACCTGGCTTATATATATATATATACATATAAATATATATATATATATATATATAACTGAACAAGTCTTTGACTACATGAGTGTTGAGCCACTGCCTTCTTAATTACTTAGGCAACTGTTGAGCTGCGAGATGTCAAAATATCATTTTTAATGCAACGCAAGGAACTTTTTTTAAATATATTTTCTGGTTGATATTGTAACATTTATTTTGTTGCTTACTAAACATTATGTGTTTAATTTTTTTTTACTTGATTTCTATAGGTTTTTTTTAGTCAATGAAATTTCTATAAATATTTGTATGATCTCAGCCAAAAGAAATATGTCTTTCCTTTTTAGTACTTTTCAATAAATAAATAATTTGTTGACGTACCATAATTAAACGAAGAACCCTAAGGTGTCTGGTAGAATGTGTTTTCCTTTCAGCAGTCAGTTAGTGTTTTCGGTATTAATGTAAGCGAGGTGATTCTTTGTGTGAGATAAATGTTATTTTCTTTTTTTTATTATTTCCCCTGTATGATACAAAGGAAATTTCCACAGAGATAACATTGCTCATGATATATTTAAGCTATTCGATGCAATACAAAGGAAACTTCCACAGAGAAAACATTGATCAAGATATATTCAAGCTATTCGATGCAATACAAAGGAGACTTCCACAGAGATAACATTGATCAAGATATATTAAAGCTATTTGAGGTTCTCAGTCTAATGGGCTGGTTGTAAATGTAAATGCTCATGACTACCCCCCGAGTTAGAGAGTGGTTTAGTAGAAGGTTCTTCGTCGGGCGCACATGACGATCCTGACTTAATATGCATGTTCTGGTTCAAATATAGGAACATAGACATGTTTTCTGGGGTCCCAGGAGAAGCCTCAAGAGATTTTTTGGGGCCCTAGAAAAATAACCTTTCAGCAACCTCCTAGTATCATATTAGAAAATTAAATGTACCCATATTCTCAGTTCGCATATCCATATGAACGACTCTTAACATAAGTTAACACAGCATGAGAAATATGGACTGTATTGTTTGTGTGTGTGTGGGAGGGGGGAGGAACAACAAACATGCCTCAGTTAACATAAGACCTCTCTTATTCTTAGTGCAATACTAAAGACATATAACATTGAAAGGGTTATCTGGATTTTGGTCTGTGTTCATTTAGTTAGCTTCATGCCCTTAGAAAGACAGACAGACAGAATGATCTCATTAGAATACATAATATATTGTAGTTCATAATATGATCTTATATTTAAGCAGCCTTACTTTATATTGTGAGTCGAATTCCTCTTAATGAGCTTTAACAGAGATCAGTACATAGTCCGTTGGCAGTGTCAGACCCATTTCAACAATGTAAATAAAAATTAACTTATTTTTCGTCTAACGGTCTCAGTGGCAGATTTTTAGGGAGTGACAATTTTGGAAACCGCCCCTTGCCCGGCGCCTGGCGGGGTAATAAATTATTTCTACTAGCCATGCACATAATGCCCACGTCCCCGCATACTGCTCCCCCCCCCACCCCAAATAAGGCTGCATCTGACGGTCTGGTCAATCCGTGTATTGAAAGAGCAATGTGGAGATGTACATGTACAAGCTCCAAACAAGCCTTTTAAATAAAGACCATACTTATGACTAATTGAACTTAGTTCATATCCTTGTGGTACCGTCTTCTCAGGCCATGACCCATGCTGAATGGACGGAATAAATTTCCAACTGAGTTCCCGGGTCGAAGAGGTTTTCAGTCTTTTGTTGTTTTTTTTTTGGGAACTTTCTAGAACGGCCCTGTATATATAAATATATAAATATAGATGGTTAAACAATATTATTGTGTCTTTATTTATGTCAGTACTTCCAAGTGTATTAAAACAAATATTTACCTTTATTTATCAATGCATCTAACAGTTTTTTTCTGAGTCTCCAAAGACAATCATGTAAGTAAATTAAATATATAAAATAAATTAAGTTGGGGTTCTTCACTCGTGGGGTTGTGGGGGGGGGGAATAAACCGGACTGGTCAATCTGTTTTGGGTGGCTGTGCTTTATTTCTCCATCTGTATACTAGACATCACCAAACAAAAAAAAAACAAAAAAAATGGAGAATATTTTGTGGGTTGATAATAGCAGTATATAAATTTAAGGTAAAATAAACAAGGTTCAAGTTACAACATATAAATGTGTATGAACTGGATTTATATACCTAGAAACACAAACTTCTAATCCAAAGTACAGGCGGCCCTTGACTTTCGCACATAATTGGTTCCTCAGAGTGTGTGCGAATGTTGAATATTCGAAAGTAGAGGGACATAAAAAAAAGTTCAAAACTTTTATTTTAAAATATTTATTTATCGATAATAGGAACATATTATTTGAAATAAATATTTTTTTTTACATTTACAACGATTGCTTTGGGAACAAAACGTGCGGAGAAAGACCGGGCTATAGACCGGAACATTCGTAGACCGGGATATACGGAAACAGTCGGAAATTATTGAAAGTGATTCATTGGCACTTTTATGGACGATTCTAAAAAAACATAATTTAAAAAAAGTATATTTTTTTTTTAAAAAATGTTCGAAATAACGAATTGTGTGAAAGTAGAATGTGCGAAAGTCGAGGGCCGCCTGTATTTTTTGTTACATATTAAAGAACTGGAGTGTGGTTCTCACCCAGCCTTGTACTTTCAAAATTCTACAGCAGGGGCCAGGCATTTTACAGCAGGGGCCAGGCATTTTACAGCAGGGGCCAGGCATTTACAGCAGGGGTCAGGCATTTTACAGCAGGGGCCAGGCATTTTACAGCAGGGGCCAGGCATTTTACAGCAGGGGCCAGGCATTTTACAGCAGGGGCCAGGCCAATAGCGGGGGGGGGAGGGGGCAGAACATAAATGTTACTAAGTAGAGCAAACAAGCAGAGGGGGGCCAGACAAAACGCAGGGGGGTGGCCGGCCCCAGGCTCCCCCCCCCGCACGCTACAGGCCTGCTCTCAACGATATCATGGGTACCCAGCCCTGTGTTATAATAATACACTGTTGTTTTTTTTACGGTGGCCCAAATGAGCCAGTTATTTTTTTTTTGTTAACTAAATATGTTAACTAAATCTGGATACATTGATGAAGCGCCTCAGTCGTTTTACTATATACACACAAATATACAACCAGAATGTGGCTCTCATTGACATCATGCGAGGCCGCCCCTGGCCAAGGCATCCCTGTACTCAATAACATCTATAACTACAGAACAAATGTGAAACAAGATTACCGCCACAGTTATCAAAATGTCGTATAACTTAGCAAGGGGAAAGCAGTCATGTTACATCTGTCGCTTAATAGGCGAGGAATAAAAGCAAACGTAGACTGAAAATTAGTTGGGGAAACGATATTAGACGGGGAGGGAGAACTGGTTATTACTTAGCTGGGAATAGTCACATTTTGACATTTGATGGTATAAGAGAGACCAGAATTGTGGGGCATGGTAACAGAGTGTGATTGGATGAAATGGAATGGTTTCTCTTTGATATTAACTGTTTCATACTGTAATAAGGAGCAGCTGTTATATAATTGTGTATTTATCTAAAAAAAACAGTTATTGGACGACTTCAAAAATTCAAAGATACAAATTAATAAAAAAAAAATTGAAAACAATATTTTAAAAAAATTCGACGTTTATTTAGATGTATTTGCTAAAGAGTGAAAATATATTTCCTTTGGCTTAGATCATACACACATTGATAGAAATTGTATAGATTATAAAAAAAAACGTTTGCGCCATTATGGATTAACTATTTCAATTTTTTCTGGCGCCCACACTTCTACTTTGTCAATATCTCTTTTATAATTTATATATATAAGAGTCAAAATTATTTATATTGTTTTTGTTAGTATTGATAATATAAACTGATAAGTGGGGAAAACCTAGTGTGGAAAAAGACTAAAAATCATTTTATTGTAAAATGTGTTATGCTGTTAAAAATACATGATACCAATATCACTGATAAACATGTTTTGGATTTCTTATATGTCATTAACGTTTTCGGAATCAATTTTTGATGCTGATTTTGAATCTGTAAATCATTTTGCTCTATCAGCTCAAATTATTAAGATATTGCCGAACAAAGTTTTGTATGCGCCCAAACAGGAATAGACTGCTGACAGCATAATTTTATGCACAAAAACGCACGCACCTGCGCGTACACACATGTTCACAAACACACATACCTCGTAATTATATACGTATATTGGCAATGTTCTTTTTTTCTGCAGTTTCAGACTTCATAAAAGGAGCAGTGAATGTGGCAATTGCAAGTTGTTTAAAATATGGCGACCAGAGTATGCGTAAATTCACCGGATCTGTTTTGCTATGTGTGCGGCTTTTTCACAAACAAGTCTCATCAGAAGACTTTCACGCCATTACTGAGGAAAGCTTATCAACTTTATTTTGACTCAAAGGTGGATTGTGGTGAATCGTGGGCACCACAGTTCATCTGTTCGACATGTTCATGCAACTTGCATGGTTGGATGAGGAAGGCAAAGAAAAACAACCATATGGCATTCGGAGTACCTATGATATGGCGTGAGCAAAGCAATCACTCCACAGATTGTTATTTTTGTTTGGCAAACATCAATGGAATTTGTTATAAAACTCGTACAACTGTCAATTACCCAAACGTTCCATCAGTTTCAAAACTAATTCCACACGATCCTGTCATTTGTCCAGTACCACAATCGCCTGTAGAATACACAATAGACGAAGAGAAGGATGAAGAAAGTGATGTTCCATCTTGTGCCGATGACTCAGACCCTGACTACAAAGATGTCGGAGAAGGAATTCATTTGATGAATTATGCTAAACTTTGCGACCTTGTTCAAGATCTGGCGCTAACAAAAGGCCAAGCTGAACTTCTTGGTACACGGTTAAATGAATTTAATTTGCTTGCACCAGGTACAGCTACAGCAAACTTTGTCACAGGCATAAACAGCTTGTTCAATACTTTAATGTGACTGGCAGTATTTGCCACTGCACAGATGTTGACGGCCTTATGAGAAGTTCTGGTGTCGAACACATTGTTGAAGATTGGCGACTGTTCATTGACTCGTTAAAGACTAGCTTAAAAGCAGTATTGTTGCACAATGGAAACAAATATGCTTCAGTACCAGTTGGATATTCTGCCCACATGAAAGAGACATATGAAAACATGTCGGAACTGTTGGAAACAATACGTTATCCCGTGTACAACTGGAATATCTGCGGCGATCTAAAAGTAATAACTATTTTGATGGGAATGCAGACAGGGTACACGAAGTACATGTGCTTCATATGCGAATGGGACAGCCGAGATAAGAAGCACCACTATACAAAAAAGAATTGATCGATCAGAGACAGAATGCAACCAGGAAACAAAAACGTTCTTCATCAACCGTTGGTTGATCGTGACAGAATTCTCATGCCACCGCTTCATATAAAATTAGGACTGATGAAGAACTTTGTCAAGGCATTAGCAAATCGGATGCATTTATATACCTATGCAACAAGTTTCCAGAGCTCAGCTATGCTAAAGTCAAGGAAGGTATTTTCATAGGTCCACAAATAAGAAAAATCATGGCCGATGAAGACTTTCAAAACACTTTAAGTCATCCTGAAAAAGATGCGTGGGTGGCATTCAAGTCAGTCGTAACCATTTTTCTTGGAAATAAGAAGTCTGTCGACTATGAAACAGTTGTAAAGAAATGCATTAGTGCCTACAAACACCTGGGATGCAATATATCTCTGAAAATTCATTTACTCGATTCACATCTAGACTTCTTCCCAGAAAACCTAGGCGCAGTAAGCGATGAACATGTCGAACGCTTCCACCAGGACATTTCTGTGATGGAGTCACGCTACCAGGGCCGGTGGAGTGCAGCGATGTTAGCTGACTACTGTTGGACTCTACAACGTGACTTGCCAAGTACTCAGTACAAGCGGAAGTCAACAGCCAAGAAATTCAAACCATGAACATTTTAAACATTTTACACATGCATTTGACTTTAAATGGAATATATTTTTTACATATAATTTTATTAGTTAGAACTGATTTCATGCTTGTGTTTAATATTTTTTTACATTAACTGCAAATGAGAATATATGGTTTAAAAATTTCATTTTTATACATATTGGAGTATTATAACTATAATAAAAAAAAATAAGATTGCGGATTTCTTAAAATTGGAGGCTGATAGAGACAAATGGTTTGCATATTCGAAATCAGCGTGTGTAAATTGAGTATGATTAGATGATGGGTACCAAGAAATCCACGATAAATTATTTTTTGTTTTCCAGTGTATTTAAATGATATATATTTTAGTGACCCTTTTTGTGAAATACAGAATGTATAGACGTAATATAAATAAAATTATTGCTCCAATATTTCAAAAAGCAGCTTGGCTCATCATCTTGTTCCCTGAAGCTAATGACAATGTAGCCACATGTTAAAACCACACACAAATACTATCGTTAAAATAATTATGTGAATGCAAAAAAAAAAAACGAGGTTCTAAAGAGAAAATGTCGAGCACTTTTATGCCAACGTGCTAGTGATCAAATTAGTCACAAGGCTGTTATCAGGAGCAGAGCGACACCATAGCTTTCTGTGGGTCACATAGCTTTTGTTATCAGGAGAAGAGCGACACCTTATCTTTCTGTGGGTCACAAGTTTATTGTTATCATGAGCAGAACGACATCTTAGATTTCTATGAACTTTGGGCTGTATCATATTTTATAGGATTGTAAACTTTAATGGGATGTTTTGGCAAAGAAGGCACTTTGGTGGTGGAAGGGGCTAAACGATTTCCTATAGGCCGATCCATAGGTAAGTTTCTTCTCAGTGTCCCTATCGCACTTAAAACTTGTCGATTTTTTGAGCCTGTGTAATATATTTAACCAGAGATTATCAAACGATTATCCAAAACCCGCGTTTTTCAATGTTTATTTGTAACTATAGTCCAATGGCTGCGAATGTCAGCAGGAACCCCTCACATTTAATGTTTGCGAATAAAAGTTACTTATTTCCATCATGGAATGTGATAACCTTTCTAATGCGATAACTGGCCTTGCTTATGTGTCATTAAAGATGTGATGAAAGGATGAACGCTTCCAATGTTCAGGCTACGGTGACGGATGGTCCTGCTGTAAAGCGCTCGACTATTGACCTATTGGCAGGCCCGTAGCGAGCGTGGGGCCAGGGTGGCCGGGCCTGCCCTGCGTTTTGTCTGGCCCCCTCTGCTAATTTGCTCTACTTAGTAAAATGTATTACCTGGCCCCCCTGCTATTGCCTGGCCCCTGCTGTAGAATGCCTGGCCCCTGCTGTAGAATTTTCACGCTACGGGGCTGCCTAAAGGTACCTGGTTCGATCTCCTGTGAAGACCAAGGAAATTTTTCAGGTCTTAGCTCAAGTTCCCGATATATTTCCCGTGGTGCCTCCATTGCCATTTGCACTATCGGCTATGGTGGGGGATGAAAGAAGGGCACCATAAAACTGTCCCATTAGTGTTTTATAGGATCTAAGAAATTTCATCTCATCCTTACAGGGACATCACACACTATTCAGGCTGGATTCGATTTCATTCTGTAGTTTTTATTGCGATCAAAACAGAGAAAACACTTTCATATAAATAAGTCGACGGAAATTACCACACTGCTGACAACTCTGCATATCGTATACTTGAAGCACACTGTGCCACAAATAGCTCACGTTACTTCCCCATCCTGCTTCTAAAGTTCTGTACGCTGCAAGTTCAGATAAATTCACTTTCAGAAAGGTCTGCTGCTGCTGTCTCTACATTGTTTTTGCTAAAAAGACTCAGAATCCATTTGTTGTGAGCACAGTCCAGTTTGATGGACACCGTCCAGTTGTTATGGGAACCGTCCAGTTGTTATGGGAACCGTCCAGTTGTTTTGGGCACTGTCCAGTAGTTATGGGAACCGTCCAGTTGTTGTGATCACTGTCCAGTTGTTATGGAAACCGTCCAGCTGTTGTGGGAACCGTCCAGTTTTTGTGGGCACTGTCCAGTTGTTATGGGAACCGTCCAGTTGTTGTGGGAACCGTCCAGTTGTTGTGGGCAGCGTCCAGTTGTAATTGGCACCGTCCTCCTGTTGTGGGAACCGTCCAGTTTTTGTGGGAACCGTCCAGTTGTGATGGGCGCCGTACGTTTAAATTTCAGGCAAATATCGCAGCAATTCATTTTCTAGACTCTGCAACTGATTGATTAATGATCAACGCTTTGATATTAAAAAAAAACCTAGAGAGATATATGTTTTAGTCTAATAGCTGTTTTGTTTTGTTTTGGGCTGATGTCTTCTTTTTTTAGAACGGTTGTGTAAATCCCTGACACGTTTTTACACTTTCCAAGGCCACTCTGCTCTACGCTATAGTACAGTTGCACTTTCACGCGAGGTTTGGTGATGAGTCACGCAGTTAATAGGCGACATTCTACAACCTCTTAGTTGTTTTAAACGAAAATTATATGTCGCTGCGTACCCTTGCTTAACATTTCTGGTAACCCTTGGGTACCGCGGGTAAAAACTATCCCCACATCCGATAGCACCCGATATTTCACTTCTATTTTTTTTAAGATTAATCTCTGTATGGCGGACCCTGATAATTTGAGAATCTTTGTCCACCAAACATGCAGGCATAATGATTTAACCAATTGCTCTTTGCTGTGCAGAATAATTACTAAATGATGACTGCTAATTACAGTTTGATGCTTTTTCTCTCCATATATATACAAGTCCTCTATACATCTGGATCATTACATAACATCTTCACTTGCTGTGACGTTTATCTGGGATTGAGCAATTTATAGGTAACGTGACTATTTTTTTTTCAAGTTTATACAATCATAGAGCTATCAGCAGCCTAACAGCAAATACAATTTTGTAAATTTAACAAACAGTACCTTGTAAACAAAATATTTATATCCGAAATCCAAGAATACAAAAAAATTACTATTGTTGAATCGTTAGAATTGTAATATAAATATATATAATATAGTTTGATACTCATTGCTTACACTACATGCTCAGTTACTTACTGCATTCGTCTTTTATAGTCGTTTTAATTTTTATTTCACAATTGATTCGCAATGTTGTCGGATTTGGTTTTCTCGATTCGGTTCGCAACGTGGAGTATATACGATAACCGGTATATGGCCGTATAAGATAACTTAAAGGCGTATCCCATATTATTTTTAACTGAATTCTATGAGCCATGGTCTATTCCTTTTTCTCTTACTTCTGTCCCAGAGACTTGAAATGAAGTTTATCATTGTATGCTATCTTCTCGTCATCATGACCTTTGACTTATCAAATGGAGAGTCCACAGAGGGATGTGTAAAGGACGATGGAACATTGATGGGGGTAATTTAAGATTGTTGGTAGAGGTAATTTAACATCATTGATGGAGTCAATTTAAGATCTAGATATAGGTAATTTAAAAACTAGATAGAGGTAATTTAACATCATTGATGGAGTTAATTTAAGATCTAGATATAGGTAATTTAAAAACTAGATAGAGGTAATTTAACATTATTGATGGAGGTAATTTAAGATCAAGATAAAGGTAATTTAACATTATTGATGGAGGTAATTTAAGATCTAGAGAGAGGTAATTTAACATCTTTGATGGAGGGAATTTAAGATCTAGATAGAGGTAATTTAATATCATTGATGGAGGGAATTTAAGATCTAGATAGAGGTAATTTTAAATTATTGATGGAGGTAATTTAACATCATTGCAATGTTCTCTGATGGATGCGCTAGATAAAGTTTGTAAGTAAAAATTACACTGGTAAACAGTGAATTCATTGCCAGTGATATTTGAATCATTTTATACAACGTCAACTATGCTGATTTAGAATATGTAAGTGCTTTTGCTAGATTGGCTCTATTTTTCGAGATAATTAAAATTAATGAAATAATGTATGCACCGTGTTTGAAAATTGTCAAGAATTGCATGAAGTAAAATAGTATACTAACAAATAGTAGTGAAACTGTTAATGGTCATGCAGAAATTTGTTCAAAAATATGTGTAATAGTGTTATAGAGAAAAACATTTTCATTTGAAAAACTAATTATGTCTAATTAATTAATTAATTAAAATGTTAATTGTCTATGGTAATGCATTAGCAAATCGCTGTTTGCTCGACTCCCTTTTGTGTGTGTCGTTGGGTCAATTCCGCTGGAGGCTCCAACAGTTGTCAGCCATCATATGTATGTCCCATCTTCCATGATATCTCACCTTCATCACCCTCATATCCTAATGGAACCTCTCGCCTTGTTCCTCACTGAAGTCCCCAAGGTTACCTGGAAATTTGTCTAAATGACAGTGCAGGTAATGTACCTTGATGTTCATATTTGTTCCAATGTTTCTGAAGTTAGCGAGCATATCTTGCACCAGTTCTTCGTAATTCTCTGATCTGTTATTACCTAAAAAGTTCCTGACAACTGAAACAAAACTGTTCCATGAAGAAGCTTCAAGGTGATCCATGTAATTAGTAAAGCTTCGATTGTTGATGAGTTTCCGAATCTGAGGACCGTAAAAAATCCCAGCTTTCAGCTTCTCCGGGCTCAATCCGGGAAATGATCTGCAAATATACTTGAACCAATTGCCATATTTGTCCAAAGCCTTAACAAATTGTTTCATTAAACATAATTTGATATGAAGCGGTCCGAGAATTATCTTATTTTTGTCAACCAGTGCCTTGTTGATGATATTTTCTTTACCTACAGTCATGGTTTCCCTTGCAGGCCATGTCACTCTTGTCCAATGATCTTGCCTTGCCCGACTATCCCAAAGGCACATGCAGCATGGGTATTTAGTGTATCCTGACTGCTGCCCAAGCAAGAAGTTTACCATTTTTAGATCAACACAAATTTACCACTGATGCTCATAATAACGGACTTTCTGCTATAGAATTTTGATATTCTCATACTCTTCTTTAAGTTTTGTTGAGTGGGCAATGGGAAGAGATGCATAACGGTTACCATTGTGTAACAGAACACATTTCAAGCTTGTAGTCCCATTTGGAGCAGAAGTCCAGGGATGTCATTACAGTAAACAAGATCTTCCTCTTGGCTGAATTATGGAAGGAAAACTCTTCTCTTTTCCGATAAAATGTTATTTTAACTTCTGGTTTGAGAAAATTTCTTTCATTGAGCCTGGACGCTTTAAAGCTCAGAATCTTGCTTGGACAGATTTCGGTCTCGTATTAGGTCATTGAGCTCTTCTTGGCTGAATGGTTGAGGTGTTGAAGAACTTCCTTCATAATCGCTTCCACTGTTTTCACCTGCCAAAAACTCAAGATCTTGCCCCCCGTCGGAGTCTGATGGTGAAAACTCTAATAATCCAGTAAACACTGGTATAGGAACTTCACTGCTATGTGGAGTTGGTCTCCTTGCAGATTCAAGATCAGGATAATCCCACTTAGATTTCTTGTGGCGATTGAAGCCTTTAACATTCACAATACAAAAATAACAATCACCAAAATGGTCTTTCGGCTCTCGCCATACCATTGGTACACCGAAACTTAGACTTTTCTTCTCACCATTTGTCCACTGCCGTAAGATCTCACCTTATGGTGAGCCCAAGACTTGTCTTGGTCTCCCAGCTTCACACCGAAATAAGCCAAATAAGCCTGCTGCACAAAGTCGGTTATATTCTTTATTCTTCTTTGCTTTTCAATCATGTATTCTCCACAGATGTAACAGAATACATTCGGATTATTTTTGCAGCATCTTTGTGATGAACTCATGATGTCTTTAGAAAGCAGCATAAAAGAAAAAAAAATAAACCAAGTTATAACTTGGTATAGTTAAATTAAACAAAAGACACCAAACTTATTGCATTTGTTTTACACAAAGGGTATAATCATATTTTGAAGGATGTCCAATATCTCAAAAACTAGAGCCAATTTAGCAAAAGCAGTGGCAGTTTTGAAATCAGCACCCATGTATTGTTATAAATTCATTCAAACATTCTTGGCAATGCGCAAAAAAATTTTTTTTGTTGAGCTGTGTTATTTGTCGGGGAAGTGGGAATACACAAATTTGAAAGTAGTTCATACTACAAATAGGGGAGAGGGGCGATGTTTAACGATAGTATTTCTATGCTTTGCATTTGTTTTGCTTTTCTATAAAATCGGATAAATCGTATAACAACTCTGTTTTGCTAAGACGTAGTCGAGTGGATTTAGTTTGTCTCATAACTCTAAGGATTTCACTATATATTTATATTACGGGCACTGAGATTAGTTTTTTTATCAATTGTTAAGTTATGTCGCCAAATTTGTTAACGTAGAGCCGTTCTAATGATATTGTAGCCATCGACTGGTAAATATTGCCCCATCCTCCAGTAATCTTTTAAAACTGCTCCTCACCATTTAAAATCCCACCACCCCCAACTTTAAAATCATCAAAGCCAGGGGAGACTTGTACAAGTGCTTAGGTTACACTTTTTTTTGTGACTGGCCGAATAAAAAGCCCGACAGTGGCCTCCTTAGTTGCTGGAGGAGAGGGGGGAGGGGGCTAGGCAGCCGCCTTTGATTCGCGTTATCTCTGAGTACGGCTGCATATGAACGGTGCACTGTGGCTTGTTTTTTCATCGCCAGTTAGAATAAAGTATAGCTAAAATAAAGTCAAGAAAATTTTGTATTTTTTATGTAGCTAACAATAATTACCCTTCCACTCATGTAGAGCTATTCTTTTTTTTTTTTTCAGGAAGGTGAAAGATATTCAGAAGGCAAATGCGTGCAATGCAGCTGCTGGGAAGGATCCATTAGATGTTCGCGACTTCGGTGTGCCTTTCCAAAGTGCGATGATGGATCAAGGCCTGTAACTCTTGAAGGAAATTGTTGCCCATCCTGTCCGGAGTAATCTGTATCTAGTATTGTAAGCACAAGTTTCAAAATTAAAGTGTATTAGGTTTGAAAGTATTGTATGGTTTAAATGTAAACCTGCACAAAAATATAAAGCTTTTATAATTAAACAAACACCAGTTAAAACATAAATTTTCTTTCATCAGTCATGAAAAATTATTTATTTTTTTTACACCGTTTTGCACTTTAAAAAGTTCCTCCCATAACAAAATTTTATGAAAATAAAATCGTGGAAAAGTTGTCCTTTTTATTTTGGAGAGTGTGTTTGCTAAGTAATCAAATTGTCTTTATTGTTGTTTTTATTTACAGACGGCACCAAAGAATTCTATAAAACAACACTACTTGAACTTTTCAAACTGGCGTTTATTTGATGAACTCCATAATTTCTAATAAATTTTTATTTTTTGCAAAATTTAAAAACTTCTAATGATTTATAGAGACGTCTACGGTAGAAAATAATATTGTTTTCTGTTTCTTCAATAAAACATAAGTTTTCCAAAACTCACTGGTGGGTTGTTTATTTTATTAAGTCAGAATTGATGTTCTGTAAATTAAACGGAGACTTAGCTGCAGCCTGCTCACACGCACCAAGATTATCCACAGTAACATCACCGTTAGACATGAACTCTCTGTCCAGTATGCTTTTATACGTATGCGCAGAGTACAATCACTCATAATAAAAGTGCTCTAATTTATAATGCATAAGTCTTTGTTAAATTCAGTGAGTATAGTCTAAATATGATGTGCTTATGGATAGACAAACTATTCCCCTACAAGCATTCTTGATATGCTCAGTTCAGTATTTATAATACAGAAGTCGATGTTAATTACAGTAAGTATAGTTAATCTATGCAGTACGTATGACACACAACTACGTGGTCATTTTTATTGAAGACAAACTATCCCCCCCCCCCAAGCATTCATTATGACATCCGAAAAAAAAGTTCCCTTAAGGATTCATCATGGCAGATGAAATGTAGAATTAATGTTGCAGTAACCTCGGCATATAAAGGGTTAGCACAACCCCCACCCGCCTTTACTCACTCAACTTAAAGGCACGTATCCATTTTAAGCTTTTTGACTTAGGATCTTTCACAAGGACCTGAAAAAACACAAGGTTCTCACTGAGATTCGAACCCCGAACACTCTGGTCGTCAGTCGAGCGATCTACACTGCACGACCATCCGTGCCCGACCCCGAAAAGAACGAGGGAAATGATCTTACTACCAGCAAGTGAAAAACTAGACCATTTTTTTTTGTTCAAACTATTGTCATTTAGGCACAGCTTCTGTGGAGATTTGAAAAAATGTTAGTCAAATGTGTGATGATTTCAGCTGTCTAATAGATGAAGTATTTGAAGTTAGACAAATGTGTGATGATTTAAGCTGTCTAACAGATGAAGTATTTGAAGTTTAATCTGTACAGCAATCTGCTGCTGATTTAGCATTTAATAATGAAAACAACTAAGCTGATATTCTGTACGAAGATACAGATGTTCAATCAGCACCAAGTACAAGTACATTCTAATTTTGGCATTTGAACTAAGATCGTTTCTAACGCTCCTGGTAACTGTTTCTACATATAAACCTATTTTTAACAAACTAATGCTATTTTATGTATTGAGCTCATCCAACTCATTAGACCGACTGCCTGGCAGTAGAAAATCCTCTTGTATTATGTATGATATGATATTCCCTTTAGATAGCGTCAAAGTAAACAATAATCCCTTTAGCTAGTATCAAAGTAAACAATAATCCCTTTAGCTAGTGTCAAAGTAAACAATAATCCCTTTAGCTAGTGTCCAAGTAAACAAAAATCCCTTTAGCTAGTGTCAAAGTAAACAATAATCCCTTTAGCTAGTGTCCAAGTAAACAATAATCCCTTAAGCTAGTGTCAAAGTAAACAAAAAACCCTTAAGTTAGTGTCAAAGTAAACAATAATCCCTTAAGCTAGTGTCAAAGTTAACAATAATCCCTTTAGCTAGTGTCAAAGTAAACAATAATCCCTTTAGCTAGTGTCAAAGTAAACAATAATCTCTTTAGCTAGTGTCAAAGTTAACAACATCGTTTGAGTCGACCGCTTTTACGTAAAAGATTTATGGCTACTATAAATTGATTATTGTGAGGTAATTTATTTATTTTGTAAAGTTAAAATTCTTGTGGACATTCGTTACGTTTTAGTACAGATTTAATTCGTGCACTACTAGCTGCAGTTATATTTAGGCACATATGGGAGAGGGGTTGGGCAATAAAAAAAAAACATTCAGAGCCAAATTTTTGTTTAAAATTCTTAAATTCATTAACTTTAATATTGATTCAAATAAAATTATAGAATGAAAAACGAATAATTTAAATAGACTAGCTGTACCCTGCAAAACCTTTGCTTAGAGTTATATCCCCTTTGACCTTCTCGGTAGGCTAGGTCAGTGCTTCTCAAACTTTTTGAAGTCACGGCCCCCTTGGAACGCCAATCAATATGTCGCGGCCCCCCTATTTTTTTTTTTTTTGGTTTAGATTGTTTAAATTTATAATTTTTCGAAATTCCACGGCCCCCCCCGGACAGTCCACGGCCCCCTAGGGGGCCGCGGCCCACCAATTTGAGAAGCACTGGGCTAGGTTATTTTTTGGTTTCATGATTGTATTTTAAACTGGAATACTGTTGTATTAATTCTATACTTTCTATTTAACGCAGAATTCATATCTCTATTATTTATATATAAGAAAGCAAACTAACTACATTTTAAAGAAGTCTGGACGACTAATGATAACTGTACTAAGTATTCAAACTATTTATTACAAATACTATTAGCCTCATTTACATGATGTGTAATAAATAAAACGAGATGGAGTTTTTGGTTCAGAACATACTCGGCCTGGGGGCTCGAAAATTGGTAGGTGCTTTTTAGAATTACGGGGACATAATCTGGTGCTGATAATAAATAATCCATCTGAACATCGATAATGTCAGCAAATATGTTGACTATCACATACCTGGCTTATATATATATATATATATATATATATAATGTAACATTTATGTTGTTGTATACTAAACATTAAGTATTTAAATCTTGTTTACTTAATTTCTGTATGCTTTGTTTAGTCAATAAAATTTATATAAATATTTGTAATGATCTCAGCCAAAAGAAATATGTTTCCTTTTTAGTACTTTTCAATAAAAGTCTGTTAAAAAATAGCATATTGTTAAAAAATACCCAAATTAGTTGACGTAATTAAATGAAGAACCTTAAGGTGTCTGGTCAGAATGTTTTTTTTTTTCCTTGCTGCAGACAATCAGTTAGTATTTTTTGTATTAATGTAAGGGAGGGAATTCCTTGTGTGAGATAAATGTTGATTTTTTTTTAAACTTATTATTTCCCCTGTTTGATACAAAGGAAACTTCCACAGAGATAACATTGATCAAGATATATTCAAGCTATTTGAGGTTCTCAGTCTAATGGACCATGGTTCATGACTAGAATCCAGAACAAGTCAATCATAACGACCATCCCCCGAATAAGAGAGAGGTTGAGTGGAAGGTGCTTCATCGGGCGCACATGAGATTCTGACTTAATCTGCGTGTTCTGGTTCAAATATAGGAACATAGACATGCTTTCTGGAGTCCCAGGAGATGTCTCTAGAGATTTTTTGGGGCCCTAAACGTATAACCTTTCAGCACCCACTTAGTATCATATTTAATAAGAATAGAAAATTAAATGGGCCCATATTCTCAGGTTGAATATCCTTAAAAACTACTCTTAACATTAAGTTAACACAGCATAAGAAATAAGGACTGTATTGTGTGTGGGGGGTGGGGGCAACAACAAACATGCCTTGGTTAACATAAGACCTCTCTTATTCTTAGCGCAATACTAAAGAATTGTAACTGTAAAAGGGTTCTCTGGATTTTACTCAGTACTCATTTAGTTGGATACATGCTCTTTAGTTAGACAGACAGAATGATTTCAAAAGATTATATACGAGATTGTAGTTCTAAATATGAGCTTATATTTAATCGACCTTACTTTATATTGTGAGTCAAATTACAAAATTCATCTTAATAAGTTTTAACAGAAATTACTACCTAGTCCGTCGGCAGTGTCAGACCCTTTTCAACAATGTAAATACAAAGTAGCTTATCTTTCGTCTAACGGTCTCAGTGGCAGAACATTAGGGTGTGTCAACTTTGGAAACCGCCCCTGGCCCGGAGCCTGGCGGGGTAAGAATTATTTTTACTTGTCATGCACATAATGCCCATGTCCCCGCATACTGCTACCCCCCCCACCCCTCCCCCACCCCCACATATGTCTGCATCTGACAGTCTAGTTAACTTGTGTATTAGGGTTATGACTTTTTTTGTAACCTCATATTTACATGGCAAGAAAAGGTGACTTTTAATGAGTGTATTATGACACAAATAACCTTTTCTGAAAATATTTGAAAAACCTTACCCACCAAACCATAAAACGAATATTATATATTAATATATATAACACAACATTGTAATGGAAAGTTACATAAGAACAATAAGTGCAATGCATGTAAGAATGTGTATAGAGATGTGCAAAATATGAAATGATAATAAAGGACAGCATAGGAAACATAAATTAAGTTTTATGCTTCATCATTAGTGAGAATAAAACAGTTATTAGTGTCTTTGAAGTCCTACAACGTGGAACAATATCTTGCATTATTTGTATAGCTCTTTCTGCATAGCAGTTACTTCGTTCTATACCAGGTATTGCTTAATATTCACAGACCCAGTGCCTCAAGAAGCATCTTTCTGCTTCAGTGTATCTATGCAAAGCAGGTGCTAAAATCTCTTTTCCTATTTTCCAGTCCCTTTGATTTAAAACCATACTTCAGACCATGCATGTTCTCGCTATGAAAGTACACACAAGTTCAAATCTCTCGTTTTTTTTTTCCGGAATGCAAGAAGTGCTAGTATTGCACTTGAATTCCAACGAGCATTGCTTAAAGCCGTCAGTATCTGGAAGTGAATTACTGGAAAGGTTTTATTTCATTCGTAATAGTGAAATACTTGCGTCAAATGATGTAAGAACTTCATGTCGTCTTTCCATCCTTTGTTTTCTCACAAGATTTCTGAACTACTATCTTGAGAATCAAATGACTCTTTAAGTGACTCGTAATTTCAGCAACAAATGGATAAGAAATGTTTGGATTAGACGTTTCCCTGCCGAAAACTAAATCCATAGCATGCTTGAGTACTAGGCCTAAAACATGAAGCTGGCAGCCTATGTACTGAGGGATTTGTCCACTGTTCTGTTGACAGTAATTTTGCAGCTTGCGTACCATACCATTTTTGCTGCCAGAATTTGTGTTCCTTGTATCGCAAATAATTACTCTAATACATGAATAGAGTTCGTATTCAGCTAGAACAGCCCTATTCGCTGTAAATATTGTCTCTGCTTTTCCATTTGTCAGAGACAATATGGCTAATCGAATTTCTTTTTCAACGTTTTTCAGTAAAACAACTTATTTTTCTCCTTCTATTCTTTTTATGTCAAAATGTATGCATCATTCAAAATTTTGTAAGCTGTTTTTATAAACTGCAACTTCAACAAATCTGCTTCTTTATAGGTTGACTTATACACTCCTGACTGCAAAGGAGCTTCAATATTGGGAGAGTGTTCACTTATTATTTTTAAAACTTTACAAGCTTTATTTGTTGACAAATTTGCTTTCCTACAAAATTAATTACAAACAGACGATTACAGTTGAATGAAATTGAAATAAAATAATACAATATTCTCAAATCAACCAAGCAGACTTTCCAAATTCCAAGCAGACCACTCGTGACAATTACCAAACAAAGGTATCATAAGATTTGACCATTTTTGGTACAGTTGCAGTAGACGCATAATACATTCAAAAAGTGCACTTAAAATTTAAAATAAACTTTTTTTGATTTATTTTGTTTCAGACATGGAGGTAAAAAATACCCTATAAAGTTCCTGAATGTATCCATAAATAAGTAATTTTATTGAAAAACGCTTCTTATTTGTAAACACAAGATGGCGTTGGTGGGGAAGGTTTTTTTGAGTGAAAAATAAATTAATATTATTTTCATATTTTGTTCACAATTGTTCATTAAAAAATGCCATGTAAAATAAGATTCTGAAAAAAAATGTAAAAAGTACTAACCCTACTGTGTATTGAAAGAGTAATGTGGAGCTGTTCATGTACAAGCTCCACACAAGCCTTTTAAATATAGACCATACTTATGACTAATTGAACTCGCTTGATATCTTTGTGGTATCGTCTTCTCAGACCAGGCCCTAAGCTGATTGGACGGAATAAATTTCCAATTGAGTCCCCGGGTCAAAGAGGGTTTCAGTCTTTTGTTGTTTTTTTTTTACTTTCGGTTTGTGAACGTTCTAGATCGGCCCTGTAAATATGTATATATATATATATATATATATATATACATATATATATATATATATATATATATATATATATATATATATATATATATATATATATATATATATAGATGGTTGAACAATATTATTATGTCATTTTTTATGTCAGTACTTCAAAGTGTATTGAAACAAATATTTATCTTTATTTATCAATGCATCTAACAGTTTTCTGAGTCTCCAAAGACAATCATGTAAGTAAATTAAATGTATAAAATAAATTAAGTCGGGGTTCTTCACTCGTGGGGCTGGGGGGGGGGAAATAAACCGGACTGGTCAATCCATTTGGGTGGCTGTAATTTATTTCTCCAACTGTAAACTAGAAATCGCCAAACAAAAAAAATGGAGAATATTTTGATGATTGATAATAGCAGTATATAAATTTAAGTTAAAATAAACAAGCTTCAATTTAAAACATATGATGTATATGGAGTGGATATCTCTATACATAAAAACACAAACTTCTTATGCAAAGTATTTTTGTTTTCATATTGAAGAACTGGATTGTAACTCTCGACGATGCCATGCGTATAGTCAGCCCTGTGTAATATTAATACACTATTGTTTTTGTACGGTACACCAAATGAGTCAGTTTTTTGCATTAGCTAAATATATTCACTAAATCTGGATAAATTGATGAAGCGCCTCAGTATGGTGTACTAGGCTATATACACACAAATACAACCAGAATGCATGCTCTCATTGACCTCATGCGAGTCCGCCCCTGAACAAGGCATCCCTGTACCCAATAACATCTATAACTACAGAATACATGTGAAACAATATTACGCCACAGTTATCAAAATGACGTATAACTTAGCAAGGGGAAAGCAGTCACGTTACATCTGTCGCTTAATATGCAAGGAATAAAAACAGACATAGACTTGCGTGAAAGATAATGAGTTGGGAAAACGATATTAGACAGGGGGGGGGGGGACTGGTTATTACTTAGCTGGGAATAGTCACATTTTGACATTTGATGGTATAAGAGAGACCAGAATTGTGGGTCATGGTAACAGAGTGTGATTGGATGAAATGGAATGGTTTCTCTTTGATATTAACTGTTTCATACTGTAATAAGGAGTAGCTGTTATATAATTGTGTACTTATCTAAAAAGAAAAAACAGTTATTGGACGACTTCAAACATTCAAAGATACGAATGAATAAAAAAAAATTAAAAAGAATTTTTTTTTTTAAATGTAGACTTTTATTTAGATGTATTAGCTAAAAATTGAAAATATATTTCCTTTGGCTTAGATCGTACACATATTTATAGGAATTGTACTGATTAAAAAACCGTGAGCGCCATTATGGATTTAAAAAAAAATTGTTTCATTTACTTCTATTCAATTTTTTGGATCGAAGAAAAAGAAAACATATTTTTTTCATTTTAGGAAATTTTTAATGTCTTTTTTAATGAGTATATATATATATATATATATATATATAAATAAATATATATATATATATATATATATATTAGAGCTTAAATTATTTATATTGTTTTTGTTACTATAGTTAATATAAACTAATATATAGTATACATAGTTTAGAAAAAGTCTAAAAAAGTATTTTATTTTAAAATGTTTTATACTGCAAACTGTTAAAAATACGTGATACCAATATCTAAATGATATATATTTTACAAACTTGTTAGTGAAATACAGACTGTAAAGACATAATATTAATACAGTTATTGCTCCAATATTTCAAACTGCAGCTTGGCTAATCATCTTGTTCGTTGAAGTTAATAACAATGTAGCCACATGCTGAAGTCACACACAAATACTGTCGTTAAAATAATTATGTGAATGAAAAAAAAACGAGATTGTAAGGAGAAAATGTCGAGCACTTTTATACCAACCTATTAGTGATCAAATTAGTCACCAGACTACTGTTATCAGGAGCAGGGCGACTTTTAGCTTTCTGTAGGTCACCAGACTATTGTTATCAGGAGCAGAACGACTCTTAGCTTTCAGTGGGTCATATAGCTTTTGTTATCAGGAGTAGAACGACACCTTAGATTTCTGTGAGCTGCGGGCTGTATCATATTTTATAGGATTTTAAACTTTAAAGGGAAGTTTTGGCAAAGGAGGCACTCTGGCGATGGAAAGGGGCTAAACGATTTCCGATTGACCGATCCATAAGAAAGATTCTTCTCAGTGTCTCTATCGCGCTTAAAACTTGTCGATTAATTTGCCTGTGTAATATTTAACCAGATGTTATCAAACGGTTATTCAAAACCCGCTGTTTTCAACTTTTTTTGCGACTTTAGCCCGATGGGTGCGAATGTTCGCAGATAACCGTCACATTTAATGTTGGCGAATAAAAGTTACTTGTTTCCATCATGGAATGTGATAACCTTTCTAATGCGATAACTGGGCTTGTTTGTGTCTGTATCGTTAAAGATGTGATGCAAGGATGGAAATTTCCAATATTCAGGTTGGATTCGATTTCATTCTGTAGTTTTTATTGCGATCAAAGCTGAGAAAACACTTTCACTTAAATATGTTGACGAAAATTACCACACTGCTGACAACTCTGCATTTCATATATTTGAAGCACACTAGCAGCTGCCTGGCTACATTCTACAACCTCTTAGTTGTTTTAAACGAAAATTATATGTCGCTGCGTACCCTTGCTTAACATTTCTGGTAACCCTTGGGTAACGCGGGTCAAAATTCTCCCCACATCCGATAGCACCCGATATTTCACTTCTATTTTTTTTAAGATTTACCTCTGTATGGCGGACCCTGATAATTTGAGAATCTTTGTCCACCAAACATGCAGGCATATTGATTCAACCAACTGCTCTTCGCTGTGCAGAATAATTACTAAATTTTGACTGGCAATTACATTTAATGTTTTTTCTCTCCATATATATACAAGTCATCTATACATCTGGATCATTACATAACATCTTCACTTGCTGTTACGTTTATATGGGATTTAACAATTTGTAGTTAACTTACTTTCTTTTTTTTTTTAGTTTATATAATCATGAAATTATCAGCAGCCTATCAGCAATCACAATTTTGTAAAGTTAACAAACAGTACCTTGCAAACAAAATATTTATATCCGAAATCCAAGAATACAAAAAAATACTATTCTTGGAATCATTAGAATTGTAATATAAATATATATGTTACCGGCAAAGTGTGAAATGCCGGCATTCTATAGAATGCCTAGGCAATGTATAGAATGCCTAGGCAATGTATAGAATGCCTGGTGGTTTTTGGCAAAGTATAAAATTTTTAAATTGTGCATACTTTTCCTAGGCATTCTATACATTGTCTAGGCATTGTATAGAATGACTAGTGTTGTTTTGGCAAAGTATACATTTTTTAAATTGTGCATACTTTTCCTAGGCATTCTATACATTGCCTAGGCATTGTATAGAATGACTAGTGTCGTTTAGGCAAAGTATCAGAAAAGAACAACAAAAGCCTTTATTGATAAAAAAAGTATTTAAATATGGAATGAATGCAAAATAAAGCATATGATGTTCATACCGAAAAAAAACAAGGACAGGAGAGCTGAGATTGAAGTATTTGCTTCAGCAGGTAAGACTGGATTCACACTTAGAATCGTACTCTTCTTAATTTTCTTCTTTCACACAAAACACTTTGTATTTTGGTACTTTGATCTGTCATGTTCATATTTCACGAATTAGTGAAGAATTGGTAAATAATAAAAAGATGTTGTTTCTAGTGAAAACAAGCAGAACACAACTGTAATGAGCTACTTGTTGCAGCAGTGAAGACTAGAATGGCATTTTGAATTGCATTTAATTTTCTTTTTCACACAAAGACACCTCATTGTTTGGCATTTTGTGTTGCATATACACATGACCAACCCCGTAGCGTGAAAATTCTAAAGGAGGGGCCAGGCATTCTACAGCAGGGGCCAGACAATAGCAGGGGGCCAGGTAATACATTTTACTAAGTAGAACAAATAAGCAGGGGGCGAGACGAAACGCAGGGGGCCCGGCCCCCCTTCCCCCCCCCCCCGCATGCTACGGTCTTGCGTCTGTCACCTTGTCAACCATTATTGCATTACTCCCAGGCAACCGAGAGGGGGTAAGGGGGTCATTGCCAGGGGGCCCGCATCTGTAAGGGGGCCCGGCCGCCCCGACCATGTCAATTTTTTCACGACTCATTGTTTAAATAGGGACCAGCAATGATGTCCTGCCCTGGGGCCCTAGTTGGCTCTCGGCGCCTCTGATTACTCCTACTTCTGATATGTCTTCTTATCCTATTACGTCGAAGGGGATTGTCTGTCTCTAAATCTACTCTAGTTCCTAGCAAGGCCAATTACATACTTTGCCGAACGGGATCTCGGCATTTTATAGAATGCGTAGGCAATGTATGAAATAGCAATGTATTTCATACTTTGCCTTAATAATTCAGGCATTCTATACATTGTCTAGGCATTCTATAGAATGCCGGATTTCACACTTTGCCGGTAACATATATATAATATAGTTTGATACTCATTGAAGTTGGACATAGATTGCTTACACTACATGCTCAGTTACTTTCTGCATTCGTCTTTTATAGTCGTTTTAATTTTTATTTCATAATTGATTCATAATGTTGTCGGTTTCGGTTATCTCGATTTTATTCGCATGGAGTATATACGATAACCGGTATATGTCCGTATATCTTAGCAGCGTATACCATAAAATTTTTTCATCTTAATTCTATGGGCCATGGACTATTTCTTATTCTCTTACTTCTATCCCAGATACTTGAAATGAAGTTTATCATTGTATGCTGTCTTCTCGTCATCATGACCTTTGACTTATCAAAGGGAGAGTCCAAAGTAGGATGTGTGAAGAACGATGGAACATTGGTGGAGGTAATTTAACATCATTGATGGAGGTAATTTAACATCATTGATGGAGGTGAATTAAGATAATTGATGGAGGTAATTTAGCATCATTGATGGAAGTAATTTAACATAATAGATGGCGGTAATTTAACATCATTGCTGGAGGTAATCTAACATCATTGATTTAGGTAAATTAAGATCATTGATGGAGGTAATTTAACATCATTGATGGAGGTAATTTAACATCATTGGTGGAGGTAAATTAAGATCATTGATGGAGGTAATTTATGAACTTAGATAGAGGTAAATTAACATCATAGATGGGGTAATTTAAAATCATTGATGGAGGTAAAACAATATCATTGATGGAGATAATTAAACATTATTGATCGGAATATTAAGCATTATTGATGGATGTATATTAATATCATTGAATGAGGTAAATTAATACCCTTGATGGAGGTATTTTAACATCATTGATGGAAGTAATTTAACATAATAGATGGTGGTAATTTAACATCATTTATGGAGGTAATTTAACATCATTGATGGAAGTATAATTTAACATCATTGATATGTTGTATACTTAGAGCAATAATGTTCTCTGATGGAGGCGCTAGGTAAAGATTATTTGTCGGGGAAATGGGAGTATACAAATTTGAAAGTAATTCATACTGCAAATTAGGGAAGGGGGCTAGGGCGCTGTTTAGCGATAGTATTTCTAGGCTTTACATTGTTTAGTTTTTTTTTATAAAATCGGATAAGTCGCATAGTAACTCTGTTTTGTTAAGACGTAGTCGAGTGGATTTAGTTTGTCTCATAATTCCAAGGATTTCACTATATACTTGTATTATGGGCACTATGATTAATTTTTTATCAATTTTTAAGTTATGTCGCCAAATTTTGTTAACGTAGAGCCGTTCTAATGGTATGTAGCCATCGACTGGTAAATATTGCCCCATCCCCCAGTAATCTTTTAAAACTGCTCCTCACCATTTGAAATCCCACCACCCCCAATTTTAAAATCATCAAAGCCAGGGGAGACTTGTACAAGTGCTTAGGTTACACTTTTTGTGACTGGCCGAATAAAAAGCCCGAAGTTACTGGGGGAGGGGGCTAGGCAGCCGCCTTTGATTCCCCTTATCTCTGAGTACGGCTGCATATGAACGGTACACTGTGCCTCGATTTTTCGTCGCCAGTTAAAAACGCTCAGGATAAAGTACATCGAACATCAAAGAAATTTTGTGATTTTAAGTAAGCTATTTTCTTATGTAGCTATAATTACCCTGCATTCATGTAAAGCTATTCATTTTTTTTTCAGGACGGTGAAAGTTATAAGGAAGGCGATTGCGTATACTGCGACTGCTGGTATGGGACCATTAGATGTACGCGAGTTCGGTGTCGCATTCCAAAGTGCTCTGATGGATCAAAGCCTGTAGCTCTTGAAGGAAATTGCTGCCCATCCTGTCCGAAGTAATCTGTACTTATTATTATAAGCATAAGTTTCAATTACAAATTTCAAGTGTATTAGGTTTGAAAGGATTGTATGGTTTAAATATAAACCTGCTAAAAAATATAGAGCTTTTATAATGAAACCAATTGAAACATAAATTTTCTTTCATCAGTCATGAAAATTCATTTATTTTTTTACACCATTTTGCACTTTAAAGTTTTCCTTCAATAAGAAAATTTTATGAAAAAAAAAAGTCGGGGCAAAGTTGTCTTTTTATTTTTGGAGAGTATGTTTGCTAAGTAATCAAATTGTCTTTATTGTTGTTTATTTTCAGACGGCACCAAAGAATTCTATAAAATAACACTACTTGAACTTTTCAAACTGGCGTTTAGTTGATGAACTCCAGAATTTTCAAGAAATTTTTATTTTCGCAAAATCTAAAAAAATTTCACATGATTCAAAGAAACGTCTACGGTAGAAAATGTGTAACCAGTTTTAACTTTTTTATCAGGCAATAACATTGTTTTCTGTTTCTTCAATAAAACATAAGTTTTCCAAAAACTCACTGGTGGGTTGTTTATTTTAGTAAGTCAGAATTAATGTTCTGTAAATTAAACGGAGACTTAGCTGCAGCCAGCTCACATACAGCAAGATTATCTACAGTAACATCACCGTAAGACATGAACTCTCTGTCGAGTATGCTGTTATGCGCAGAGTACTAGGGAGCGACCGATATGCCTTTTTACCGATAGTCCGATACAGATATTTTTCCCCAGCAATTTTGCCGATACCGATATGTTGCTATTAATGAAAGGGTGTCTTGCAGATGAAGAAGATTAGAAGAACAAAAGATTTGAAGAGACAGACCGGAAGACCGAAGTCAGAAACACAAACCATGCCTGCATAATCTCAGAAATCTGCATGTTTATTGTTTAAAATTAAACTTATAACAAACAATTTGTTGTTTTTACTTTTTACTTGTACACAAACAGAAAATTAAGATAAAGTTGTAAATAATTAATGTCAAACAAAAAAGGAAAAATGTATTAATTGTTAATTGTAACTTCACTAACTTGTGAAAGTTGTGATGAAATTAAAATAATTTTCTTCGTTAATCTTTGTAATTTTTACTGAATTTACTTGTAGTAGATTTTTAAAAAGGTTTAAAAAATTAAAAACACTTAATTATATCAGTAAATCACTTCACTCAGGTGAACAGTTAACTGGAAGTCTATAAGTAAAATTTAACTCTGTAAAGCAAAACCAGTTTAGAGTTACTAGATTTGTGAAAAAAAAAAATGTATCGGCAGCCAAAAAACGGCCGATCCGATAGTTAACCCATAGTGGCAATATCGGTTCGATTATCGGTCGCTCCGATATTAACCGATAATACCAATATCGGTCCGATACCGATCCGATTATCGGTCGCTCCCTACAGAGTACAATCACTCATAATAAAACTGCTCTATTATAATGCATATATTCGGTAAGTATATGTTATATATTATGTACTTATGGATAGCAGCTTATTCCCTACAAGCATTCATTATATAAGTGCTCAGTTCAGTATTTATAATACAGAATTCTTAGTTAATTACAGTAAATATAGTTAATTTATGCGGCACGTCTGACACGCAATTTCCTGGCCATTTTTTATGGAAGGCAAACTATTCCCCCCACCCTCCCAAAGCATTCATTCCTATAAAATCTAATGCTAAGAGGTACTTTTGCATGGGCGTCCCCAAACTTCCATTGCCTATGGCCCCAAATGCATAAAAACGGTTTTGTTGCAAGATACATGTACAATTAATAAATAAAGTGCCGACGTTATAGGGACGCTTGGTAACCTACTGGGGGGAAGACCCCCCCCCTCTAAAGGTTGTAAAGACGCCACTGATTATATTATTGATACCACGTAAAGTTAATGCTTGCCTATGACTTATGTACATATAAAAGATTCAGTACACTGTGTGAATGATGTTCTCGCATTGTTGTTCAGTTCCCCGCAGTTTACGCCCTCGGAGTGTATTGAGATTAATAATTCACTTATCGCTGTAATGAAATGGTGGATCTATACATAGTAACGATATACTCGGCGGAGCATGGCTTGTGAGCCGGTTCAAAATGATGCATGTGACGGGTTCAAAATCCAGTGAGTCCAATCACCTTACCTGTGTCTTCCCTCTATATCCCTTACCATGTTGGCGATCTTAATCCTTCTTGTGCCGTTAGACGTCACATAGGGCTCAGCGTGTCTTTCCAGTTCCGTCGGTTTTGAGCTAGCTTTTCTATTGTTTTTAGGAATTTTTTGCCTGTTTGATTAGAGTTCTTTTCAGTGTTTCGCGAGGTCTTCCCCTTTTCCTTCTTGGCTCCCAGCTAAGCGATTGTTTCACTATTCTTCTGTTGTCTCTCCGCATAACATGTTCCTCGAATTGCCATATTCTTCTTTTGATTACGATTGAGATATAGGGCTGTCCTGCAATGTCTCTAATTTCTTTGTTGGTTTTAAAGTCGTTCCATTGAATTCCTAAAATTTTCCGTAGGCATTTGTTTTCAAAGGAGTCCAGTTTATTACTAATTTCTTTGGTAGATTTCAAGCTTTCATAAGCATAGGTAAGTACGGGTAGCACGTTGGCATTGAAGATTATAAGTTTTGTTCTCATACTCAGGACCTTTGACTTCCATATATTTTCTAGGTTTTTAAAAGTTGCGGCTGATTTTACAATTCTTGATCTTATCTCTATTTTTGTATCGCCTTGTTGGTCTAAGCAGCTTCCAAGATACAAAAACTGTTGTACTTCTTCAATTGCTTTTCCTTCTACTTTGATTGTTACATTTTGGTTTTGACCATGGCTCATAACTTTCGTCTTTTCTTGGCTTATCTCTAGTCCTAGCTTTACTGCTGTCTCGGCTAGTGCTTCTGTCGTCATCTGCATTAACTTAGGATCATCGTTAATAAGAACTGTGTCGTCTGCAAAGTCTAGATCTTCTAAACAAATTCCCTGCACCCAATCTATACCCGTTTCGCGTTTGCAACATCTTCTTAATACAAAGTCTATTGCTATACCGAATAACAATGGAGATAGGATGCATCCTTGTTTTACTCCAGAGTCGATATGGAACCAGTCACTCGGACCTTGTTCTGTCCGGACTATACAGGAGAATCCATTGTACAGTTCTTCAATTATGTGTATAATCTTTGTTGTATTCCAAACAGAAAAAGGACCTGCCACAATGAGGTTCTATGGAGGCTATCGAATGCCTTTTTTAAAGTCTATAAAGTTCAAAATGAATGGCTTCTGTTTCTCAATGTATTCCTCTATGATAACTCTTAGCGTAAAGATTTGGTCAAGACAACTTCTTCCTTTTCTAAAATCTGCTTGTTCTTCGCGCAATATTCCATCTACTGCATCTCTAATTCTGTTCAGGATGATTTTGCAGAATATTTTTGAAGCTACTGAGAGAAGGGTTACTCCTCTCCAGTTGTTACAGTCATTTAGATTACCTTTTTTGGCGATGGTGGTGATCAAAGAATGGCACAACACAAATTGACCTGATAGTACATTACAGAATAAAGCAAAACAAAAAACATCGCATTTTTTTCAAGTACCTCAATTAAATATTGTAATGATATAACATAATTATTTCCAAATACAAAGACAGAAGTTAATTAACAAAAATAGTTTCTCGCGATATTGCCAATTTCTTCTAGTCTAAACTAAAACAGAAATACAAGCTACTCGCTTTATCTTATTTGAGTAAAAATAACTAGAAAAGATGCACTAGTAAAATGTTGGTCATAGCTTGATTTATTCATTTTGTATCTTATTTGACTAGAAATGACTAGTAAATGTGTACCAGTGTGATGTTGGATCGAACGCTATTTTTAGTATGCTGCTGCCCTTTTTATTTTTTTCAGTACATACGTGTATGGCTAAATTCACTATTCGTGCGGCTCTTTAAATATAAAAAAAAAATCCGGAAAGCCGCTTGGAATGCGTGTCTCGTCGACCTCACTCTTGTCCGCCCCTGACCTAGGATACCGCCCCGCGGCATGCATATCTGGGTTTCGGTTGAATAACTTTTGATCCAGTGGTGCCCAAACTGTTCCGCATGCCTCTATTAGCGACTCTGTGCACAGTCTTTTAGATAGAAGCGTCCATTATTTGAAAATAGAAACTTCAACGCCATGGCCGTTCTTAAGCTCTTTAGAGTAGGGGGGGTGGGGTCAGTTGACCAGGGGGCCTATTGGTATTAGGGGGGGGGGCTATAGTTGCTTTGTTTGCCTATCTTTAACAAATAAAAACCGAGATTTTAAAGACATAAAACCCCCCCAAAAAAAAAAACGAAAAAAAAAACATGATTTAGAGCAGTGGCTCTCAAATTAATGGAAGAGCGCCCTCTATTGGTTCGAGACCTAATAAACATTTATATTTACAATATCCGGGAATCAATATGTGCATAATTTCCTGATCTATTTATCAATACATTACAAAACTAAAACGTTTGCAGGTTTGAAAAGTAAAAAGAAAAAAAAATCTGTAGATACCATTTGTGACGATTTAAATCTCTTTTATCAAATGTTTTCTTTGAAGGTGGATCGGTATATTTTTTGTGGTGGGCAAAACCAAAACTAATAGTCAAAGCTGGTCGTGAAGTGGAAAAAGTTTGAGAGCCGCTATCGTGAAACACTCGCAGATGTTTCATGGTTAGTCGAATCCACTTTGTGACCAATTGTATGTATGCCAGAGGTCATACCCTGGTCAGGGACAGTTTGACCGCCACATTTGATAAACAACCCAGCAGTTTTGTCAGAAGTCGAAGATGACGATATATCGTCTGTCACGTCCACCCGGTTTACAGGGCGATGGATAGATATATCAGGGCGATTTAGTTTCAGACGTGTGTACCAGTTTTTGGTGTAGTACAGTAGGATGTGTGGATTGGGGGGGGGGGGGGTTACCAAAATGTCACAGGTGAAAATCTCATTTCACTTTAGATACCGACACCCTACTAAGAAGGAACCCTATCGTAACTTTAATAGTTCAATAACAAAAAAAAATTAAAGTCAAGTATATCCTTAACACTATTTTGCTAAATGCCTCCAAATGTACCTTGGCCCAAAGCCCCCTAAAATTTAAGGCCCATTAAAGTACCTTTACATTAGTCCCCCCTCCCCCCACCCAAACAAAAGAACGGTTCTGCTTGCTAAATAAGAATTATATATCCCTCAACAATTTTCGGTAAGAAAAGCGTGAAATTGATGACAATTCAGCCAGTTTTATTTTATGTATTTATAGAAATACGGATATATAAGATAAATAAATTCTTGCATTGTTTTCAAAACTGATATTCATACAAAACTTAATACAGTAGCTAGTAAAAGTTTGAACGAGTTATCAATTATTCGGTAAGAAGCGTTTTTACGTTATTGCACGTAGTCCTTGGACTCTTATCGGCTGAAGTTGATTTAAATTCAATGCAAACAATAGCCTCTAAACATCTGAAAAGAGGTCAAGAAGGGTTCAAACACCCAGTTATCGAAGCATGGCTATGTTTATCCCATGTCTAGCGTTGACCAGGTCACTTATTAGGTCAAGCGTGAAGTGTCACATGGGGTCTCCAGGTGGTATGTTTCTACCAGGCCAGACTTTAGGGTATAAAAAGAAGATTGGGTGGGTGATTTTTACGTAGAAAGAACATCGTCATTACTTATATCGGTAAGTACTGCCGTGTTAATTTTTTTTAGCATTTATCTCAATTGAGAAACTTTATAAATTCTCATTTGTATGTTTCGTGAGAAATACAAAAACTAAAGAACAGCTGAATGTTTCTGTTGGTAACACCGTTGTTTATTTTATAAACAAATAAATTAAGTTTTTAACTATTAATTTCTCTTTTTTTATTATTTTTTTTATTAATGAAAGTTTTTGTTCGGTTATTTTCTTTTACATCCAACTTTACTGCATTACAACTGTACTAGCTAAAAATAAATGTTAAATAAATGTATAACAATCGGAAACAATGGAGACTTTGATAAAGTTCTCTAAGTAAGTACTATAATGGTAATTCTATGAGCATCTATAACCTAAAGTATGTGTCGTGGTGGCCTAATTTCTCGATTTAATTACATGAAAATTATTTTACCTTTTTTTAAGAACGTTTATTATTAATGATCCGTCTGCACGCACAGTTATTTATATTTCATATAGTTTATAATTATATAACATCACTTATGACATGTTTGGGCCGGATGAAGGTTACTGTGGACCTAAGACTTGTTACAAAAAAGGGCCTAATTTTGGCAACAAATTGATACAATTTATCACACTTGAAGTCCTTGTACAGTGGATGTTTCTAGAAGATGCAAACAGACCCGGCGAGGATGGGGGGGGGGCAAATGCCCAGGGACCCGGCGAGTTTTAAGGGCCCGTACTGAGCTGGCCAATCAACTTTTGAAAATATTATTATCAGCACGGGGGGTGTCCGTGACAGCCCTGCCCAGGGCCCGAAATTTCTGCAAAGCGTTATTTAGATCGCCGATATTTTCAGTGCCTAGGCCTACAGCCTTATTAGCATAATGGTTAATACGGCCCTGTGTATGTTCGATGTAAGCTATTGAATATATCTAACGTAGCAATTTACAAAAAAAATCCCAAGCCATTGGGGCTCTTTGGCAGTGGTGGGGAGGGGTGGGGCATAGCATGGGCTGCTTGAGTCTGAGATGTGGCGCAAGTAACGAAGCGACGTTTCATCCCAGACTTTTTACAAAGATAATAAATATCAAGGAACATTCTTTACATTACTTTCCCCATCGTTGTAGTTATGTTCTCAACAAATATAAAATGTTATCTTTTGATCAGTGACGTAAATAGCTTTTGTGCTGCCCTTGGAATGGGGGGAGGGATCACTAAAACTGCTGCCCCCTTTATCGAAATCGAACGTCTAAAAAGTCGAACGACCTTAAAACCGAACACATTATAGTAAAATACTCTAGAATCCGAACATGTTTTGAAATTGAAACATCCAACTTGTTATATCTGTGTTTTTGTATTTTTCAAATTAAATTATGTATTCTATAAAGCTATCTTCTAGCCATTTGTGACATTTTCTCTGTGTAATGAAAGTATCCGGCATTTTTTTTTAAGCAAAGTTGAAAAAAAAACAAACGACTTAATACAGTTACCATTGAAATACAAGATATTCAATCACCGAGTCGACCATGCGCATTAATACATCGACCACCGATCGGCAGCATCCTTAGGGAACGGCGACTGGGACGACATATCCAGGCCCCATAGCCAGTCCCCCGAGAGTGGGCAGGGGGGCAAATGCACAGGGGCCCGGCGAGTTTTAGGGTCCCGGACTGAGCTGGCCAATCAACTTTTGAAAAAAAAATTTTATCAGCACGTGGGGCCCGTGACAGCCCTGCCCAGGGGCCCGAAATTTCGGTCGGTAGGTCTGCCCATAGCTAAGGGAGTCTCCCGCTATAGAAACTTTTTTGATACTTTATTATATAGAGATAAATATTTAGGCTCCGAATTCGGCACTTGCTCCTGGGCTTCCCAAATTTGACCCTAATGTTAAGGTCACATCTGCAACGTTTTATCCTTCCTGATCCTTTACAAGTAACATATGTATCTCTCTTACATCTCCTCGGTCACTATCTCACAGAACTCTTCTTATTGGTAGGTAGACTGGGCGTCTCATAGGGGTCCTCCACAATAGACCCGGCGCTTATATGGCACAGAAAGTTTAATAGTGCTCCCAAATAACTGTAAATCTGAGCCTAAGACTCCCAAGAAACCTTAGAAGGAGTCTGTCTTCCACATCTCGGCTAGTTTTTGATACTGCAGTGGCACAGAGAAAGTTGAGATTAACCGACATCGCTGTTATTTATAAAATATAGTCTGCCACCACACCTCGTATAGGGCAATAGCAAGCGAGTTAACATTATTACTAGCAGTCGTCTTTTTCTTCTTTATTTACAGATTACTCAGCGCAACACTCGAAGTCAGAAAATGAGCATTTTCCAAGTTATACTTTTGGTGTGTCTTGCCTGCGTCGTTGTTGGCCAGGAGGAACAGACCCAGTGTGATGTCGACGGTGTCATTTACCAAGTAGGTTACAACCGTTTATTTGTTTTTATTTTATATATCGTGGAAAGTATGAGCATATTTTGTGTGTCAATGGACTGAATGAAGTACATCATGCCGCAGCTTAGGCCAGTGCTGCTTTACTTCAGTGTTTGCATAAAAAAATATTGAAATATAATTTATCCATTTTTAAATAGTAGTTGTAAAAGAATTTCTAAAAAAAAAAAAAGAACAATTTGTAGACAAAACATAGTTGAGATATTTATTTTATGTGTTTTGTGGTGTGATATTTCCAACCACTGGCAATGAGTTGAGATATATTCTAGCATCTAGGTACAAACTGAATCGTGTAAGTCAACTGGATTCAGAGAAAGATTAAACGGCCGGCCTTGCGGGGCGCTTACCCAATATCCCGAACTTGTGGGTCCACAGTTGTACATTTTTTTTTGTGCTAAATCAGCCAAAATCGGTAACATATGTGTGATTATAACAATATTGATGGCAGCCAACCTACATTTTTTAGTACTTAAAAAAAAGGTGTTTTATATCTGTGTCTTTTTTTTTCTGAGGTGGAGGAATGGGGGGGGGATATAATTTCTGCATCCAGGGCCTGAACTGATACACCTCTGACTTGTTTAAATTCAAATCAAATGGAAAGTGAACACATTATGCAAATCATGGGGATGAGTGGGTTGGATATGTGTAGGCGCGTAGCGTGCGGGGGGGGCAGGAGGGCCGGGCCCCCCTGTGTTTTATCTGACCCCTCCTACTTATTTGTTCTACTTAGTCAAATGTATTACCTGCCCCCTGCTATTGCCTACCCCCCCCCCCCCTGTAGAATTTTCCAGCTACGGGGCTGGATGTGTGTGTGTTGCGGAGCTAGTGTAGTTTTAGTCCGTTATGAAGGATACTTTAAAGGTGATATATAAATACAACATTTTTTCTTCAATAAAGGGTGGCATTTGGAGTTAGGGTTTAACTACGAGGTGTTAGGAGTTGGTATAAAACTAGGAGGTGTTTGGAATTGGAATAAACCTAGGAAGTATGTGGAGTTATACAACTATTAGGGAGCTTTTCCTGAATTTTGTTACATATTTGTATAATGGGAAGAAGGAGGGGGTAGCGTTCGAAGTTTTTTTTAACATAAGTGTGTTATATAAAATGTTGAATCTGAATAGCTAAGGACCACTCAATGGACTCGACTTTTTAACACCAACGTTAAATCAGTCTCACTGTGTAGAGCAGATACGTGGAAGATGTCTAAGACCCCAATAAAGAAGTTACCAACAGCTGGCTCCGAAAAATCCTCCAAATTCGCTGGTCTTACACGATCAGCAATGCCAGCCATTAGGAAAGGAACTGCCAACTCTCGCCTGAAGCAGAAATCAGAAAGAGGCGATGGTGGATGGATAAGAAACACGGTCAACACATTAAACAAATCAGCAACCAGTGTAGCAAGGCATGACGGGGGAATCCCTTAGGTAAAAGGTAGAGAGGCCACGAAAAAAACACCTGGTCGTGAGACCTTGAGGCTGACACCACAATGATGCATTACACCTGGAATCAGCTGGAGAGGATGGCAAAGGGCAGGACAATGTGGACATCTATTGTTGATGCCCCATACCTTGCTCGGGGGGGGGAGGGGAATCTATGATGATGATGACATATTATGTCGACCGCCCCATACAATTTTTGGTTACTTATTCTAATTTTTTTTTTCTGAAATCATACTTATACTGATATTAACTAACTACCAATCAGGTGGATGAGAATGTCAAGGTGAACGAGTGCACCAGCTGCGTATGCAACTCACTCGGAGTCCTGGGCGACTGCTTCACTAAAACCTGCGACCCATGCCAGGAAGGTCTGATTGCCCAGGAGGTTGAAGGGAGGTGCTGCCCCTTGTGTGTTGTAGTGAGTACCCATTCTTCGATGGTTAAATAAATAAATAAAAAGATAAATGATGAAAAATACACGATCAGGGCCCCTGGCTAACCATTGTGCTGGGGGCCCGGCAACTCAGGATTGGGAGTTGTGCCAAAAAAGAGCGCTGCGTAATGTTTTGGCATTTCTTTTAAACTGGGAGGAGGGCGGTCAAAAATCTTAACTCGCACAGGACGACACAATATCTAGCTACGGCTTTGACTAAAATACCATAACACGTTTTACAGGTCTAAGTATCAGCTAGTCTCATCAAAAATCTTAACTCGCACAGGACGACACAATATCTAGCTACGGCTTTGACTGAAATACCATTAACACGTTTTACAGGTCTAAGTATCAGCTAGTCTCATCATGTCAAGTTCCCCCCCCCCCATGGTGCCGCCTTATTGCAGCCTCATCTATGGTAAGGATATAATAGTAAAAGAAAGCGCCGCTGCTAAACCTGTCACATAAGTGGTTTCCTAATGTAAAGATGGAGGGCGGGTGGTCGTGCGTTGTAGAGCGCTCGACTGTCGACCGGATGGTCCCGGGTTCGAATCGCAGTTAGAACCTTGGGATTTTTCCAGATCCTGGTGAAAGTCCCACCAAGTCCACACAGCTTTAAATGGGTACCTGACTTTACGTTGAGGGAGTAAAGGCGGCTGGGCGTTATGCTAACCACACAATCCCTCCATATGCCGAGGTTTCTGAAACAGATGAATTCTACACTTCCTCTGCCCGGATGACCCCTTTGGGGCTTAAGGGAACTTTTTTTTCTTTTTTAATCTAATCTCATCCATCAGGGACTTTTTAGATTGTTACTTCAGTTCAGGGTTGGGCACACTTTTTTTAAACTGCAGGCTAGTATTTTTTTTTATTTGACAGAATGGACCATACTTGGCCCTGCAATATGCAAGCCTTAGTTTGCTTTATCAATTAAAATGTTTAACTTAGTTTGCTCTTAAATAATAATCTCTCTCTTAATTTAAGCTATGGATTTTTAAAATCCAGACTTTAGGTTTATTTATATTAATATTTTATAGTTCTATTGATTATTTAATTAATTTTCTTTTTATTTATCATTTCAGGAGGAAATGAAGTAACTTGATAATTTATAATAAATCAGTAAAATGTATACTGGTTACAAACATGATTGAATATTGTCTGTGAATCTATTTAGGACAACCATTGATGTCAGGAGGAATGTCTTTGTCATTGATTGGTTTAAAAACTCTACAATGTTGATTTTTTTTTTTTAATTGTTGCCATAGAATTTTTTGAAAATGAAAATAGTTGAATACATTATTTAATATCAACTAAAGTTTTATTTTTATTTTTGGACCATTTGATTATGATTTACTTTTATTGAATTGGCAGCGGGAAGGTTCTGATGACATTACTTTGAATTCTTGCTAATGTTAACTTTTTAAATACATTTTTGACAGTGGGTGGGCTGAGTGATGCCGGTATGTGTAACATCCAATTAATGATTTATTCCTATGATCCGAAAAAAGAAAACAAATTTCTGCATTTTAATAAAATCAAATTAAAATTTTTATACACAAAAATAAAAGATCTCTAGTACGATGAAGACTAATCACAAGCAGAAGTGTGCAGCCATGTCAAGTAGCCATAGAATACTAAAGGACTCCTTGACCCTCTGGTCAACAGTAACACATTCAACTATATAGATAGCTCATTAATAAGTTACAGAAGGCTCCATAAAGTACTTGAAAATTTTGTATATAAACTTACATATCATTATTTAACATAAACTTACATATCATTATTTAACATAAAGTAGATTATCAACTATTCCAAATGGTGATTATCCAGCAGTGAAATAATTATCAAAAAAAAACTTTTAGTAGAGCTACATTCTATCTGTGTCAATATCTGGCAAGCTATTCTACCTTCGTAATATCTGCATCAATATCTGACAAACTATTCTACCAGATAAGGCAGGATACTTAAGTCTAATGGATTACTTTGTTTTTTTTTTTCAGAAAAAAATCATACACTTAGCTAGGAAAGAAAATTGTCTGAAAATTAACAACAGTTTTATTTTCTCATAACAAAATGAAGCAACAATTCTTAGTATTCTGATAAAATATGTATTCATATATATACATATAAAAACAATCCATTAAAAAAAAAAACTTGCAGTAGAAATATTTATAAAACCAAGAAAACAATCTCAAACATGAAAATCATGTCCACATTATTGGCATATATTTGCTAGGAAACATTTAATAAATAAAATGTACAAACTTCTTTTGAAACTAAGGGAGGTAATTTTTATTTTTATCATCAGTTTTATATATTTTATTGAAATACATTGACCTGAAAGATTTTTTAAAATCCCATTTGGTACTAAAAACAGTTTTTTAAATTTCTGATTCTATGATATTTAGAAGTTCTATCCATTAGATGGTCCCATAATTAGCGATTACTTCAGTACCAACTAGTGAGTCAAGTAATCTATCCTGACAAGAAGTGCAATTTAAATATTGACATCAAAATGTGAATGTATTATAAAAAATGCTGTCAAACTGTTTACATAATTCAAGTAAAAAAAAAAGGAGAACAATTTCTATCCGCTTTCAAATATTAATAAAAAGTTACCTTTATTTTACAAAACACCATAAATATAAACTATAATTTAAATATAAACTATGATTTACAATCCATATAAAGAGATGACTAGTGGAAGGTGGTGAAAAAAACTAAACACAGTACAGTAAATGAATCTGTTAACAATGAAATGTAATTTTTTTGCAATAATAGTCAGAGACTTGTGATAAACCGGCAGTACATGCATATAGAAAACTATAAAGTTATAATATATGAAATGAGATAAAATGTTCCCATGAGCAATCAATAAGCTCTAATCTAAATGGGAGTACTTATTGGGCAAAAAACATCTGATGATTGATATGTGCTGCCATATTGATGGAGACCTTGAAAGTAAGCCTCCTATTGTCCGAATCTTTAGGCACCATGAATTCCGTATCTGTTTTGCTGCAATGACATACTAGGCCTAATTGTGGAGTGACAAACATTTTCATATTGGCTGCTGGATGAATTTTTCACAATGGTAAACAAAATAAAACGGTTACTTAATAACATCTGTTTGAATGGATAGTCATTTAAATTAATAAATTAGAATGTCATTGCAGCGAAAAACAGGTTTATAGATAACAGTAATTAGAACCAGTGGAATCTTAGCATAATTTTTTTATTTTTATACACAAACCAAAATGAGTGCTTAGAAACATCAACTCAAATTTTTAAAATGTCAAAGTAAATGTAGGCTATATTTGTTATTCAACAATACTTAAGACATATATTTTAAGAGGAAAACTTATTCTGCATTGAATATTAAATAAAAGTTAATAATTATAAGAATTTTTGTTCTGCAAATAGCTTATATTTTTCTAACTATATTAATCGTTTAGTGACAGAAGTTGATGCACTGATGCAAAAAATTTTGCTATGAAAGTGGAAAAGCACTCATTATGGTGGAGCATTTATTTCATACTGCCAAATAAAGGTAAATATGATTAATACGCACTCAGTGGGAAAAGTATAGAAATAAATACAATGGTTTAACATTCTGGTTCAGCCTCTTGTGAACAATAATTAGCTTTCAAAAGATGAAAGCATTTTTTTTATAAGTATGATTTTACATTTGCACATCTCTCTTTCAGAGTGGACAAATATAATTTCAAACACACAATAAAACCATTAGGGTTTTAGAATAAAACTGAATAAGTGAACAAACTTTTCACTTTACAAAAACTCAAGAAAACTTTTATCACTGGTATTTTAAAAGTACAATTGAATAATTAAATTTAAAATTCAGAAAGAGTAAAAAAAAAAAATTAAAAAATTTGCATGACTAATTTCATTAGTTATCAACACTTTATCTTAGGTTGTATAATAATGAGGAAAATATCCCAAAGTAACATCATAAAATATCACTTAGCTCTAATAGCAATTAACTCAACAAGAATAGATAAAAGTAAAAAAAAAAAATACCTTTCAAATGATTTGCAACATTATTGTGAATGTCGTTGATTTCTTCAGAAGGCAAAAAACAAACATTTAGAAAAGACACCAACAGAAAAAGATATCCAGGAAAACAAATAAAACACCCAAAGAATTTTTTTTTTTTAACAGTACTCTAAAAATTGACGGTGGACAGGTCCACTTTGGTTTTTGTTTTGGTATGATGCAGCGCCACAGATTCAACAAGTGAAGGCTCAAAAGTGATAGCCCTTTTAGACTGTATATCTGTAAGGGAAAAAAACAACAATGCCTGTACTACATTGAGTTAATGTTATTTATAAAAAAAAACAGCAGACAAATCTGAATGGTAAGCCAAATATGAAAAAAATGATAGACAGACCTGGGTTCTATTAATACTCCCTTACTGTTTTCTACATTACCATAAAATAAAAAAACATCATCTGGATACCATAACTGTTCTCATTCATATTTCCTGATCACTTAGTATAAACCATTACAATAAAGATGACTCCTATGTACTTTAAGTTTTAAAATTTAATATGAAAAAATAAGAGTCCATAGTGAAAAGTATTGTAAAACATTTTAAGAAATTTTTTTTATAAAGTTAGAAGCGAATGACATAAAATCATGTTTATGATCTTAAATGTTGGGAATGAGTCTAATAAAAACAAAAAGGAAACTGACTAAGGATCTTAGATTAAAATTTTTTTTAAAAATTTAGAAAAAGTTCCAAAGACTTACTGGATGCCATCAGTTCCAGATGTTCTAAAAATGCAGCTAAGGGAGGGAAGGTAGAAGTTGTCACAGGTGGGGTTGTCTTTCTATTTATCAAATTCTCCTTGACTGTGTGTGGCGCTGGAAGAAGAAGAAGGTCCCCTTTATAAAAAAGGACTCAATGCTCAGGATAACCAATTTGAATTTATTATGTAAATATATTTCCTATATTAAGCAATTATTTACTGAACAATAAAAAAAATTCATCTCACAAAAATGATAAAGCAAAACAAAAGGCAGTAAATTGGGTGCTGCATCCACCATTTAAATTTACTTTTAAGTGTGTGAAGTCCCTGAAGGGATGAGATGAAATATCTTAGACCCTATAAACCACTTATGGGATGATTTTTATGGTGACCTTCTTTCACCCCCACCATAGCCGACAGTGCAATGGCCAAGGAGGCACCACGGGAGACATAGCGGGGACTTGAGCCATAACCAAAATAATTTCCTAGGTCCTCACCGGAGATCGAACCAGGTACTCACAGGTCGAAAGTTGAGTGCTTTACCACACGACCACCCGTCCCCTTATTTACTTTTATAGAAGTGTTCAATAATGTGCTTATCAATAGTTGTGATAACTAAAGTATATGCTTATAAACAAATGAACTGAATAAATGCACAAGTAATAAAACAAAGAAATTATTCCTGGCACTATTAAGTTATTTTTTTATACTCAACATTCAAACTATTAGTTTACCTTTCAGTAGAATCTGAGAAACCTGATTTTTGGCCTTTCTCTGTTTGGCTATTGGGTGATCCCATCTCTCAAAACATTCTTCAGCAAAGGACTGTGTTATTAGGATATAATCAGTATTAAAATACAAATTGAAGCAAATAAAAAATCAATTTTGTTGGAGAAAAACAAAATAGCTCCAAATAGTATGCATAGAGAAACAAGGATTGGTGATGGAATATTTAGCCATATATATGTTATAACAATTATGTTTTCTTATTTCTTAGTTACCTGCGGTAATCTTGATATAATCTGATATTTGATCATAGGGATTTCATCATCAGCACCATCTGGTAGATCTAAAAAAATTAGACTGTCATAGTTAATTAGGTATATAAGATTTATTAGAATTATGAATCACATATTCCTTGAGTTATACATGTATTTCTTTATTAGTTCAAAAGCCTGCTAAAGCAAACAAAAGAGATATCAAACATACACTGATATGTTAAACATTCAAGCAATTTGAAAAATCTACTTGTTTCTTTTTGTTAACTTTCATATGCACTATTTTTTATTTATCCAAAATAATGACATCATCAATACACTATAATGAGGGTACTCCATAGTTGAATTAAAATCAATGTTTACCCTTCTATGTAGTTTACAGAACTCTACAAGAGCTAGCTATCTTTAAAAACTCTAAATAAATATGGCAGTTTTCATTCATGTTTAAAAAAAGTTACCCTTTTTCTTTAAGTGAGCAGAATTTTTATATAAAACTACTCTATAGTGTGTTTTTTTGTACTGAAGAATCTAACGAGATTTTTATTAAAGGCTTTTGATATGTAGCAATCAAATGTATATGGGCCTAGAATTTGCGTACAAACATACAGGAAGTTGATTAGGCATTTTATATGTACATGGTAATCAATAGATAATTCTCTAATTGAGCTATTCTAGACTACTTTATTTTTTTACCTTTCAAAATTTGTAATATGAAATCTGGTGTCAGCAGCAGGATATGATTGTCAACATATTGAAAGAACAGGCTGGGGTTAAAAAAAATAAAATTAACATTTGATTCAGAAAAAAAAAATAAAAAAGCATCAGGCAATATTTCATACAAAGATAAATAAGAAATCATAAGATGTTGTCAGTGTAAAAAGAGAACTAAGCTGTTAATTTAAATGTGTCACAATCATTACTTCTGCCTAAGAGTTGTCAGTGATATTAAATGTGGCCTGAAAATTATCAGAAATCATAAGATGTTGTCAGTGTAAAGAGAGAACTAAGCTGTTAATTTAAATGTGTCACAACCATTACTTCTGCCTAAGAGTTGTCAGTGATATTAAATGTGGCCTGAAAATTATCACCGGTTTATGGAGTGTTAAAAAAAAAACCATTAATTGCCACTGTTAACTTTACTGCAGGCTTCATAATCATAACCATGCTTGCCTGGTCCATCAATCACGTTATTAATAAGAGGAAACAACAGCAAACAATCAACTTACTGTAAATCAAGACATTTAAAACCCAAAGCAGTGAAGAAACTGGAGAATCCTGTTGAGACCAGAAGAAACAATAAAAAAAACAATAAAATTTCGCATGTTTATTTTCACGAACATTTGCAAAAATTAAAATACTTAATTGACTAAAGGTAAATTAATTACTAATTTCTTTAATCAATCTAGGCTGATTTTTGGTTTAAATGAGACCTATGTAAACTAAGACAAATAAAGGATCAATACTACTATTAAACAGCACTGCATTCTACATGAAGTATAAATACTCTTTTATTCTGACAACGGAAATCAACCAAATGATATTGACTAAATGACAACTGCTGCACTATTTCTTAATCCTTTGGAATTTGAAAACATTCTATCTTCCCATTAATTTACTGTGTCAACTATTCTAGTTCACAAGATCAAGTTAGTACGGCTTAAATCATAAGCTTTTCAATGGAATATATGTTGAAGAATTAAAATGCTAGCCAGAGAGTAACAAGTTCAAATCTTAGCAAGAGGTGGTTGTGTCCAGAAGAAAAATTTAGTGTTTGCTTCAACACTAAACTCATGACTACAGGAAACAGGTTATGTGTTATATGAGTCATGAGTATAAAAAAAAAACTTTTTGACATTTATATTATTTATAAATATAAACTTCAAGGTAAAATAAACATCGTTACTCACCTATAGGGAATGGATATCCCAAGTCACTCACAGTCAAGTAATACCGTTCAAATAGTTGGAATAACTCATATTCATCATTAGTACCTGGAAGTTGTCTGTGGAATGTCATTTTTACATTTTTTTTTTCATACAGAAATATTTTTATTAAGTAAAAAATGTATCAATTACAATACAAAAATTTTACAGGGGAGTGAAGAGAAGATTTCTTACAAATTTGGAAGAAGAGAGTCTTCTGTTTGCTGGGATAGTTCACTACCTCGTAAACTCCAAATTAAATGACAAAGCTGGCGAGCAACTTTGGCCTGTAATGATAAGTTTAGCTTTTATCCATAGAGTTAGTAGATGATGATCATTCAATTAACTTCAGCATATTTTTGTTTATTTTAAAATGTAAAGTTTAATTTGGATGAACTATAAACATAAAAAAAAATCTTTGACGGAAAATAAAAAGAAAGTGTTTCATTATTATTTCAATTTAATTTGATGGTTTGTATTTATTAATCATTAAGCACTTTGTATTAAAAAAAATAAATGTATTCACCAGAGGACAGCAAAAGATTGGGTGGGAATTATTACAAAAATCTTTAAGTTATAATAAAATTCAACAAATTTAATCTTTGTCATAAATATATTAGCAAAACAAATAAAACTGACTGATGATTAATCTTACTTGACAATGCAAATATTCCTTGGCAACATTTCTGGCTTTTGAGTGTGAATCTTTAGGCAAATACTTAACCAAGTGTTTTAATAAAAGATCTTCAGTCTGGAATATAAAGTTGATATTCTTACAAACATAATTAAAATGTGTGATATGTCTTGTCTGTGTGTGATATCTTATATCTGGCTAATATATTTATAATCGAGCTCATAGCAAAAGTTGGTAGAGTTTTGTTAAGTCCCCTGTCTGCATCCTCACTAGTTTAGGCTGCAATGGCTATGGAGCTACAAAAGGGAACACAGGCAATGGCAGTGAATGGTTGATCAATTTCAGCATTTGATGTCATTTATAGCTAAGTTGACCTATTTGAATACCAACAATGCCATTTACTTATGCTCTCCATTGTGCTGCGATATCCATCACTGCCTTGGCTATGGTAGGAGATGATAGAAAGAGAAACGGGATAAAAAGACCAATCCAGTAATAAAAATAAAATTGGAAAGGATAGCAATAGAATTTATCAAACTGCAGAATAAAAAAAAAACATAGGTTGTTGTACCCGGGCAGTAACTGAGACAAGTCTTTGACAAAGCTCTCAATTCTATCAGTTATCCTTACCAGCATGGACAATCTTCTTTTGAAAATGGTTGATTCTGGGGAAATTTTCCTCTGAAGAAACAATGGCGCTGGACCAAGCACCATATCTGCCCGGCTATGACGTCCACTGCTGCTGGACATGTCCATGCTCCCTGAGTCAGCCAGTAAAGAGCGCCTGACTGATGGAGTGATTTCTGTTATTTTCAGTGTGTAGATACCATCAAAAAATGAGTCCTCTACATGCATAGGATCCCACAACAGCTAATTGAAAAGAAAAATAGAAGAGGTAATTTAAAGCATGTAAACAGATTTGAAAGGACCATTATGAAATTTTTATACAATTTTAAATTCTAAATTTGAAAAAAAGAAAAGAATACAAAACACTTTCTTTCCTGGAATTAAACTTCACGGCTTGTAATATATCTCAGATTGCCCTAGATGAAAAATTTATCAAACATTAAGCTACAAGAAGCTACAACATTGAAGAGGGGCTGGTCCCAAGTGATCGAAAAACTCTACAATCAAGTGAGCAGGGCAGTCCAACTCAATGTGACAACTATTGGACTTCTTCAGGATATTGACTGGAGTCTGTTAAGGCTGCATTCTCTCGCCAGTTCTGTTCAACATCTTCCTAGAGAAAACCATGCAAGAAGCACTCACTGACCACCACATGTCCATCTCCATTGGTGGAAGACTCCTGTGCAAACTAAGATGCTGCTGATGATATAGATCTTCTGGCTTGGAGAAAGAATGAACTTCAAGAGCTGATTGACGTTGGCAGATAGGGCAGGTACATAAGGAATAGAAATCAGATAAAAAGCAATATAATGGTCAACACCACAGATGTCAGTAGTGCAACATCATAATGAACCATCAAAAACTGAAAGAGGTTCAGAATTTGAAATACCTAAGAGCCATCTTATCCAAAGACAGAAACTGTGAAGCTGACATTGGGTCAGCGATGGGGGCAATGGCTAAATCAAACAGAATTCGGATCAGCGAATGCATTTTGCCTACCAATGAAGCCCACACCTTACTGAACCCTAGTGAAAACTATTGCCCTGTATGGATGTGAGACATGGACATTTCTAGCAGCCACAACAAGCAAGTTGCAGGCGTTTAAAAATATGTGCATGAGGAAAATCCTTCAAATCTACTACCTAGAATGCAAGACCAATGAGTATGTTTTGGAAAGAATATCCTCAACTGCAGGATCTCAGGAAACAATTATGGCGAGTGATGCAAGATGGCATGGTTCGGTCATATGTTACAGCATAATAGCCTGCCAAAAACCCTTCGTAAAGAAACTGTAGAAGGAGGTCACTACAGAGGGCAACAGCAAAATGACGGTTTGACAATCTAAGAGAGTGGATAGGGCTAATAATGAATGAATTAAAGACAGTCACTCAAAGTAGGAAATTATGGAGAAACATGTCTGTTGATGTGTCTATTCGTTCCAAACAATGACCACATTGGTTAAGGGTATGATGATGATGGTCCAGCTATATTTTAATACATCTGTGCTATCCTTAATTTTAAAAATGCTTAATAATTTTTTTCGTAATACTGATAAAAAAAATCATATTCGTGATAATAAAAAAGCCCGGAAATAAAAGATAATTTTTATAACAGCACTGACTGGTTAATAATAAAAATTCTACATTTATACAAACTTTGCCTCCAGCTTCTTCCATTTCTGCTTGCCTGTAGGTCCTCATAACATTCACATGAGAAAATCTCGGTGGAACTTCTGAGTGTCGCAGCCTAAGGCGACGGATCAGAGTCTCCCAATAGTCTTCCTTATTTCTACTTTTACTGTCTTTTATTAGTTTTTTATTGTAATCCACTATCTCCAAAGCGGTGTAAGAGACATAAGCTAGTCTCTCGCCTGCTGGATTCTACAAAAATAAAAACAAGAAGTCAAATTTATTACAACTCGATGTTAAAATTTGTAACAAGGAAAAAGGGGGAATTTCTTCTTGAGTTTTATTTTTTAATGCAATTTTTTTTAATTGAAGCATTTTAATAAATAAGATAATATGAAATTATTTTTTTTTAATTATAAATGTAAGCGAAAATGAGCTATAATCTATTATTTTTTTTAGCGTATTACATTTGTATGTAACAAATATCTTTTAAGTAACAAATATCTTTTAAATATTAATACTGTGTCGGATCCCATTGAATTTTATATATTGTGCCAATCAATGCTTCAAAATATTTTTTTGTAAATGTAAAGATGAACAGTCAAAAGTTACTTTTTCATACTGCCCCCTGAGTGTCTGTGATGCTGTAAAGGCCAAAAGGTTTAAAACCTCTCTATCAACTTGTTTTTTCATTTCTGCATATGTGGAAGCTGAGAAGAACATTTAACCAGGAAATAAATAATCTATCTATGACAGATAAATTTCTAAAATGTCTTTTTGGATTTATATTTCAGAAATTAAAAAAAAAAACTCTATAATCAAACTCGTAAAGTATGACTGATTTTTCCGAAATATTTAAATACCAACTAAAAATTCTGTAAACATGTTGTTGACTTCAGAAATGGTCAGATTTTCACAAAGTATTTCAAACAGCTGTGGAAATAAATTTAATATCTCATTTATTATGATAAACAAATAAAATTAAACAATATAGTTTTCCACATTTTAAATCAAATCTGACTGGATGTACAATTCACCCCCTTTCCCCAATAACTAATATTCATCAAAAGTTACATAATAAATTTATAGTCAACAAGATATAATAAAACATTAATAAACAATATTTTAAATGACAAATGGGTTCTTCTTGTTTTACCCTTTTTACTTAATTAACATTTTAACGAGTATGTTTTGATGTAATTACCTTCTTGAGAGCATAAAAATCTTTACTGTGAAGAATCATGTAGTGAAAGATTGCCAGTCTTGTCTGCCAGTAAGTATTATGAAAACTGTCCAGCAATAAATTTGTGTTCAGTACCAGCTTCATCATGCATCCACTTCGATAATCATAAAGGTGCTGTGCTGAATGATAAATTGAAAAAAAAAAATAATGTGAAAAAGATTTCATAGTGATATGGCACAATTTGATTGCAGAAATCAAGGCCCCCCCCCTCCCCCAGGTCACAATGTCAAAAAGCGGCCCTTGAAGAATTAACTCCTATTAAATATGATGCTAAGGAAAGGCCAACAGGTACTTTTGTCTAGTGCCCCTGAATACCAAGGAACAGGCTCTGCCGATTGGTGTAAAAATAATAATAAATGGCCTCATTTAACACTTATCTCGTGATCAAGTGTAGCCATTATTGGAACTAATCCTGAACATAACTTATTACCAAAGCTGAGATTAAGTATGAGCTAAGGAGATGAAAATTGAGATCACAGCATTGTCTGTCAAAAGACAGCTACATGTATAAGGTAGCACTGATAATTATAAGTCATGATGGAGTTAAGTATAATCCTACTATTTAAACATGTATAACGTAGCTCTGACAATTATCAGTCATGATGGAGTTGATTAAGTATAATCTTATTATTTAAACATGTATAAGGTAGTACTGATAATTATCAGTCATGTTGGAGTTGATTAAGTATAATCTTACTATTTAAACTGTGCTTTTAACAGCTAGTACATGTAGTAAGGTATGGAGTTTTGCATAATCAGATTGTACTACACTCACTGATTTGTGTTTTAAGACTTGCCTTGTTTCATTTCCCAAATGGCAACAGAACAGCTTAGAATTAACATGAGCAGCCAGATTAAAATATATATATAAGAACTAACCTATTGATCCTGACTCGCGTACAAAACCTTGACATGGTAGCAATGTCTTTATGCTGCAACAATATTCAGAAAATACAGGAATGGATTTCAGATCGCCAGAGCTGGATGATGGTCTGTCTCTACTTGAACTGGACAAGTATGCTGAATACTGTGTATTGCTTGATGACTGACTAGAGTATAAATCATCATCCACATGAAATCTGAAAATCAATAAGAGGTAGAAGAACTGTTAAAAATGATTAAAATAAACTTATAAATTTGATTTGAAATAGCTAAAATACTTACTTTACAGAAATAGGTCTAGGGTGAGGAAAAGATTCTGAACCAACAGTATAATCTGTTAATTAAAACAAAAATCAAATTAATCTGTTTTGTTCCCAAAAACGTTTAGAAAAATAAATAAAGTACAGCTTATGTGGGTAAACTTAATTCATGGCAAGACTATGTTCATGTTTTCAAATAGCATATTTAGAATTATATAACATAATCACAAAAGGTAATTTTAAGCCAAAATAAATCAATGAATGAAGCAAGTGTTAACTCTAGATCTGGGATGAAACATTTCATTTAATGAAAAAATTTGATTCAGAACTCAAACGGCTCAAAATAGCATGACATTCAGAAAGTGGTTAAATTAGGATTATGAGATATCACTGTACTAATAAAAAGTATGAGAAAACTAACTTACCATGCAAAAGAATGTGGTGACAAGGCTCAAAACTTGGTCCAACATTCAATAAGTGAACAAAATAACCAGGCAACATAACAAGCAGATAGCTCCCTATCGAGTCAAAAGTAAAAGAAAATTCTTGTTGAGTATAACATAAACACTTAATCCAATCTATGTAATTAGAAAGAATAAAAAACGATTAAATAAACACATACAGAAAATAAAATATCATTGTATGAACCTCATATATTACTAAAATTGTTTTTCAAAATATGAAAAGAAAACAATATTTCTAAAATATTACACATGTAATAGTATTCTAATATACATGTAATAATATATTTAAACTTATTTTATGTTACATTTGCCTTACAAAATGTTAAGGAAAAACTTCTCAAAAGGTGGAAACTCAACTCCAATCTTTTTCCCTCTTTCTTTGTTTTGCGTAGGTCAAGTGAGAGCTACAGGGTTTCAACTAAAACTCCAACATATGCAGTTTGTTTTCTGCCTTCTTCATGACTTTTCTTCTCTAATTCTGCCTATGTCTCAAAACTACTGTGATAATTATGAAGGCGAAAAAGAAAAAAATGTGAATGTAACTTACCAACCCAGGAAAAAACTAATCTCTTCTGAATGACGACATGTTTGGGAAGACTAGAAACACATCCATACAATGTTTTAGCTGTAAGATAAAATAAATGAATTCTTTTGAAATACAGTTAACATAAGGATGTTAAAAAATATATGTTCTAAAAATACAAATAATATTAGTTCATCTTACAGCAACTCACCATGATGCACCATACTAATGTAATACTCAATGTTCTGACAATCATCACCAGCCTTAAATAATCATAAATAAATTTGAATTTATGCACATAAAAGTTTAATTTCAAATATTAAAGATACAGAAGGACTAGGTTTAAACTGGAGCAATTTTTTCATTTGAGCAAACAAAATTGTTAAAAATATATTTCTAGTACTAACATTTTATGATGAATGAAAGAAATGGTATTGATAATTATCATTGTTAAATTTTTATCGAAAATAAATTAACTTCATTAAATATGGTGAATTTAGAAATAAAAAATATTTATTTCATTTAGTAACATTCAATGAATTAAAAAATTATTATTCTACAGTAACAGATAATGAATAATCATGAAAGATTCATTACTTAGATTACACATTAGTTATCTAGTAATGAAAAGCAATAAATATTAAAAGACAACATTTGCAATGGAAACAGAACTATGTGGAGGAAAATATAAAAAAAATTTGTTGTTTTAGGTTGATTTGGTTTTGTTTTTTTATTTATTTACTTGTGATCCTTGAGCTGACTTATGAACAGGTAACAGTTTTTGATAACAGAGACAGAAAGTTCCACTTGATTGAGTTAATACAGCAATGTTGAGAGACAGCTCTGAAAAACAGCAATCATAGAAAAAAAGGAAGAAATGAGAAACAGTTAAAAATTAAATTACCAATTACAAACAAGACAAAATTTTACCTGGAATACCCGAATGAAATGGAATATCACCATAATGGGGTCTGGAAAAGCAAACCAAATGAGTAATTCAATTAATTCACCTGTATTTTTATGTATACAAATAAATTAAATATACAGAGGAGCTTAAATTGTTATTATAATGTAACTTAACCAAATATACAGAAGATAATGCAGGTAGATGTACTAAGTACTTACTTGTCAGCTGTTCGAATATATGGAAAAGGAAAGTTAATAGGTATGCTTATCTGTTAGATTAAAAAAAAAAGATTAAGCATATCAATTTATTTTTATTTATATATTTAAGTAAACAAATTTCAGCCCTAAAAAAAATAGTTTCTTAACCATTTTGAAATGGAATTACTAAAATTATTACATGTACTATGTTAAGTGTAGCTGTGTTTTCAAGTCAAGGCGACATACTTTTAGAAATACAAAATATTTCTTTACATTTATGTAGTAAGTCCCACCACCACTTATCCTTTTTAGAGCCTATTAGTTAAAAATGTATTGTTATTTTTTTTTAAGAAAAGATCGAACTATTACAGTGCGGTAAGTACTCACCATAACATCAGCTTTGCCTCCACTGTTAAACTGTAAGGTTGACACGCTATGGCTTACAGTGATGCTGTTGTCTAGTCTGACATTCTGAATGTAATGTAATCTCTGATACTGTGCATCCCACTGGCACCAAACAAACTTACGTACTACCTGTTCTGTTTTTGGTTGTCCACTCATAATCTTAATAAATTATATCATTAAATTTATTATTATTTATAATATATACCTCCTTAAGCTCAGCTATTCTGCTTAAGCCATTAATAAATGTGAATAGCAAACGATACACTGCAGCAACATGGCATTAATAATGTGTATGATATCAGAAAAGAAACTAATGAAGAATTGAAGATTATACAGAAAACCAGTCTTTAAAATTATTAAAGAAGAAAATTTTATGTTACGTGTACCCCAGCTGTAAATGGATAAATGATTTAAAATATAATGGTAACCTGATCACTTGTCAGGTATTCATGGCTGTGACACACCAAGGTATAGTAATCTACTTTAGAATAAAAAAACCCAGTTATTAGAGGTCAAAAGATTTGGTGCAAGCTGATTTGACTAATACACACATTATTACTTATATCTTAAAGAAACAGCTTGACTTTTAAGGTTTAAACACATTCATTTTATTAAAAAAAATATTTCTCTATTTTAATATTCCTTAAAAATTAAACTTTTATAAGGCAGCAAATGAATACTACCTCATGCAACATCTGCAGTAAAAATAAAATTCAAAAAGTGTTCAACAAAACTCTTTGTTAAATTTTAAAAGTGTGTAGACTGGTGGTGGCCAGGCATGGTAACAAATTATGAAGATTAAGTGAACAGCGTAATTAAATTATAAAAAGAACTAGCTCATTTGGGAGCTGCACAAAACTTAATGCATATTTTACTCATAATACTTACTATTCCTCTGTCACCTATACGTGCTGTTGGGATTTTGTACAAACCAATAGCTGAAAAAAATAGTAGATTTTAAGGAAAAAAAATTTGTGGCAAATGTTCAAATATTGGCAAATTAGCCATAGAAAATTTTAACTTAAATGCATAACATAATATCAGCTTACATTCTTTATGCAAGAACACCAGCATTTCTGAGTCCTTGCTGTGGGACTGCTTATGTTGATCAGGATAAAGAAACTGAACTTTAATAAATGTGGTGCGCTCCATGTTGAGAGAAAAGACATTTTTATCTGCAGACTGCAGCTCAGCCAGGTAGGCCTGGAACACAACTTATACAAAATTAAAGAAATAAAATAAATTATAGTCTGGAAAATTTGATAACTATTGTAAGTGAAATGAATTAGTATCTTTAAAAGAACTAGCTGCACCCAGCAAAAACCTGCCAACTTTTCTTTTTACAAGTACATAGATCAACTTACAAGGATTAAAATATTTTTTTCTTCTTGTTATACATATATTAACTTACATTACATATTTAAACATTTTTTTTAGAATCGGTAATTGTACTATTTTAACACATTTTAACCTTTTTCTTCAAGTATTTTAATGTAACCTATGTGTTTCAAATAAACAGTTTTGTTAAAATTATCATTACTTTTAATACAGTTGAAGCGGGAGATAGTTATACATGTTATTATTTCACTTGTGTTGTGTGAGAAAAAATGTTCATCAAATTAATTGTATCTACCTTTTTGTTTTTTATCTACAGATGTATCAATTGACTGGGCAATACTGAAGGCTGAAGAGAAAAAGTGAATTATTATATTAAAAAAAAAAAAAGTTAACATGCTAAAGAAATTAATACACACAGGTATTTATAACTGTAAAACCATGAGTTAGACAAGAAAAATATAATATTATTTTTGCAAATAATCCTAATTTAATCCTTACATGTTTGTACTTAATGATCCATTTTTTTCTTTCAGCAAGAAATTTAAATTAAATTACAGAAAAATGAAAAAAAAAAACCAAAAAACACCAGCACCGGAATTTAAGTTTATTCTTGATTACCTAACAAAGTTTTTTCTTGGTTTACTGAGCAGGAAACAATTTTCACTTTCTTTTCATATGTATACAAAACCTAAAAAAATGGATGGAAAAAAATAACAGCAAGGTGAATTGATGAGATTTATTTCTGTTCATCACGCCTCATAACTAATTATTAAAATCTGTAAGTATTACTTTTCATTCAAATTTTTGTTAACCACATGATAAAGTCTGGATTATTAACTCTTTAATACTCACTGAATACTTTTGTGTTTCAGGCTCATAGATTCCGAAAATTGTAAGATTCAAATCAGGCTGAAAAAATAAGCAGCAAATTATATTGTTGAAATGCCAACATAAATAAATTGTATGGATTAAGATCTTTTAATTTTTTTTCATTGAAAATTTTCAGTTTATAAAAATTACACTAAGTAATGATACAAATATACATACATTACTATTATCATCTACTAGCTGTACACTGCAAAACTTTGCATAGAGTTATATTCCCTTAGGTTTAATCAGAAAGCTAGGTTATTTTTTGTTTTTGGACAGATCCGATTTTTCCATGATTTTTATTGCTATTGTTTACGTTTAACAATTTGAAACTGGAATACTGTTGTATTAATTCTTTACTTCCGATTTAACGCAGAATCCACATCGCTATTATTTATAAAGATTAGGCTTAAGTTTAAATTGATGTAGTTCTCAAAGTGTAGGGCAATTTTAGATGGGTTGCGACAAAACTTTAACTTATAATGAATATATCCACTATCGGTAAATATATAATTTCAACTCTATTTCCCCCTTATGTTTAAAATCTCTATGTTAAAACTTTAATTTATAATTAATGTATCCAGAAACTGTAAATACAAAATTTCAACTCTATTTCTACATATGTTAAAAATCTCTCTGTAAAAAATAAACCCTTTTATCCCTATTATTTTTCTTATCAGTGGGTCACGGAAACAGTTTCATTGTGAGCCTCCAAGGGTAATGAATAATCATTGGTATAAAGATATTGCTCAGACAAAATATTAGTAGTCTTTATTTTTTTCTAAATTATGATGTTATTAAAAAATGTAACAGTTTGTTTCTCTGTTCTAAAAAGAAAAATTAAGATTAATTTTTCATCTCAGAATAATTTTAGAAAACAAAATATCACTCTGATGCAGCATAGCTAAAGATTCTTACAATTACATACCCTGTCTTTCATCACATCGTTCCACACAAATATTACTGTTCCACCTTTCTCCTGATTGATGATCCGAGGTGCGATAATCAAGTCTAAAAATCAAATTTAACATTAGAATCTAAAAATTAATAGTGAACCAGTAAAAATGATTAATATAAACACTTTTCTTAGGTAAATTAATTATTTTTATCATAAACAAAAGGATATTAGTTTATTTAATTTACATTCTGTTTAACGAGGTATGACCTAAGGAGATGACCATCGTATAGTCAGCCTCTACAGTAAATAAAAGGCTAGACAAGGGAACCAAAACCTCTGAGATATCAAATCTTGTTACGGTAAAAAAAACAACAATAAATGACAGATTTATTTATTATTCTCTAAGTTTCATTTTAATCAATTCATATGAGGAGAAAGATTATATGATTAGTTCAAATTAAGCCATACAACCCTATCCTGCACTGTGAAGTAAAATAAGTTATGTATTGTACAAGCATCAGTTAAAACATCTCCATGTTATGCCAAAGTAGCAAATACCTCCTGTTTACTCTGGCATACTAGGACAATCACTGAGATAGTAGGACCATTAAAATAATTTTCCAAATTTTTAAGTAAGAAGATTAGCCTAGTATGGCTTAAAACACACCATAACTATAGAAAGTAATCATTTCAAATTTAAGATGTTAAAACTGTAATGTCCAAATACTTTCATCAGTTAATCAACAACTACAAAAAAAAAGAACTACCAGCTATTCTACTGGCAACCTCTGGTGGCTGGGTGGGGCTTTTGGTTATCAGCTGGATTTTCATTCCGTTGATTACAGATTTTACTCCTAGTGTGTCCAGTCACCTACCTATGTCTCCTGTGCTGCCTCCTTGGCCATTGCACTAATGGTTATGTTGGGGATGAGAGAAACCATCCCATTAGTGGTATATAGTATCCAAGAGATTAACATCTCATATATATATATATATATATAGGGACTTCACACACACTGGCAACCACTCTTCAAAGACAGAAATGGAGAAACCTATTCACTCTATAACCCCTGATATCTCCACAATGAGTTGTTGAACAATTTTAAACTAAGCCATAATTGCTAGACTTCAATTGAATAATGAATTGAAACACAAACAATTAAGTGGGGCAATAAAATGGCTACATGATACATATTAATGTTTGCCTGCATTAATAATAATAATAACAACAATATAACTGAAACTGAATATATTCAGAATATATTAGATATATCATTGTCAATAAGTACCCCCAACTGCTTTAATCTGAATCTGATTTACTGGTTGATAATTCTGGCTCTGCTAAATGCTTACTTACACAAAACTTCATGACATGACTCATTTCATTTGAATTAATATTAAATTATTTAACAAAAATGTATCAGTTTTTTTAGACCTGTCCTGTAAAGCAAAACAAAAAAAAAAGATTTTTTTTTTATCTAACCAAAACTGTAAAAATCGCAAGATAAGTATTTTTAGAATTTCAAGACTAAATAAGACTAGTTAATCATTAACTTAATGTTACCATTACCATTGTCATTTATCCCACTCCGCTGTCGGTAGCTATAGATGAACTGTGATAGAGAAACTAATAGATCATATGAAGTGTGAAGCTCAAACATTATGGCCTTTTAGAAGCGAAAAAAGTGAGCAATAAATGTATTGTTTAACCACTTTATTGTTTATTTTTTAATATGTTAATATTACGGGTGGGTTTCACGCAGTGGTCAACCTAACAAGAAAGGTGTCCCCTTAGCCACTGGTCTTCCAATACTACTACCATTTCTTTCGATGCTAACATCACAAGATAGAGTTCATGGGGTCATGTTTATCATTACTTAATTCTATTGTAGTAGTAAACGTTTTAAGATCCGATGAGTATCTCTTATTACGAAAATAGTTGCATGCTTTCCTTTTAAATTTGAAATGCCTAATAAAAAAGATTTCTTTAAAGAAAGTATAAAAATACCATATCAGAATATCTTTATCTTATTTAAACTGATGTGTAATATGTAAAACAAAAAAATCACTGATTTCATTTGTTTATGGATAGACAAAGATTATACTTTGAGAAAACTGGCCACAATAACAAATAATTTTTTTTTTAATCTCAACGTGCTTCGTCTGACATTTCAGTGATACAACTGTTTGAAATGCCAAGGTAAGTAATATATTAACTTAAACAAATACGTTGTCAAGTCGTTAAAATCAAACACAGCTTTTGAAATCTTGCTTTAATAAAAAAAACAACTTTAAATTAAATGATCCATCCATCATGTAAGTCTGGTTACTGCAGCACTGACGTCTAAGACAAGTCTAACTGAGCCGCAGTAAGCGTCTAAAGCAAAGGTGCTTTGCTTTGATTGCTTTAGCAAAAGTTAATTATCATCGGTTACTATAAAATATCCCAAAGCGTGAAACATAGATCACATGACATTGCCAAATGAGGTATAACTTGTATTGTTTAGTTAGAGGCTTAGTGCCTTAGTATACTATATCTAAACTAAACTAAACAACTCAGCCTCAGGCTATATAACTACCCACTCTATAGCAGTGTAAGTGTAGGCTATAGAATTTTAGAGAAACAAAAGAAACATCAAAACAGAAATAACACTGCATTACTGATATGACTCATATAAACAAAAATGTGAGTTTTTTTTTTATTTTTTAAATGTATCTTTATATTATTCAGATGACACTTAAGTCAGTTAACTTAAGTCTTAAGTTAATCATGATTAATGTTTTTAAAATTGATTTTTCCTCAGAAGTTGTGAAGTAGGCCAATAATAATTATAAAAAAATCATAGAGTATCATCTTTTTCTGATACTATTTTGTATTCAAACACTGTTAGTAACTTGTGTCACCACTCACTTATATTTATTGTCATCTATTTGGAAAAAAAGAACTAAATTATACATTTATCCCATGCATGACTTTTTTAAAGTTTTAGCATATTTTCTAAGGACAGATTGTTTCATTTTAGGAAGTTCACATTATGACTAAAGTGATCTTAAAGTCTACAGACTAAACAAAATTGTTTTTTTTTTCCCCATATCTTTGTATATTTTATACCTCTGTATCAACCGGAAGTTAAAAATATAAACAACAAATTTGTCTATATTTACAAAAATTCACCATTTCCACTGGCTGAAACCTTAGGCTTAATGTCATAGAATTACTTAGACATACATGTAAAAAATGATAGGTCTATGACATTACAACATACAAACAGTCATTCTATAGAATACTAATAGCAAATTGCTTGACTCTCTGGTGTCAGGGCCACGTCAGGTTTAAAGAGTCAATAAATCCAAGCAAATCGAGTGCGAAAAATGAACAAAAAGTGTAAAAATGCTGTACTATAAAAGAATTATTGTTTAAGTGCATTTCAAACTGTTTTAAATGAAGCAAATTTTTTATTTATGTTTTTTCTTCCTAATGGGTGCAGAGGTTAGGTTTGTGACCATACTACATTAAGCATAGTAATCTCTAAAAAGAAAATATTTTTAGGTGTATCCTATGTGTAAGCATCATGTAATAATATTTTCTAATGCACTTAAACTAATTGAATAACAATTTATTTCTTAAAATTCACCTGATTCATCCACAAACGTATTGTAATAATTTAGGGTGACAACTACACTTATTTTTATTCTTAAAAAATAAAATTTTCTGAATAAAAAATATCCTTTCAAAACTATAAATATTTAACTATTTCATAATCAAAAACTTGTTTGTTTTAATAACTATTTTTTAAATTGAGAATCAATTGTCTTTGTTTTCTTTATTGTCTATTTTAGTCTCCAGAATAGAAATTGATATCATGTCATGTGATGTCATTCTCAGTAAGCCTTATTAAACTACTAGCAATTGCTTATTGAAATATTGGGTAAGAGTATTTAGAAGGCACCAGGCTAGTGGAGATTGTCAGCCACCAGAGATGGTGATAGCCTTGCTAGACAAATCATATTTCTATTACTAAAACAAAAAAACATTCTTTTAAGGCTATCTTAAATCGCAATATGACATCTTGAATTTTGATATGGGTAGTAAGTTGTACTTGGGCATTAAAAAAATTATTCTTGCTGATGACCATTTATAAAGGATTTGCCGTTTTGAATCAGCAAACTACTACTTGAAGCTTTGACTTTTTTTTTTCAATCACATTACTTGGAATTAAAAAAAACTGGTTTTGTTTTCGAAAATAAAAAAGTCGTTATTCAATGTGTATTATACTTTTTGTATATTACAATGATGACATTGTTTTAAATTTTATAATCAATAAAAAGTTGATCCCATTAAGTTGTATTATGGAAAAATTTTTTTTTCTATTTCTAGCTTTAAAATACCAGATAGCTTCAAAGAAACAGAAGCAGCAAATTTAAGTTTGAACTCGGATGATGAATTTTTTTTGCTTAGAGTTCCAAAAGGGGTGAGTCACATAATGCGAGATCAAAACTGACAACTTATTCCAACATAACTATCAAGTGCAATTACTCAAAATAGTACAGTTTGATAAAGTGTTATAGGTAAAGTAACATTTTGTTGACCTTAAAGTGCCATCTGGGCAGATGATGTGTAGAATTCATTTGTTTCTTTAACCAACATTCCCCAGGATTGGGAAAAATTCCTTTGGTTCCCACAGAGGATTGAACTCAGGGCTCTCAGGTCAAGCACTGTAAACCATTCTGCCATCCTTCCTTCTAAAAAAAAAAAGTGTGATGTGTATTTATTTTCTTTTTGGGTTTTGTATACTTTATTCTTCTGTGTCTATCTACAAAATTAAACCAGGTACCTTCTATAAATATTTATCTCTTTTTCAGTATGATGTCAAAAAACTTAATGGAAAAGAATTCTCTCCTAACCAGATTTCTGAGATTGAAGTAAATGTTTATTTTTTTCCTTATACATAAACATGCATGCAGTTACTGGATTGCTGTATTTATGTTTTAGCTATTCATCTCAAACCGTGAATGAGGATTTGTTTAAATTACTAATGCTGCAGTTATTAATGATTGTTAAGATTTTTTTTTGGGTGTTATTTTCTATGTTTGTGTAATCATTTATTAATTATACATTAAATTTCAAATTTAACTACATCTTTAACTATTGTTCTTTTTTTTCCCCCCTTCCAATATTATAGATTAAAGAGGATAAAAATCAGTTGACTTGTGTATATGAGCTAAGCTCATTTCCACAGCAGGTAATATTTCAACGTTATTGACAGCAATGACAGATATCATTTATATTGTTGTCTTAGTAGGCTATTAATTATCTGCCCTCTGGAATGCCATGGTTGACATTATCATATTGGTACAGTCAGACCCTGTATAATGCTGTTCCGTAACAGTAACACTGTTTTTATCTGAGTTCTATTTGTTCTTTATTTTGTGGATTTTTTTTAATATTCCCAGCACATCAACCATGGTAAAACTATGGCATTTGTTGAAATCATGTGACTCTAGTATTACTTTGATATCATGAACACTCACAATAAGTCTGATTGAGATTTAGGTGTCAGTGTGTAGTCCGATACCATTGTAGTGGGTATAAAAGACAATGGTGTTTTTAATTATGGATTTCATTTACATCATGCAAAGAAGTTTAAATGATGGTGTAAATGAACAGAAATTTGGTGGAAAATAATTTTTAGACAGACATGCAACTTCTATCATATTTTTTATATGCATGTATTTATCAAATCCCTTGGAACTAAAAGTTTATTTATGCAAGATGTAGCATTCAAATGGTTACACTTAAAGATATAATTCTGTAAATGTGCTTTGTGTAAAAAAAAATGTGAATGAATTATTAAATAATACTTTATCGTGAAAATCATAACTTTATTGTTCAACATTTTTTTAAGATTTTAAATACACTTTTTATTCTAAAATTGTTCCATATTTTTTCATTTAAATATGTTTATATTGTATTTCTCTTTTTTTTTTCCCCAGCAACATAATATTCTTCCAATTATTAAGGATAGAGAAAAAGGAGTAACATTAGGTAATATAATTATTGATGTATGTTTGAATAGGTATACATATTAACTCCAGCATATATGCTGTTAGGAAATTGTTTATGAAGTATCTGGAATATATTAATATCTCTATATTTGGGTACATTGTATAAATGTGAACTTCTCTGTATATGTATTTCTTATGACTTACAGGTTTGTTTTTTTTTTTCAACTTTATACATGCCACTCATATTTGCAATATAAACGTTGACTATAAATATCCTAGATTAATTTTTTGGCTTGAAATTCAAAAATGTTTTACATAAATAAAATGATTTGAAATGAAACTGATGGCAGTAAATTTAATTAAACCATTTTTTTTCCATTCATTCAACTGTGCATGTTCTGAAATGTCATATAGGCTGTGCAATAAATAATACTAAGAAACTATAACGTAAAATTATACACAATCTATCAAATTCTTAACACAATAGTCAAGTGGATACTTTGAACTGTTGACTCCAGAGAATAATACTGTTCACCATACATGTATTTTAACTTTTTGAACCATATATCAATTGTTATATATAGCAGACCCTATACCTCCAATGGTGTCTTGTATAAACATTAAGCCCTGCAGAGTCAGTCCATTTTATATATCTTTTTTAGCAGTAATTGAAAAAAGTTTTTTTTTCCGGATAAAGTTCATATTCTGAGGTCCCACTGTAAATCGTTTCATAGCAGTACCTCTAAAGTACCTACAAATGATCAATAAGTTGCTGAGAAACCTGATTTTTATATGTTTGATCTTGTTTGTTTTTTTTTTCAACAGGTCCACCTATTAGTGGTATTATAAATATTAATAAATCATACAGATTCACTCCATCTGCTTCACAATTAACCTTAGACTCAAATAAAGACAAACATGTCAGCATGCCAGAAGGTCTGCGGCCTAGATTTGTTCCTTTCGGCTCAGGTAATCATTGCTTGCTATGTTGAGGGTGATATAGGTCTACTTTATAAATTTAATTCAAGATTTAGAGATAATATTTTTTTAAAGTAATCTCTTATTTGTTTTTTTTTTTTTATTCGCTATTAAGGTAGACCACACAAGCTGAGAAAACATAAAAAGAAAAAAAGGAGGCGGCCCTCTGTTGCATCAGAATTTCTTTCCGACCTCAATAGTTCTCCTGAGAAGAAGAAGCGTAAATCACAGAACGTTTTGGATTATTCTGATGGCTGCTCACTTTCTGGATCTAATGATGACATTGTTTTGCTAGACTCTTCTGACAATTTAAATAGCAGCCAGGATGTTACGAATGGTTTTATTCATAAAAAGAAGAAGAGAAAGAAATAACATTCATGACTGAGTAGTTATTTTAATTTTTAAAACAGTGATGAAACAAATTTTGTTGAAAACATCTAACATTAAGTGCATTTGTTCTGAAGTCATAAAATTTTAGCACAAAAATAAAATAACATACCTTATTTGTTTGATTATTATGCATGTGCAAGCATATAAAAAAAAATTGATCACTTTCTTTAAATTTTAGGATGTAATGTTTTTGTTACTAAGTACAATGTACATGTAATGTTTTAAAAAAACTAATACATGTAGCTGCATTGTAATTTTTTGGAGAAATATGTGTTTTGGATTTGTAACATAACTCTATGAGAATTTTTACATCATAATTTTAGGAAACATGTAAAATGCTTTAAATTAATTCTTATTCTGAGTCAGGGTCTTCAACTGTTGTATGCCGTTGTTAAGGGATATTTAAAGAGTAAAAGTATTTTGTTAGGTAATAGGCAGATAGGAAATTTTCTTATATTGAAAATATAAATATTTAATCTTATTATTATTTTTGTATCTTAGGCTGCTAATGATATTTCTGAGCATGATGACTTTAAAATTAAAACTTAAATAAATGAATGATTCCCCAAAAGCATTAGAATCACATTGCTTTCTAAAAAAATGTAGTTAATGTGTGTTAATGAATTGTTGTATATAATCCTGAATTAATTTTACATCACTGTTATGCAAGATGATTATTAAATAATAAAATGCATTTTTTGAATTGTTTTTCTGAGTCAGAGTATTCAATTGTTGAATGTGTGTATTTAGGCTTATTTAAAAATCAAACAAAATTTGATAAGTATAAGGCTTGAATAGAATTTTTTCTTCAGGAAATACATATATATATAGTGTATAGTTTTGTATTTAATGTTGCTTATGGTTTTTCTTATGAAAGGGATTTTCAAAAATTCAATTTATTGAAGACATTAATGAAAAAGAATTATGCTACATAAGTGTTACATTATTTTCTATTTCATTGCTGGTATATGCAGCCCTTAATATTTGTAACTTTTAAGTAGTAGTAATTATCCTGCTGTTGGGGATTTTTCAAATGAAATTGCAGGGCTAAAATCTAATGAGCTGTGCATGATGTTCAAAATCACATTGTACTAATAGGTCTTAACTCTTCAAGTTAATTTGTCAAAAGAAAACAGTTCCAGATTTTCCAGTCTAAGGTGGCTAAATGGCAATTGCACTATCACCTATATAGGGTATGAAAAAAATGGACCCATTAGTGGTTTATAGAATCTAAGAGATTAATATTTCATCCTTGTTAAAAAAATATATGATAATCTTAGTATCCTATTACTTAGAGATGGCAGAACTAACAAAAAAAAAATAATATAGATTTCTATGCTACATTATCAAACATACATAGTTAAACACTTTAAAAAAATAGTATAGCTCAGATACAAAGCCATACTTATGGATATGCACACTAGTGTAAACGTAGAGCCATTTTCCAGTAATTATTCCAGTCAAATTTTATGTTAAAATGGCTATGACAGGTACTTGTGCTGAGGTCACCCTCTCTCTTTAGTCTTTAGCTATCTCTCAACCTAAAAATGGCTCTGTAAATAACATGTCATTTGTATCAAATATACGTTCAATGTCTGCACTACAGATATATTAATCTAGCAGCTAGTAAATTCTTTTGATGAATGTACAGACTGCCGCCTCTCCCACCAGCTTCCCCATAGCGGCGGATCAATATTAATTGAAAAAAAAAATTAATTTTTAAAATACAGTGCTAAATGTTTGACACGTTAATGTGACGTTATACATAGCTATAGAGAATAACAAATGTAACTTTTTATTGAAAGAGCTACTTTTTAAAAATACAAGCCTCACAGGCTATTGAATATAAACATTTGACGATTTTTTATTTGTTTATTTATTGCATTTATTAAAATCATGGCACACTTTATGGAGTTGGGTATGGAATTCGAGTCGTTTGATGCATTTCAAGCGGCCATGGAACAATATGAAGATAGCCACTTTGTACAGTTTGCAAGAATGGATTCGCGTACTGTAGAGAAAGCACAAGAAAACTCACTAACAAAAACATACAATCCTGACATAAAATTCGTACAGCTTCATTATGCATGTACGTTTGGTCCCAAAAAAGCAGTGTCGCGTTCTAGCGGTATTCGAAATGCAACGTAAGTAAGCACAGTAAATTAATTGTAATGTTAGGCTTTGGCAGCCTTTGCGTTGTGATACTGTTAGTGAAATAAGTTTTATTAAATTATTAGGACTATCTCAGAATCAACAGTGTAGTTTTTATTAGTCAATTATTATTATTTTTCTGGTCTAGCAAGGGCTCAAGATATCAAAGCTTTTTAAGATATAATAATAGATAGCAATTTTAATTAGGTCTAAAAATTTTATTAAGCTTTATTAATTTCTGGATCATTTACGAGCATTTATGTCAAAATGTGTTCAGGTCAAAGAAACCTGCCTTAACCCAAGCCCTCTCTCCCCCCGCCTCCCTCTTTTTGTGTCATCTTTTTTTGGCAGCTGGGCTAACTAATCTACCTATGTATATTTAGTAAAAAGGAAGATGACAGAAAAAATATGAAAAAAAATCACACTCCCAAGCTGAAGAATGCGTGCATGTCAAAGATCCTTGACAAAAGCAACTCCCCCAGTCATATGTTATGCCAACATTCATTACTCCTAGCATACTAAGGCTTATCTAGGCTATAGTAGCATCAAAATTTAGTAAAATATGGGAGTTTGCATGTATCTACTATACAATGGATAAAAATTGTTTTCAACTAAAAGCTAAATTTTACATAAAAAGAATAAGCAATAATTCAGAAATGTCTGAGACTAAACAAAATCTTCACTTTGTTTATTCTGTTATGCCTGATTCTTATAATAATTTTGTGGTTAAACAATAAAAAATGCTGTAGTATTTTAATGCATTATTTATATTTAATTAAGCAAAAAGTAATTGCTTAGTATTACTAACTTCTCTTGAGCAATTAATATTTGATATACAACTTCAAAAGTTCAGTACAGTTCTTTTGCTTTTTAGCAACCCTTTACAAGCTTTTGACCTGATATACATTAGAAACTTTACAAATTTGCTACATATCATTAGAGTCCGATTATATTAAATAAATAAAACCCATGATATTTTAAATATGTATGTAATATTTTATGTCAATTGCAGATCTCGAAAAATAGATTGTCCTGTTCGACTAAAACTTACTTGTACTCCTGATGGTCAACGATTAGTAATAAAAGAAAGTAAACTTGACTGCCACAATCATGATGTGACTGAGGTAATTCATTTGAGAAAAATACTTTTTAAGATACTTTTATAGACAAACTTAGTCTGGCTTTTTAACTAAAATGTAGGTCCTTGGGTACTTTCAAAGAACTGTCAGAAATAGAATATTATAAAGTTAAAAAAAAAATATTGAAATATTTTAAAATTATACTGTGACTAGTTGTCTGGATTTTTACTTTGGATTGTTTTTTTATGAATGAATTGGATGGTTAGATATTTTTAAAATTAATTTTACTCCAAAGTTGTGTTTTTTTTTTATTTATAAATGTGAATTTTCAAAATCAGGAGTTATATAAGTCACTTTCAAGACAGAAACAGTTGGACGAAGAAACAGAGAATGAAATCTACAATTTGATCAGCATGCATGACGATAAGAGACTAGCCAGAATGTTGATAAGAGATAAACTGATGAAGGAAACTGGACGAGTGATTTCTGTGAAGGATATCTTAAATATTGAGAAGAGAGTTGCCAAAAGACAAGGAAAAGAGTAAGATGTTAAATTAAAAGTGTATTGTTACCCAACTAAAGGCTACTCAAGTATGCAAATATTCACTATATGTTTCACTTCAGAGTAACATTTCATCCAATATTTACTCCCCCACCCCTCCCTTCTTCTTATTATTGCTACCAATGGTTGAGTGAGGGTTCTAAGCAGCACAAAAATTTTTAACCATCTTATCCTAATGTTCTCAGCGACACTGGCTCTAAAGATAAGAAGGATATAACAGAAGATTTGGATGAGGAGTCGAAAGAACAGAATGATCAGAATGATGAAAGCACCAACGATAAAGATGACAGAGAAGAAAAAGATGATACACATGATGAGTCTATGGAAGAGGATGGTGAAAGTAACCACAGTGTAAGTTTTAATGATTAATTGGATTACTTAATAAGTTTATGTGGCAGAATGGTTCTTCAGTAACTAAGTTCTTAATGTGCAATTCATATCTCGATGGTTAAGGTATATCTCTTTTTTTTTTGTTTCACTAAAAGGAGCACTTTAAAATCTTTAATTATTTAGTGATTTACAATAAAATATGTTTTTTTTTTAGCTAGAAATTTTATGATAGTCATGTCATTTAAATCTTTAGTCAGTAATGTTTTATATTAGCTTTTGCATAATGTTAATTCTTTGAATACATCAGGTGCTTGCATGTTATGAGCTATTTATAATTTACTAACAACTATATGCAAAGAAATACATGCTTTGTAAATCTATTTCCCATTTTAACAGTAAAGAACTGAGATCAAAATAATTTTTAGCAGTATTAAAGTTTGTTTTCTAGCTCCTCTCCAGAAAAATGGGTTTTTGTTTCTTAATAGGTACATTTGAAACTTAGAATGAGAAGCTTTCTTTTTAAATTATTTATATGTTAATTTTTACAGAAAACAACTGGTAAATCTATGCCTGCAACATCACCATCTAGACCGCAGAGAAACAGGCGGGAGCCTCGACGCTTTCGTGATGCAATAGAAAATGGGGAGAAAGTACTCCACACTTCCAAAAATAATGTTGTCAGCATTGTGTCTCCAGATGAAATAGATGATGAGTCTCCATCAACTGCAGTATCTAGTAACAGAAAACCAATTACAAAAATTAAAGAAGAAGTCTCCACTCGTGGAAGAAAACGAAAATTCACTGCTGCCTCAGAGCAGGAAGTTGAATCGAAAACTGAGTTTGAAGAAAGAAAATTGGCAATAAAAGAAGAGTTGCTAGAAATGGAAAAGAAGAAAATGAAAATTTTACAAGAAATTCTTAAAAAACTTGATAAGATCATAGAAAATCAAAAAAAGAGCTAAAATGCCTTGCTATTTTCAACTGTTTTAAAATCACTTTATCTTGTAAATAATTTGTTAATATCATTTAATATGACTCATTGAAAAAACTTCTGTCTTTAATATCATTAAATTTTATGTAAATATTTTTTTTAATGCTGTATTTTAATTTATGAATGGGGCGAGAGTATGGTTTGAAAAAAAATAATAAGGTATTCTTAGAAACGGGTGGCAGAGCGTTGTAGAGAGCTCGACTACTGACCTGAGAGCCAGTGAGAACCAAGGGAATTTTTCCAAGTCCTGATAAAAGTTTGTATTAGGTCTCTCAAGTCCACCCAGCTTAAAATGGGTACTTGACTTCCTAGATGGGGAAGTAAAGGCTGCCAGATGTGCTAACCACACATTCCCTTTATATGCTGCAATTAAGAAACATGAATTCTACACTTCATCTACTTTTTATTCTAAGTATTTGAAAAACACTGCATTGTCTTTATTTATTATTTACTAATAGATTTTTAACTTTTTTTAAAGTGACATAGTAGAGTCAGTAATTACAAATGAATGTTGGATTGTCAGTTCTATTCTAACGAATGTTGGATTGTCAGTACTATGATATGGGAATGATAATTGAATATACCATACACCTTTTGCAATAAGGTGGTTTTTAGCTTTGTCTAATTGCCTATGTAAAAAACTATTGAAAACCAGCCTTTTAGTTTGAAGTAAAATTGTATCTTTCTCATACTTTTAAGGGGTATCTGGGTATAATTGCAAAAAAAAAATTTATTAGGTCCATTGATACAAAAACAGATCCTCTGGTTACAGATCTTAAGAAGCGTAATTTAAAACTAAGTTGGATACTTTTATTACTAACTGTAATTTAGTAAAAAATTTCATATTATTTTTTTAAATGTGAGAATTTTAACTAAATAAAAAAGGGGATCTCAAGTTAATTATAAGCTGTAAGACATTTTTTATTTTCTTTAAAACATTAAAAAGTATACACAATAGTTTATCAAAAATATTTTCCTAAAAATTTCTTTTGGGAGTATATGTATATTGTTTCATACTTTTTAAAAAAAATATCAGTAATTTACTGTGAAATAGATTTGTCTGGCTTTTCTTATTATTTAAAGTCTGTCGTTCAATTCCGTTTATCTCATTGATCAAAGGATCTCTCCCAACTGCAGAAAAAAAAATTGCAAAGCTATAAACCCAATTTTTTTTAAGCTGGGAGAACTTTTGGATATTGGCCAAGATGTTGTGCCCTCTACCTCGAAGCCTCTTGTAAAAAACATTAGGAATGCAAAATGAAAATTCTGATATCTAAGGGTAATTGCAAACCTTTGGTATATTTTTTAACAACTAATAAAAATAAATGTTTGATGATAATAATTATTTTGTACATTGTGAATTTTTAAAATGTTATAACATGGATAAGGTATTGCTTAAAACATAAAACAAGCCACAAAAGGTTTATAATTTAATATAATTAATATTCTATATAAAACAACACTATCACAATCACATTTTTTTCATACATTACAGTAAATTAAATGGATTTTCTAAACAAGAACTTTTCAGGAACATCTTTTTATATATTCTGGTAAAAAAAATTTTTTATCATTATTATACACTGATTGTCTCAGTATAATATTAAAACACAAAACAAAGCTAATATCACAGGTAGAAAATTAAGCACTATTTTTCTTAACCAAGATTAACATGAGATATATATATATATATATAAAACGCTCCAACATAAAAAAATTCATTGACCTTTACTATGTTTTAAACCTAAAGCAAGAGGTAATCTAATTTGTAAAAATTAACAAAGAACAATATCACTTTTATTTAGTATCCACTAAATAAATTATTTCCATACAGCCAAATTGGGTAAGCTTATCTAATAATCATCCTGATTATAATGATTAATCTTTTTGGTCAAATTAGTGAAAGTAAAAAATTATTTTGATGTCTTTATATTGCTTGGTGGGACGGATGGCTGAGTCTGTGTAGATACTCGACTGTCAACCTGAGAGTCCTGAGTTCGATCCTCGGTGAGACTCATGGAATTTTCAAGGTTATATTTGAAGCAAAGTCGTTCCACAAGTCCACCAAGCTTTAAATGGGTACCTAACTTTAGTTGGGGAAGTAAAGGCGGCTGGGCGTTGTGCTAACCACACAATCCCTTCATATGCAGAGGTTATAGAAACAGATGAATTCTATATTTCATCTGCCCCACCAGGGCTAAGGGAACATTATACTGCTTGAAGTTGTTTGCATAAAACTTAACAAACCAATATCTCAACAAAGTCCTTAAAGAAATATCTTTATTTGTCAAATTACTTATTATTATATTCAACTTACTATGAAGAAATGCAAAAATCGAGGGCAAGTTAGCTATTATAGTTACTGCATTATCACTAAAAATATCTCCCTGGGGTAATCAAGTGAACTATCCCCCATATCTCCTCTTCCTTCGGCTATTCAGCCTAAAAACACCCCTCCTATCCATATTTCCAAATCTAAGGCCATTTTCCTCAACTATTTTTTCAATCCTAGGGGGTTTTAATGTCTTTCTTGACCTCAACTATCCATCTGCTACTTCTGTATTTTTCTCATTTGGTGCACTAAATGACAATGAGTTTGGCTTAAATATTTAGAAAAGACATGATATTGTAAAATTTAAACTACACAATGTTTGTTTTTTTAAATGCAGTTTTTATACTGATACTGATCAACCTGACAGTAGTCAAGTTAAATTAAGTTCATAGGCATGCCACAAGGCTGCTGCACGGTAGTCTTTTAAAATAGATTATTGTATGCAATGGGGCCACTGCATGACGAGTGTTTTTGTACACTTAACAATTTGAAAAACCCAATCTGCTTGTTGCCAACAAAGCTAATTGAAATAAACTTATGAACAGCAGTTTCTAAAAATATTTCACATGTAGTAAAATACAGTGTAAAATTTATTTATATCAACAATTATGTACAGTATATATATCTAAAATTTAAAAAAAAGATTTAATAAATCAAAAAGTAGTATGTAAAAAAAATGAGTATTAAATATATTTACATACATAAAAAAATATTGGTTCATTCTGTGTACAAAAAACATTTTTATTCTACATAAATAGTACATGTATATTTAATCTCAAATATTTTTATAGGAATCTCTAAGTTACCATTGTAAAAAAATTATGATAATGTATAATGTCAGTACCAATGAATTTCACTTACATGTAATTTTTTTTTTGAATATTATAGGACATGGATAAATAAAATAATTCATCAGAAGTTTAGAAATTACTACAATACAATGTTATACATTTGATTCAAATGAAAATCCAGACTTTTCTGAGCGATATGTTCCTTTTGAAATTGTAGTCAACACAGAAATTCTTGAAGCAAATAAGGATCTCTGACTGCCAGCCTAATTATGGTGCGAAAGGAAAAGATCTGTCAGACTAATTTTAAGCGATGCATTTTTTTAACCATTTAATGAATATATATATACATTATGGCCAATATTTACTAGGCGGCCGGCCAACTGCAGATAAATTTACAGCAAACAGTTAAAATTATGTCAATTAGTATCAAAGAAACTACAAATCTCTACTAAATCTGTTCAAATTTGATAAGAGAAGTTGGCCATGCCCAGAGACTCATCTGTTTGAAATAAATTTACTTAAATGTTCAAAAAGTTCTTAATTGATGTTATCTCTTTCACACAATACTTTCCCAATTGTCAATTCAACATTGGCCGATCGCACCTAGTCAGTAGGCCTATTTACATTAGCCAGCCAATGTCAGACATTGGTCGGTTTAGCTGGCCAATGTCTGCAATTGGCTGTAACACATATATGCAGCTTTTTACTTTTTTTTTAAATATTTATTTTTTTTAGATTTTATACTTTTCTCAAAGTAAAATGATTTATTAAAATAAAATTTATGATAATATAAAAAAATCTCATTCACCAAAAAAAGCTTTATGGACATATTAAATTTTATTGATGGGAAAACTACCTACCTTCACAGGTGTTTCTGGAGAATCTTCAAAGCCATTATTAATAATGCCTGATTTTAAATGGTGATTTTTAAGACTTCCATTTGCATTCTAGGAATATGATAAGAAATAGATTAAATTTATGAACATAGAAATATTATAAGCCATGCCATTCTTAATAAATGAGATCAAAAGTATCTACATGTAGCTAAATTTTTCAAAAGCTACTAAAGACTTTCTTTAAAAAATTACAAATTTCTCAATGCATGTAAAAAAATTGTTATTTACCTGAGAAGATTCTTGATTTGCAGGTTTTTTATTTTTTTTATACTTGTTTTGAGGTTGTAAATTTTCTAAAGGATCAACTTGAAACCCATCTACATATGTGACTAATTCTCTGTGCTGTTTTAGTGCAGGGCCCCAGTATACAGATGGTAAGCACAAAAGGCGTATTTTCTATTTAAAAAAAAAACATTTTTAATATTGCTTAAAAAAACTTAACCACAGAAAAAAATTGACAACTATCTATCTATAAACAAGCAGTGTACAAGGTGCTGTACAGGAATTCAAAGCACTAAATGACACATGAACCATTTCTAATACATCATTAGGTAAAAATATTGGTGCTAATTTATGCCTAGATTTCATTTATTACAAATAACATTTTACCTGTCAACACTTCTATCCTATTATAAATCATTATTGCTTTCTCATAATTTAAATCAAAAAGGTGCATTGTAAAAATTATAAGATTATGAATTTTCTCTGCTATTGTGTCTTTTTGAGAACAATGGCCCAAGAATGAATTATGGTGTAATGTGGTGACAGTATTATTACTTAAATGATACATTTAGAAATGTTGGTATAATTAAAAATGCTGACTCTTTTCTTGTTATAGACTCTATAGCCATGGACCTTTTCTATCACAACAATATCAATAACCTTGAGTTTTTGGAAAAAAAAATCAATTTAAAAAAAAGCCACCAATTTAGCTAAAATGTACATGTATTAGAAAGATTTAAATATGTTCTAAAACTCATAATTTCATGCATTGAGTTTATTTTTTTAACGATTATATCATATTTTTTAAATTTTAATTGTTAAGCACATACATGCTCCTTTAAAATGTGGTCATATTAAAAAGGACTTACTTCTGAAATAATGTCATTGATTTAAATAAATAGCTTTAGAAAAAAGGGATTAATCATAGATTGCTAATAAAAATGCCAATCCCACTTTAGGACAATTAATTACATGTATATTCTTTTCAGTGACTTTGTAAACATATATATTGTGTGGTGAAGATTTAATTTGGTGTATTGTATGTACTGTATTAAAAAGTTATAATGGATAATCAATTATTAAATTGTTAAAACCTAGTCAAAATGGCTTCTTTGACCCATAATTAAGAATATGAATTGAAAAGAAGTCATTTTATCCTCTCGGAACACAATTAACTTTTGGCTATTATTTCACTAGCAAAGAACATTTACTAAGTCAATGGGGCTACATGATTATTTGCTGTACATAATTGTACACTGCTTATTATGACTTTTCCAAAAGACTCCCACATCATTATAGGAGGTAGCAGGCCCGTAGCCAGGTCAAAGTAAGCAGGGGGGCACCAATACCCAGCAAGGGGGTACCTTCTCAGTTTAGTTACTTTTTCTTTATTTTTCCTCTTTTTCTTCTTTTTAAAGCGGGGGGCACTCCACACCTAGCGGGGGCACGGTCCCCAGTGCCCCCCCTTGGCTACAGGGCTGAGAGGTAGTGAAGTATTTTTACAGGACAGAATTCTTTAGCACAAGAATAGAAGTATGTATGTATAATAATTAGTATTTAAAATTAGTTATAGTTTACTTTTTACATTGTCTTGTAAACTTCATGTTATATTTTGAATTTTTTTACATTTTTTGTGCTATTTCATTTAACATTTTGTGGATCCTAATCTCTTGGTCATAATATTGTTGTGATGGTATACAGCAGTCATAAAATAAAGACTTTTAAAAAAAAAATTAGTTTGACGGCTTGTTATAGAGAATAGAAATCTTGTAACTTAAGTTCATACTTTTTGTGCAAAACGCTATAATAAGTGACAGGGGAGATTATACCTGAGCATGGGGAAGGCAAAATATAGCCTGGAATTAAGATTAGTGTGAATATGATAAACTTACCTGCCAGATTGTCTCTCCTTCTTTCTCTCTACTAATTTTATAGATCATAACAATAGGTATAGCTATGACTGATGCCATGGTCATAAGCCATCCCATGGCATCTGCCCAGCCAGGATAAGTATAATCACCATAAGTTGATCCTTTATAATCAATAAACATGAAGATGAAAATGAACTGAAAAAAATAAATTACGACAATAATTTTAAAAATAAATTATTTTATAAAAATTAAATGAAAAAATTCAACATAAATGTATAAGACAATACTTTCAATTATCAAAATCTTCAATAAGCAATGAAAGAAATAAAATTACTATATGTATTCTCAAGTATTAAATGGCAAGCATGAAAACCACTTACACCAATAGTGAATGGGCTAACTACACACCAAACTATTTTCCAGTAAATGAATATAGTGCTACCAGTCATAAGATGTAAATCTGAGCAAAACCTTCGCACACCTGAAAAACATTTTTCAAAAGTTTATATGCTATCGTTTTTTCTCAGCTGGGTCTAACTTAGCAAAACAATAATTATAAATTACTTAATTACTTCAAGAAAATGCAAATGTAAAATGTAAAAAAAAAACAACTTATTAACCACACTTCTGTTGTAGTTAAAAATTTTCCACCATAAGGTCTTAAATTGGTAAAAAAAGTTGTTATTAAACCTTCTGTTTTATAAAAGCAATAGTTATGAAATCTGTTATGCTAAAGTTAAAAAAAATGTGTGTATATCAGATACTAGATAAGTGGTGGCCATGCATTAGTTCTATATGGGTGGCATTTTGGTTTTTCATAATGCAAAAAGTACACAACTTAAAGGCTACTTAAGAGCCACTTAATAGTCAATGAATCTATACAGGTATATTGTGAGAAAAAGAAATAGATACAAGAAATACCTGGTGCTGCTTTTGAACACCATTGCTCTAGAGCTCTAGTAAGCCTAATGTAAGTTTCTTATTGCACTTTAGTTATAAGACAAAATGTGTCATTTTTTTTTTTTAAAATTGATAGTTAAATCTAGAGCAGCTTACCATAAATGTAGGTTATGGATACCAGCTCAAAGAAAGCAATGATAATGAGAGTCAATCCTCCAACATAATTATCCATCAGCTGCAGCATGTAAATACCCCCCTGTTGATGTAGTAGGTAAACAATAAGGAACAAATGTTGTTGATCTCTTTTCTTTAAAATAGTCATGTACATTTTTTTTTAAAGGAGGAGAAAAAAAAAAAGAAATAGCTACTTACAGGTGCAGTTAATGGAAGGCCCATTATAAATAAAATGATGCATATAACAAGAATCACCAAAACTTTCTTCGGACGAAGCTTAGGAAACTGGTCTATCAAGCCAGTCATAATAGTTTCCAGCATTGCAAACTGTTGGTAAAAACTTTTTTTTAGTCAAAATTTAGCGCATATTTTCATACAATAAAAAAAAAAAAAAAAAAAAAATGTATTCAATGAAAACAGACAAAAATTTAGGCTGAAAGGTGAAGCAGCTTAGTGGCAAACTCTAAAAAATGCTGCCCCATTCCCGCACCAAAATGTGTTGGAGGCAAAGTAAGCGCTGCATGAGGCCATTATCCTTTCACGATAAGCCACTGCATGCAAAGGCCAAGATTTCTCAACCATAAATCCCAGTGTTGGTTAAGTTCAAGTGCTCAATCTACATAGTTTATAATCTTTTTTCTTCTTTATCTTTAATGGAAATTTCAAAAATTATTTTCTTCACTAATGTGGAAAATATAAGGACCCATGGCAGAGTGGTGTTGAGCGCTCGATTGTCGACTTGAGAGTCTCAGGTAGGATACCTGGAGAGAACCAAGGGGATTTTTAAAAACAGTCCCTGTATGGGTAGTTGTTACAGAAACAGATGAATTCTACACATTATCTGCCCTGATGGCTTTTAATGGCTAAGAGAACTTTACTTTTTTTTACGTAACTGATATTACCTGGGAGTCCAAGCCAAGAGTCAACAACATAACAAAAAACAGTAATGCCCATAATGTTGAGGGTGGCAGACTTGAAATGGCTTCTGGATAAACAACAAAGGCTAGTCCAGCACCTATGAATAAAAAAAATGTAGCCTACGGTAAAGCATTATCTTAAAACAATGGTTTTCAAAGTGTAGGTTGTGTCCCCTCCTGGGTCGCTAATTAATAAATTATGGGTCACCTAACATTTAATAATTCATGAATCAAAAATAGTTGCGTGTGTAATTACAACTTTTGTCTTATAATGGTGTTTTTGTATTTCTGGATTTAAGCAAATATGTAGTGTCAACGAATCTTAATTGCATTCAACAAATCAAAGTAAATTAATTTTTTTTTTCTCTAAATGCAGGAGGACAGCATAAACTGTTTCTTAGTAGGCCCCATGTTGTAAAAGTTTAAGAACCACTACCCTAAAATATGTTTTATACTTAATACGGTAATTTAACAATACTGTTAAGAGTTGCACCACAGAATAAAAATTAACACACAAATATATTAACTTACCATCAGCTGCCACATCTTGAACACTGACATCTAGTTGGCCAGCCATGTATCCCAGGTAGGAAAAAATGACAAAACCACCTAGTAAACAAGTCAGAGAGTCACCAATGGCCACTAATACTGAATCCCTAAAAAAAAAACAATAAAATTATATAAACATAAAGAATAATATGCACTTTTTAATGTATTTTATGACTTCTTAGATAAATTTTGATTTTGATGATTTTGCATTCAGATTCAGAAAATGTTCAATGATAAAATTTGAATGCCAATACACAAATATTGTTATTTTTAGTGAATGGGGACTCATATTCTTCATACAAAATGTTATCAGTTATAATTTAAAATTTTCACACCATAATAAAAATATAAATGTTCCTGTTAATAATACTTAACAATCATTTAAATAATTTTCATAATTTTCCATCATGTACTGAATTAATTACATCCAAAAAATTAAAAAATGGATCATTAGCAGCAGTTGTATGTTGCATTTGAAAATTGTCCACACTGTTGTAAAATCTTTTGGAACAATGAGTGTGAATGTTTTACCTCTGAATATTATTATGAAATCTGTTATAACTTGATAGAGTTATCAGTCCTCCACCAGCTATCCCCATTGAAAAAAATATTTGATTAGCAGCATCTTTCCACACCTGTTTAAAATATACAGATATAGGCTAATCAGCTTATTTATCATGTATTTTATTGTTGATAGGCTTCAGCCTTGAATAAAAACCAGGATATATTTACATCCAAAATACTAAAATAGGAAAAAAAAAACAACATGTATTTTTAACCAAAATTCATATACACCTACACATAAAAATCAAATTTAAGATAAAAATACGACTTACATTAGCATCTGCAAGTCTGCTGAAATTTGGTGTTATAAAGTAATATATACCCTCAGAAGCATTTTCCAGTGTAATTCCTCTAAATAGCAGTATAAACAGAACAAGATATGGAAACAGAGCTGTGAAGTAAACAACCTGCATTTAGAAGGCAAAGAACAAAAGTTATATATTAGAATAAATAACTTAGCAAATAGTGATAAAACATGAACTACAGAGATGAACTAAAATTTGATTAAATCAATAAAATTACCTTTCCAGTACTTTTAATGCCTTTTATTAAACAAAAGAAACAAATGACCCATGCTAGAAGTAAACACAAGACCAGGTCCCATTTCGGAAGACCAAAATTTTGAATGCCGTCACTAAATGCCAAAACCTTTCTGGAAAATGAAAATTGCAGAATGCACAACTTAAGCTTAGATGGCTTATATATTAAAAATAGAACAAAAAATAAATGTGATCACTGTCTGAACATTTTGGCTGAAAATTATTAATGTGACGAGCTAATTGGTTAATTAACAAGATCTAATTTTAAATAAGACTTTTACAAGTTTACAAAATAACAGATGTTAAAAAATTTCACTTAGTTTCACCATTCATACAAATATTTTTTTTTCATCTAGCTCAGTGTTTCCCAACCTTTTTCATGTCGTGCCCCACCTTAGCCTTTCTCAAATTCTTATGCCCCCCTCATGTAAAATGCATAATTTTCAATATCAAAAAAATTTGATTGATTGTTCACTTGAGAAACTTAAATAATAGGTTTTAGGAAGAAATCACTAGGAACTTGTTAACGAAAAACAATAAGTAATTTTTCAAAAAATATAATGTTAAACTGAAATTCTATTACGAAAAAAATAAACATATTTCTATATTAATTTATTATTCCTGTTTAACGAGATCCTTGCGCTTGATGCATGCTGCACAGAGCTTTTATGTTAGGTTCCAATTTGGTTAGCTTCAGTCTCAAGTCTCAGCGTCGTGTTATATCCAGCCGACTTCTTTTTTTTAACAGTAATTCATTTACAGCACTAAATCCACATTCAGCTAGATATGAAGATGGAAATGGTAGCAATAGTTTTCTTGCACATTTGGTTAAATTTGGGAATTTGATTTCTGTTTCCTCACAAAGTCATGCCATCGCACCTTTTATATTAAAAAAAGTTTTAACTGACTCATCATTTTGCAATTCTGCGAGTTCTTCTTGATACTGCATATTTGATATATCAGACAAATCCACTAACATTGGCTGCATCATCCATGTTGGAAAATCAATTTGTTTTAAATCAGAAAATCTTTCTTTAAAATCAGCCGATAAAATATTCAGATGATTGACAATAACAAGTAAAGCGGTATGAGTTACTTCACAGTTTTGGAGTCAATGAAACTTCAAAGTTTTTGTTGTTAATTTGTTTCTAACATAACTCAATAAGAGTAATGAAACCAAATATCTTCGCTTTTGCATCGACAAGTGTTTTATTTGTTCCTTGAAGTTTTTTATTTAATATATTTAATTTTTCAAAGATATCGGCTAAATAACTCACAAATGCTTTACCATCGATTGTTAACAGATACTTTGTTTCAGGTTTGTCGCTTTAAAAAATCACTAAGAGTATCAAACAGTTGCATAAATCTTTTCAAACAGTTCCCTTTTGATAGCCATCTTACTTCAGTATGAAGTAAAAGTCTCACATGGTCTTCATATTTTTCTTCAAAAAATAATTTGAAGAGACGCTCACTTTTGGCATTAGCTTTAATAGCATTAACACACTTTATTACTAGATGTTTTTAGCTATCAAGTTTTCCCTATGAATAAAACAATGCACAAGAATCATTTCTGGATCCTCATCTTTCATCAATTTTAAGCAACCATTTATTTTGCCCATCATATTAGGCATATTAAATCTGCAGCACAAGATGTTATATTTTTTATCGGTATATCATTGACATCTAAGTAGTTTTTCAGCTGATTATATACATCTTTGGCGGTAGTGGTGCTTTCTAATCTTTTACAGAACAACTTTTCTTCAGAAAAATTCCCTTTATCAATATATCTTAAGTAAGTTATTAGTACTGCCTCATTGTCTCTCAAAGTTGATTCATCCATTTGCACTGAGAAATTTGTTGTTTTCAACTTTTCAACAAGTTGTTTTTCAATATCTTCACTCATTTCATCTATTCTTCTGCTAACAGTATTGTTACTGAATGGCATAGCTTTTACATCTTTGTCATCTTTTTGAAGAACCGTTTTAAGAAATGCTGATATTGACGGTTTTATTAAATTATCTCCTATAGTATGATTTTTTCCAGTTTTTGCGATGAATAAAGAAATTTGATAACTAGCCTCAAGAACACGATTAGTAGACGAAGTATGAGAAGTGAATAGGGATTTTAATGTTGTTCTCTTTTCAAAATTTGTCTTTAAAGTTTTAAAGTAATTCAAATCTGAATTAATATGAGTACTATGTTTTGCCTTCAAATGTGCCTCAAGACGACCTCGTTTTATTGATTCATTGGTCAAGCATTGCTGGCATAAAAGACAAAAAGGCATCCGCGCATCGTGGACAGCGGGTATGAATCCAAATTTTAAATAGTCCTCTGAATATTGACAAGTTTTTTTCTTGCTTGCACCACTCATTTTACTATGGAATAAAATAGAATAACTATCGCTATATATGTTCAGAGATTCAAAAGCTTAAAATAAGCAATTAAAAACATGTAGCACTATCGGCAACGGAACAACCCAAAATCGGTGACGCGCGGCGACTATAGTTGCCAATCAGTAGAGGCGACGCGCAGCGATTATAGTGCCCAAAGGGTTAAATGGCCCGGAGCGAAAGGGTAAACTCGTATCGAGTCCATTTTCGAATTGCCCCCCTTAAAAATCAAATTGCCCCCTG